>OY757946.1:22070987-22074502 GCA_963585895.1 Sepioteuthis lessoniana
TTGATAGATAGATAGATAGATAGATATGAAAAAACATTTTTAAGGAAATACGCTACGTTTTTAAAATAATTTTCAAACACTAATTACATTACACAGTTTTGAAAAAATTTAAGCATGATATTTCTGTGAGTAGGGTCCACTCACAGAAATATTATGCTTAAATTTTCTCATTTTTTTGGTTCATTATACAAATGAATAATTTAATTCAAATAAAATTCAGAAGATACAGCATCGCATATGTAAACGCCCTGATGAAGGTTTAATGTAAAAAAAAAAAACGAAACGTTAGCAAATAGATCAACTATAAATAAAATCATCCTCAAAATACCTTGCGTTTTTTATGTATACATTTTTATATCGTCTTATTTACTCCCCGTTTTTCCCATATATATATATATATGTGTGTGTGTGTGTGCGTGTGTGTCTGTCTGTCTGTCTGTGTGTCTGTCTGTGTGTGTGTGTGTCTGTGTGTGTCTGCGTGTGCGTGTGTGTGTGCGTGTGTGCGTGTGTGTGTGTGTGTGTGGCGAATAAAGTGAGTAAAAGATTGAACAAAAAACCGCTCTACTCATTAATAAATTTCATTTCTTTAAATTGACTGAAAAGTTTGTTGTAAGAAAAGATAATATTAGTAAGAGCGTAAATATTTTAAGAAAGAAAGTAAATTTCACAGATGAAAATGTAGCTGTTTGCGTTGCCTAAGTCTAGTTGATAAATTTTGTGTGTAAAAGATCTGTTTGTGAGTGTGTCAGTGTGTCACCGAGAAAGTATGTTTATACGCTGATATGTAAACGGATGAAGTCAGAAATTTCATCAGCCATATTTGTACGAGTATTTCTATATAAACAAACTGTTTTCATTCAATTTAAAATAATAAAGCGATGTTAAAATGGAATGCATACTTGAAGGAATAGAATGCCAGATTATTCGCTCAAAAAATAAAAATAAAACCAAAAGTTTGTGTAGGTTACAGAATAAATTCGTGAAACCTTACAAGAGTATTATTTTTATCGCTTATTTATAAGATTTGTTTGTTTGTTTGTTTGGGTTTATGACATATCAACCTCTGTAGGTTATTTAATGCCAAATCCACTTTTATACAAATGAACATTTCTATTTCAAACAATTTGGTTTAGCATAAGTGCACAATTTAAATGTTGAAAACTTTTCCATTTCAAGCTATTCAGTTCAGTCAAACAGTTCTATGTAATTCAGTTTAGTATAAGTATAGTTTTTGCCCAAGCACAGTTAAATGTCAAAATAGTTTTATTTCAAGCAATTCAGTTTAGCATAAATACAGTTTCAATGTCAAAACAGTTCTATTTCGAGCAGTTCAGTTTAGCATAAATACGCAGTTAAATGTCAAAACAGTTCTATTTCATGTAATTCATTTCTACTTGACTCATTGGTAGGACCCTATCAGGAACTACCACTTCGGGCCAGAGTGAACCTGGGAGCGATGACAACGAACGGGCAGACCGTATTCCCCAAAGCTCCAGCATTACTGGAACCTCACCATCAGATTGTCCTCGTGGTGTAATGGTTAAAGCGATGAACTGCGGAATCGTAGTACGCGAGTTCGTACTCCAGTCGCGCTATTACGTTCACTTTCGGGCAAATACCCTTGGGAAAGGTATGAACCCCCTTATTCTCCCTCCAGCTATGGGTAATTAGTGGGACGGACTAGGTTCTTCAGCCTTGGTGAGGCAACTAGTCTAGGAGAAGGAAAACTCTGAATTCAAACCTGTTAAACTCCGCTTAAAAATTGACCTTGTGTCATATCCTGCCCGAGCGGAGGGGTTGGTAAATAGTACCATCAGATTGTTTAGTGTCATATCAGGACACTCGTTCAGGGATGGGGGTCTTACCTCTCTGCAGAGATGCAGTCGGTGTCTTCTACAGCCCCAGCCGACTCAGTAGGCTCGAAATTAGATAAAAAGTTAATGTTTTTAATTGCTTAAAAATCTACTTTTAAACAATCTTGGAGGGAAAAGATTTCTTAAATTATTTTGGGTTTTGATCCATCACATTGTTCACAGCAAGCCAAAGATTGTCGTCTGCGAATCTCAATTTTTTTTTAAACGATTGGTCAATAAATGCTAAAATATAAATTGAATAATTACAACTTCTCGAGCTTTTTTTCCAGCACAAAAATTACCCCTTTTATATATTTAAAAAATTGTAAACAAGTCGGTATTCCCTCCCCGCAACAATAACTTAAGAGGAACAAACTGTTCTGAGAAGACTTTCTCTGTGCCAAAAATGGCAGAGCTGGTTTAAAAACTGATGTTATAATATGGTCCGCGTGCTATATTCCCGTACACAGTTCTTGCTTGTACACACTTCAGATGGGCAGATGTTACTAGTTGCTACGGTGAAGGTGGGTGTCAAAATGCTTGCTTAAACAGTATCTGAATGTTTTTCAAAAAGCGCTCAACTATAATTGTACCATGGCCATATACATGAATACACGAAATGTACATGGGACGTTCATTACATATATAACATAAAACATAGGAATCTCGAAATTCGAAAAACACGTAACGACTTCTTTGTTCAGGTACGAAACTTTTTATTACCTTTGAGTTTAAAGGTTCTTCGACATAAGGAGAGAGAGGCTCAATCTTTCTATTCTGGCTTTTTCATCTGCACCCCCCCAACACGTCTTGCACCCGCCACAAAGGTCTCCGCGAGCAAGCGAAAACCAACCGCCTTCCTCCAAGGCAGGTCTCATCACAACTCTCTGACTTTTTCAAAATCTCCCAAAATCCTCCGCGCGCTTCTGGTGCGTGACGTCATTCGCACTTGCTAGCCCCCGTTCCCAATCTCGGGCTATTATGACATCTCTGAGTGACACGTCCGCTCTGCGCGCGCGCGAACACCTGTGTTAATGTTGCACCTAAGTAACCCATGCACTGAGCCGAAAGGTTCTCAGCCTAACTAAACCCAAAGGCATGAACCAAAATCCCTCGGCCATTATATTACATCATTACGGCAGGAGTTATTACCCACGCAGACTACGTAGATGATCAAGCGCTTCTCGCAAATACTCCTGCTCAAGCTAATTCTCAGTCGCAAAACCGGGAGCAGACAGCAAAAGACATTGATCACTACTTTAACTCAGATAAAATAAAGTTCATGTATTTTAAGCAAGACGTTACCATCTCTTCATTGTACCACTTGAACTCATAAGAAACGCTTGAAACTAGATGGGAAGTATATAAGGATGTTGCGTACTGTTTTGAACAAATCCTGAAAGCAGCATTTTACAAAACAGCAACTATACGGCCACTTACCTCCCATCTCTAAGTGAACGTTATAGCGCTACTGAGGTTCGCACCCGCTTACTTCGAGGTGGCAGTCCACAGACCCTGATCAAAACCATAAAATCAGAGCAAAGCTTTCATGGTTTTGATCTGATTCCCCAGGCGTAATGGCTAAAGTGCTGGACTGCGACATCGAAGTAAGCGGGTTCGAACCTCAGTAGCGCTATTACGTTCCCTTTCGTACGAACACCC
>OY757946.1:22074702-22079702 GCA_963585895.1 Sepioteuthis lessoniana
TTTCGTACGAACACCCTTCGGAAAGGTGTGATCTACCTTCTCCACTCCCAGATGTGTATCACTTGATGTTCTATAAGGATGGCATTTGCATTAAATAACCCACAAAGGTTGATATATCATTTAGCAAAGAAACTAAACCAAACTAAACAGCATCAGTGTTGTTCTTCAGCAAGGATAGCATTGACATTAGATAACCCACAAAGGTTCATATTCCGTTAAACAAAGAATTCAAAGTAAATCAAAACCGTTCTAGAAATTATAAATAAATTAGAAAGAAACCCTCAACTCGATCAATTGAATGCTCTATCTTGCTGATTAATTCCCGGTAGGCCGCAAAAGAGGATGAAAAACAAGTGCCGTCAAAATTATAAATTATGTGGTCATGAAAATATGGACGCATTGTTATTCATCATTCCAGCAGAGAAGAACCTAGAAAAACGGGATATGATGACAGGAGACCACAAACAAGAATAATGATGGCAACACGAGGTGACAGACAAAAAGACAGACTATGGGTTATATAACAGGAGCCAGAATTTATACTATGGAGAAACAAAGGAGAACACAGATTAATCGAATGGTGGGTCGACAGTGGCAGAAAGAATACAGCACAGCCAAATAATATCCGTTTTGATTGAATACAGCTCAACAAGAAAGAAAAAAATACTGATATCACCGTTTTCGAAGAAAACATTTCCCCTAAAAATGGTATGTACTTATTTATGGGAAATACTGTGTACATACATATATACACATAAGTCATATATATATATATATATATACGCATAATGATTCGTGTGTTCGCCAATGGTCTGGGAGACTAGGGTTCAATCACAGATTCAATCCCAGGTCGAGTCATACAAAAAATTTAAAAAATGGTACTTGATACCACCTTGCTTAACACTCAGCATTATAAGGTACGTATCAAGGGTAAAGGGGAACAACTTATCTCGGTGTAGTAGCTATTGAAAAGGAAGCCTTCGGGTTACCCTCAACTACGGTTGTCAACTTTACTTTATATGTATATATATAAATACATATATATATATATATATATATATATATATCCGGAAAGGTATGAATCCAACTATTCTCTCACCAGCTATGGGTAAATAGTAGGGCAGGCAGAGCTTTTTAACCTTTGTATGGCAACAAGTCAAGGAGAAAGAAAAATCAGAATTCAAACCTGCTGAACTCCGTTTAAAAATTGAACTTAGTCGAATCCTGCTCCTGCGGAGGTGTCGGTATATATATATATAATTAAAAGAAAAATTTCAACTGCCTAATTTATATTCAAATACATAACTATATTTTGTCTTCTTCATCTAAAGTTGGTCATTTTAGAGAATTGAAATAGATTTATTATGGAACAACAAAATCGGATTTTTTTTCTTTTGATTTTAAATGAAAAACGTTTTCGTTCTGCACGTGAGTTTCGACGTATTTTTAATCTGAAATAAATTATACATTCGATAGTCGTTGGAATTGAGTAGGCAACTGGATATTCCTATCACCCTTGGATTATTACTTGATTGTCTAATCCTTAGACTATTTTCCACGGATTATATATATATTGATGCATCATCATCATCATCATGAAGTCGCCCTGCAAGCACGGATTTCCCTTACCCCCCCTCTCTCTCTCTCTCTCTCAAATAAGAGGGAAATGGGAGGAGACAAAAGTGTATGGAAAGAAGGAAAAAGTGGAAAAGAAAGCAGTAATGAGGATAAGGAATAAACAGAAAAAAAAGAAAAAAGAAGAAAACGGGAAACGAAAAAAGATATGAGGAAAAAACAGAATAACGAAAAAGTCGAGATAATAATAATAATAATAATAATAATAATAATAATAATAAGAAGAAGAAGAAGAAGAAGAAGAAGAAGAAGAAGAAGAAGAAAGAAAGATGTAAAAGAAATAAAGAAAGAAAGCTGAACAGAGGAAGTTTAATATAAAGAATATAAAATGGAAAGGACAAATTATTTAAGCTGCTGATTCTCTTGAAAACAGATTTTATTGAAAATAACAGACAAGGATTTAGCGATTATCTTTTTATACAGCTTTTCTTTTTGATGAAGGAGATGTTGCACCTGTGGGTCGTTAACAGTTTAAGAACTGTTCAGAGTCTCCATTCGTGGAATATCTGTATTCGGGTACTTTCGACAATCTTCGGCCATTTTCGATGACATAGGTACCCTTGTGTTGTAGAGTGCTCGGTTTATTCTGGGTTGCGACATCGCATTTGCCAACAAGAGGAGCTCAATACAAACCTAAAAATACCAAATCCTTGTCTGCTATATATATATATATTTCAATAAACAAGCTGTTTTTAAAAACGCTTTTTTCAAAAAAGGTAAATTGATGCCTACTCACCCTTTTGAAGTGACCACATATCATCAGTTGAGGCTATATATATATATATATATATATAGCCCTGTTGAGGGGTAAGACCCTCTCCCAACGAGTGTCCTGATATGACATTAAACAATCAGATGGCAAATATCCAGCCATGAAGATTTGGGGAATGTGGAGTACTCCTACAGTGCCATTGCTCCCAGACCCACTCTGGTTCGGAGTGGTAGCACCTGATAGGGTCTTATCAAATAAAATGATTTGACTGAAATGAGTGCAGACAAATAACTGGTATTTAACCGAGATGTTAATGATACATATAATTACTTGGAAGCACTTTGTTGACTTAAGCTAAGTTGAATTGTTAGAAATAGAACAGTTTGATCATTGAACTGTGTGTGAAAAAATGAAGTTCCAACAAAATTTGTTTACTAAGCATATATATTTGATATATATGTATAAACAGGATTTGGCATTAAATAACTAACAATGATTGATATACTATAAAACCAAGCCAAACCTATATATATATATATATATATATATTTGTTGTGGGTGACTCACCTATGACCAGAATGATAGACTTACCCAAAGGGTATAAGGTGGTAGGGGGAGTAGCAGCTGTAGTAAGCACCTTGCCTGTCTTCGTGCACGTTGAACCAAGGAAACCCTCCACAGAGACTTGGATACATTTGTGTGGTACCTCATATCTCCGTGTTGAGTTATCTATTTATTGACCCCTAATAATCGGTCATAACAATTTTCATAATGAATCTATTCACACATCACAAGATTAATAGAAGTTGACTTAAATTACGAGAGGCACATAAAGTGGTGGCCATTAGTTTTCAGACATTCATTTTATACAGATTTTTCCTTTCCAGTGTGTATACATTTTTGGCGTACTCTCTCTCTCTCTCTCTCTCTCTCTCTCTCTATATATATATATATATATATATATATATATATATATATAAAGAATAATAAAAATAAAACAGCGTATTAACTTTCGGCTCCTAATTTTTTCAGGTGAGCTGTAAAAAAAACGAATTACCAGATCTCTTGACGCTCGAAGACGCGAAACTCAACCAGGAGTTATAACCCTTGCTTATCTTTATAATTGTTAATATATTGTGATATTGCCCGGCATTTTTTGTATATTGAGCACGGTAAAGATTTTGCGCTTAAGAGATGCTTTTGCGCGTTGAATTCTAATTAGATAGATAGATAGATAGATAGATAGATAGATAGATAGATAGATAGATAGATAGATGTGTTAATTATGAGATAGATAGATAGATAGATAGATGCGCTAATTATGAGATAGATAGATAGATAGATAGATAGAAGCAGAGATAGATAGATAGATAGATGCGCTAATTATGAGATAGATAGATAGATAGATAGATAGATAGATAGATAGATGCGCTAATAGATAGATAGATAGATAGATAGATAGATAGATAGATGCGCTAATTATGAGATAGATAGATAGATAGATAGATAGATAGATAGATAGATGTCGCAATGGGTAAAGTGTCACCATTTTAATTGATTAATTTTGGTTCTGCGTTTTACTTGTTTCCGGTTTTGTCTACAGTGTGGCAAACTAGAGTTAATTGGACACTGTCTTAGGGTAAAGCAGGAATATGATTAAATTCATTCCTCCAGAAATTTGTAATCGGAATACAGGGCCGCTTGACATTCACTACGGAAGTTCCAATACGAAGATT
This sequence comes from Sepioteuthis lessoniana, assembly GCA_963585895.1. Classification (NCBI taxonomy): domain Eukaryota; kingdom Metazoa; phylum Mollusca; class Cephalopoda; order Myopsida; family Loliginidae; genus Sepioteuthis; species Sepioteuthis lessoniana. Next base: position 22,078,786 of record OY757946.1, read on the forward strand.
TCATATTGATGGAAATCAAACACACCGTCTGCACCTTAGTGTTTGGGGTGGTCACGAGCAATATCTCAACTCATCTTCGCACGTATCGTCAGATTCATCACAGTGGCCAACAAAGTGCCTGGAAGAAATAGTACTGATCTGGATCGAGACGTTGACTGCTGGGAGATCCTATGTCATTAACCTGCTCACACTGTGAGAAAACTTCTGCGACCATATCACCCAAATATCTGGCCACGTAACCCCCCGGATTGCAATCCCTTTGATTGTTATGTGTGGGGCACGGTTAAGCAACAAAACTCTGTGCAACATGTGAACTGATGGCAAAGATAACGGGAGAATTTACCAATTCAAACAAGGAGACTGTCCAAAAACCTTGTAGGAGAATCGAAAGTCGTCTAGAGGCAGGGTTTAATGCCAATGGCGATTTCTTTGAATAAATTTAATCAATAATGTTTATTGTATTTTGGTTTGATTTAGTTTTACGGCATATCAACCATTGTAGGTTATTCAATTCTAAATTATGTTTATAAATATATATTAGATATATATATGATTTGTAAGCACATTTTGTAGATAACATTCTTAAATGAGCCAGAGATCTTTTCTGCATACAGTTAAATGGTTTCAAGTATTGCTATATAACAGTCACAATTTAATATCAGTCATTTGTTGGCACACTTTGTTCTATTTGACCTTTAGATTGGACTTTATCAGGTGCTACCATTCTAGGTCATCTCTGACCAGGGACCAATGGCAATGAATGAATACTCCACATTTCCTAAATCTCCAAGGCTTGAGCCTCGCCATCAGATGCTTTTGATCCAGGAGACTCATTAGAGGATGTCTTATCCCTCTGCAGAAATGCAGTCGGTGTATTCTACAGCACCAGCCGAATGTGCTGTATTTTCATTTTTGCG
>OY757946.1:22084702-22262202 GCA_963585895.1 Sepioteuthis lessoniana
AAGTAAAAAAAATTTGATTAAAAAAAAGAATTGAAAAAATTCATTTTTGATCGACTAATTGATTTTAAGGGTATGTCAACTCGTTTCGGGATATTTTATTATTTAAGGAATCGTGTCGATTGTACGTTTATATTTACATTTTTGTGCTGTGGTTACTTAAGAGTTTTTTGCTCCATATTATAGGATATCAAGTAATAACAAAGTAATAACAAATAATTTGCATACACTTGTATGGTTTCAAGTATTCCAATCAAATATAAATAATTTGCATATAATTATATGGTTTCAATTATTCCTCTCGAATATAAATAATTTGCATACAGTTGTGAGGTTTCAAGTATTCCAAGCAAAAACAAATAATTTGCACACAGTTGTGTGGTTTTAAGTTTTCCTAGCAAATACAAATATTTTACACACAGTTATATGGTTTCAAGTATTCCAATCAAATATAAATAATTTGCATACAGTTGTAAAGTTTCAAATATTCCTATCAGATACAAATAATTTGCACATAGTTGAATGGTTTTAAGAATTCCTAGCAAATACAAATGTTTTACATACAGTTATATGGTTTCAAGTATTCCTCTTAAATACAAATAATTTGCATGCAGTTGTACTATACAATAATCATTTGTTTGAACAGAGTTATATGGTCTTGAGTAAATAATAATAATCCTGAGTAAACAATTATAACGTCAAATAATTATTATTAATACAAATGATAGCATTAAGAATTCCTTTTTAAAAAATTTAGACCAAAAACATCCCTTGATTTTTACGGCCTGTCAACCCGTCTAGGACTTTTTCATGTCAAGAGGTTAAAGAATCTTTTTTATTGTGCGTGGTTATTTACATTTTTTTTTTTTTTGCCCAGTTCTTTCTTTAGAGTTTTCGGGGTTTTCTTTTATTTTCATTTATTTATTAATTCTTTTTTTTTTTTACATACATTCCTATCGCATCGATTTGACCCATAAATGAGACCCTAACTGGTATTACCACTCCGGTTCGAAATGGATCAATTAGTAATTGCAATAAATGGTTACTCCAACTTCCCAGATCTCCAGAACTAGAATCTCACAATCAGATGCTGTTTAGAGTCATACCTAGGCCATTCTAGGAGGTGCCCGTGGTGTAATGGTTATCGTCCCAGGAAATGGACACGGCGACAAGAGTTCAAATCTGAGACAAGACTGATTGCATTTCACATAACAGTAGTTCTTTTGGGAAAGGTATGAATCCTATTATTCTCCCTCCAGCTATGGGTAAATAGTAGGGCAGACTAAGTTCTTCAGGCTTGGGGAGGCAACTAGTCTAGGAGAAGTAAAAATCTGAATTCAAACCTGTTAAACTGCGCATAAAAATTGACCTTGTGTCATATCCTGCCCGAGCGGAGGGGTTTGGTAAATTTGCATACCTAGGCCATCCTTTTGTAAGAGGGCTTACCATTTTGCGTATTCGAAGCACTGTCGACAGGGCGTACCTCACTTTTGTATGTAATTTGTTGAGAAAAAAGTTACGGTGAGTACCCGTGGGGCAATGGCTAACATGCTGAACTGTGAGCTCGAAGTAAGTGGGTTCGAACTCTTCGGATAAATACCTTTGGGGAAGGTGTGAACCACCTTATCCCCACTCCAGCTATGTCTTATATAGTTTCACCGCTATTCTTCCACAAGGATGACTTGGCATTAAATAACCTGTAAAGATTGATATGCCATTAAATAAAGAAACCAAAAATAGTTAATTCTTCAAGTGTAATTCAATTTACAAGGTTTCTCGGCTATTTTGGCCCCTGAATCCGGCTCCGGCTGGGCCGCCTTAGGGTGGACAAACGCTCTAGTTCAAGCTATGAGCAGGCGTACGTTCCGGACTCACATGGCTGTGTCATCCAGTGAGCCTATGACCAGCATAAATCAGCAGGACACGAATCTTGGCTGGGGCCCGACGTTCACCTCTCCTAAACCCAGCTATAAAAAAACCTTGTGTCATATCTTGTCTGGTGGGATGCACAAATAAAAACCGCTAACGTTACCAGGTTAGAAGGTAAAATTTGATAACATCGCTATCTTAGCTAAAATATTCTTAAATACTTATTAGAATTAAATAAGTAAATAAAGCAGGTTATTAAAAACATGGTTGAAGATGTATAAGACGGTTATTTATTTTCAATCTAACAAGAAACCCATTTAAGAAAGGAAGAAGCGTTTGTTTTGCTGACGCACAATTTTTGTTGAACACGATCCCGAGCAGACACAATAGCTATATATATATATATATATATATATATATATATATATATATATATATATATACCAACCCCTCCACTCGGTCGGGATGAGACACAAGGTCAATTTTTAAGCGGAATTTAACAGGTCTGAATTCAGAGTTTTCCCTTTTGTAATCTGGTTGCCAAACCAAGGATAAAGAAAAAAGTCTGTCCTACTATTTGCCCATAGATGGAGGGAGAATAATTGGATTCATACCTTTTCCAAAGGTGTTAATGCTATGTGAAATGCAATCTGCCGCGTCAAGGATTTGAACTCGTATTGCTGTGTCCATTTCCTACAACGATAACCACTACACCACAGGTACCTCCTATAAACAACAGCTTTATTCATACAAAAGCGAATTATTAGATGTGTGCTCGCGTCTGTTACTTCGTAAACGAAAAATAAAAATTCAGAAAAGTTCCTTTTAAAATCTTAGATCGCCCCTCCCGGGGCGGGGGGGGAGTAGAATAATATCATTGCTGTTCTTTTACAAGGATGGTTTTGCCATTAAATAATCCACGAAGGTTGATCTGTCATTAAACAAAGAAAGAACTCGTTTTTAAAAGATTAAAAACAGCGACAACTTTTGCACACACACACACATATTGATGTAGTTTGGTATACTTATAAATAAAGCGCGCTCTATTTCGGTAATAGAGCATATATATTTTTAAAAAGTTACGATAGCACTTAGATTTCTGATCAACATTGGGTGGTGTCATAATCTGATGATCTCAACGGCGAGAAACTAACAGCCACGTAACACCGTTGATGGCCCAGTCGGCTGGGATTCTAGAATACACTGACTGCATCTCTGCTGGGGGGGCCAGACTTCTCCAACGAGTATCCAGGATATGACGCTAAACAATTTGATGATGAGGCTCCAGTAAAACAGGACCTTTGGGAAATGCGGAGTGTCCCTTCATCGCCATCGCTCCCAAGTCCACTCTGTCCCGGAGTGGTAACACCTGATAGAGTTCTATCTATGAGTCAAATAGAACCACACTGTGTACTTATGCTTAACTGAATTGTTCGAAATAGAACTATTTTTAAATGGGATACATAGCAATATTTGGAACCATCTAACTTTGTTGATTAAACTGAATAGTTTGAAATAGAAATGTTTTTGACATTTAAGTTTAGTTTTGTTTTTTTGTTTAATGGCATACCAATCTTTGTAGGTTATTTAATGCCAAAGTCATCCAGCTAAAACAGTTGAGGTACTATTTAACCTGTAGCTGGGAGGATAAGGGGGTCCATACCTCTCCCCAGGGTATTTATTTGAAAGTGAATGCAATAGCACAATTGGAGTTCAAACTCGCTTTAACTATTACACCACGAGGACATCCGCTTGGCATGTAAACTGTGGACTTATGCTAAACTGAATTGTTTGAAATAGGACTATGTTTATGTATAAAAATGGATTTGGCATTAAATAACCTACAATGCTTGACGTGCCATAAAACCAAACCAAACCAAACCAAACTAAACTAAACCTAACACCATTGATTCTGTGTCTACGATATCCTAAGTTATATATATATATATATATATATATATATATATATATTGAAGAGTGTATATTTAGGCAGCAAGTTATTATTCAAGCAAGTTTTGTTAAAGATGATGGAACACTGTTTATGATTTTTATTTTATTTTTCAAGTCTCCTTGTTATTTTTCTTGTGTCGGGATCCAGGTGGCAAAGGAATTGTCCCATATCTTCTGCCCAAGTGCTTTTAACCATACTTTTGGTTGTCATCAGGTGTAATGTAGTTTTGAGTTGACTGTTAAGTTTTTACTGTTTTAATTGTTTGTAGCATTTTGTTTTGAAGTTGGTTGAAATGTTTTCAGCGTTTTGTTTAAAAATGTTCTGTTGGAAAGAGGTTTACTAATAAAGTTAGTGACTTTAGTTATTAAAATATCTAATATGTTAGTGCTTGAGTTAAATGCTATTTTATTCATGTTTTTTTTTTTTTTATTTTTTATGCATATTGCTTCTACGATTTGTAACGCTTATGTATTAGCGTTCATTTGTTTACATTTCGCGCTATCGGATACCAGAGTGCTCAATTCGTTAAAAGAGCTACAATAACCTGGTATATATAATATCGGTAAAAAGTATACTCTTCATAATCTTTCAAATTTAATTTTCATCGATACCGCAATTGACAAAATTGTAAGATTGTAAACAAAAATATCAATTTATAACATTTAAAAAAGATACCCTTTTATAATTTTAGACGATTTTACTTTTAGTTACAGAGCTTCAGTGATATCGACTTTGGTAATAAATAATGATATTATTATGTTCCTTAAAAGATAATAGAATATGATACATTTAGTTAATAAGAAATTTGACTATATATATATATATATAATGTGACAGGAAGAAAACTCAATCACAGCCAAATTATCACTGTAAATCTATCTCGGCAAAGAACAATCTTCGTCTCTTCAATAGACATACACGCCTAATCTTTTGGAGAGACGAAGATTACGTTCTTCCAGTTACATTGTATACGCGCTGCATGTGACTTTGTAAAGGAATATATGATAATAGTCATACATCGAGCACTCCCATAGATTTATGGGAATTCCTTCGTATATCCTATATACGAATAGTCTTCGGACGCCGACCGGATATTACTGATATATATATATATATATATATATATATATATATATGTGTGTGTGTGTGTGTGTGTGTGTATATATCAACGCGAATTTATATCAAAGGGTTGATATATTAATAAATACCTCATGTTACCCCTTTACTAATTCCATATTTATTCTCGTCCGTTTAGACAGCATTATTGCTAAATGTGTGTGTGTGTGTGTGTGTGTGTGTACGTGTGTAAGATTTCCTAGTGTAAGTGTCATGTAAACTTATATCTTAACACGTGATTTTATACCACACTATCATTAGGATTGATTGGGTATTTTATTACTTTTCCGGCTGATGATTGGGCACATCACATGAAACCTAATGTAACGACTTCCAATGATGATAATTTGATTTCTCTTGGTTGCATACATGTTCTGCTATTAGTAATGGCCACCACGTTCTCTTACAAGCTGTTCTCATTTGCAGTTATCATTTTATATCATATGCCAATGGTCTGGGAGGCCTGGGTTCAGTCCCAGGTCGAGTCATACCAAAGACTTTTAAAATGGTACCTAATACCTCCTTGCTTAACACTTAGCAATATGAGGTACGTATCAAGGATAAAGTAGTAGCACCCTCCCCTCCATCTCGGTGTAGTAGCTATTGAAAAGGGTGCCTTCGGGTCGCCCTCGACTACGGTCGCCAACTTTACTTTTACATATATATACATATATGTACCATAGCCATGATATGGCTATGTGTGAAACGTACATCGAATGTCCATAAAGATAGAACATAGAACATAGGAATCTCGAAATTCGAAAAACACTTGACGACTTCTTTGTTCAGGTACGAAACTTTTTATTACCTTTGAGTTTAAAAGTTTTCTGACAAAAGGAGAGAGAGGCACAATCTTTCTATCCTGGCTTTTTCATCTGCCCACCCCCAACACGTGTGGCACCCACCATAAAGGTCTCCGCGAGCAAGCGAAAGCCAACCGTCTCGTTCGGTGTCTAGTCTCAACTCTCCTAACTTTCTTCAAATTCCCCAAATCCTCAGCGCGCTTCCGGTGCGTGACTCGCACTCGCTAGCCCCCGTTTCTCATCTCGGGCAATTGTGACATCTTTGAGTGACACGTCCGCTCTGCCTGCGCGCGCGTGAACACCTGTGTTAATGTTGCACATAACTAACCCATGTGCTGAGCTGAAAGGTTCTCAGCCTAACTAAACCCAAGGGCATAAACCAAAATCCCTCGTCCATTATGTTACATACATATATATATATATATATACTATTGTAGTTAAATTAATAGACCACTGCTAGAGTTTGATTCTCACTGGGTATCATATATTTCTGGCTCTTACTGATAAAAGAGGCTCATGTTATCAAATAACCTGTGTGTGTCGCTGTTGGTCTTACAAGACAGGAAGTAAGTAGCACCTAACAACTTGACAAATATAATTTTGAGTCGTGTCTTTAATCCTAACAGTTATAATAGTATAATGGTAAAAGTTGCATTATGGGATTGGATTTAGCCTCAATAGTAGCAGAAGATTTTGTTATGACAAGAGAAATGACCAGGGTTAGTGGTAGTTAAAGTGTAAGAAATAAAACGAATAAAAAAAGGCTCTTTTAGAGGGATTAACAATACTCAATCTGTATCCTCTGCACAGAGCTAACCTCCCAAAAAAGAGGTGTCTTTGGTACGATACTAAACTGCTCCAGTTCTGAAGATCTGTGGAGTGGGGAGTAACTCTTTATTGCCATTACTCCCAGGTCCACTCTGACTAGACTTGTAGTACCTCTTAGGGTCCAATCTAATAAATATGTCTGAAAATTATTTGTATTAAATTGGACCGTGTGAAAACAAAACTCTTAAGAAACAACAACACAAAAAGTATGAGTATAAATGTACAATAAACGTGATTCCCAAACCTTTAAGCATAAAATAACCCTAGACAAGCAGCCCAGTCGGCTGGGACTTTAGAATAAGCCGACTGCATCTGAACTGAGAAGTAAAACATTCTCCCACCCCAACCAGTATCTTGAATCATCTGATGGTGAGGCTCCTATCCGGGAGCTTTCTGTTTTGGGGAGAATTTTGAGTACCCTTTCATTGCCATTACTCTCAGGTCCACTCTGACCCGAAGTTGTAGTACCTGATAGGATCCCATCTATGAGTCAAATAGAAATATCTAATTATTACAATACTTGGAACCACTGCTAAACATATGACTGATGTTAAATTAAATTATTAGTATTAGATAGCAATAAATAATGAAGGTAGCGATCTTAGTCGAGGGGAACTTAAATGCCCCCTTTTACAATAGCTACCACACTGAAGTGTAGGGGAGGGCGCTACCCCATTCACTGGATTCCTCCAGTTTACCCTTGACCCCTACCTTATAATACTGAGTGTTAAGTAAGGCGGCATCAAGTACCATATTTGAGTCTTTGGCATGACTCGACCTGGGACCCAACCCTCGTCTTCCTGGCCATTGGTGTACACTGTACACATTAGGCCAATGGCCCATACGTTAATAGTTGGAACCATTTAACTGTGTGCAAACAAATGATTAGAGATAAATTAGAAAGGAATACTTGATAAATAGAATTACAGATGTTAAAGGGCAATACTTGAAACCATTTAACAGTGTACAAATAATTAAGCTCTGGGCCATTTGAAAATCATTACCTACAAACTATTCTTTTACAAATCATATATATCTAATACATATATGTATACAGGATTTGACATTAAATAACCTACAAGGGTTGATATGCCGTAAAAAAATAACCAACCAATCCTGGACGAGTGGTTATGCCGTTAAAATCAATCAATCAAAATGGAGGAAAACAAAGCAACGTTCTTATCGTCTTCTTGTCTTAGTTTAGATTTGACCAGGGGTTCTTAAAGAAAAAAATTACACTCTCTCTCTCTCTCTCTCTCTCTCTCTCTCTCTCTCTCTCTCTCTCTCACGCACACACACACACACACACACTCATGCTCACTCGCTCTCGCTCTCGCCTTCTCTCTCTATCTCTTCCTCTCTCTCTCTCTCTCTCTCTTTCTCATACCAAAGATCCTCTCTCAATCTGTCATTCATTGCTCCTTGTTTGTCCTCAGGGTTTGCACAGACCTGATATATGTAAGTCCTAATTGGTTGTCTCTGTGTAGAAGTCCATTGTTAATTAGTTCTTACTTCTCTCGCAGTGTCACACATGTCTCTGGGATGGTTCGTGAGATGGGAGGTACAGCAGCTGTTTCGTTGAATGTTGTTTCGATATTTTCTCAAAACAGCACGCAAAATATTCTTGCACAGTTCCCAAAAAACTTTTCTCCATGTACTTCGTTAAATTTTAGGTCGTGCATCCATATAGTAATACAGACACAGTCAGTTTGAAAGAAATCCAGTTTTATTTTATCAGCGATCAGATTTTTATATGATCGATAACCTGTCAACAGCAATCAACGTCTTTGCTGGGCGTATGTTGCCATAGCTTTCAGTGGAAGAGATGTTGCCGCCGAGGTATGTGAACTGGTGTACTGATTTTAGAGGCTTGCCACAAGAAGTGGAGATATCCCCTTCTCATTTAAAATATGTGAACTGTTATATTTTAGTTCACGTAGATGCTAATGCCTCCTTTTGTTTGCTCCAAGCTGCGCAGCAGGGATTCGGTTTGGACAGGTGCATTGGTGAGAAGCGGTCGATCATCAGCGTAGTCTGCATTTGCCATTGTTTCTACAGGATATTGTCGGCTTTCTGTCTTTTTTTTTAATGTGAAACCATTTTCTTTCATTAGATCAACTGATGTTCGTAGTACATTTTGGTTTGGTTTGGTTTGGTTTGATTTTATGGCATATCAACCATTGTTGGTTATTTAATGCCAAATCCTCTTTATACATATATATTAAATATATAGGATTTGGTTTGGTTTACGATTATGGCATATCAACCATTGTATGTTATTTAAAGCCAAACCCTTGTTATACATGTATATCAAATATGATTTGTAAACACATTCTGTAGACAGACGTAGTTAAATGATCCAACATCTCTATTTCTAGCAATTCAATTTAGCATAAGTCATCAAAGTTGAATTGTTTCAAGTATTGCCATATATCACTTGCAATTCAATTAAACATCAATCACTTTTTTACACACAGTTAAATTAGCTAATAGCTATTTCAAACAATTCGATTTTGCATAAGTCATTTGTTTGCATACAGTTTAAATATCAAACAGTTCTACTTGACCCATAGATATGACCTAACAGGTGCTACCACTCCGAGCCAGAGTGGACCAGTGAGCGATCGCAATGAAGGGGTGCTACACATTACCCAAAGCTCCAGCATTACTGGAGCCTCACCCTCAGATTGTTTAATGTCATATGCAGGACACTCGTTGGAAAGGGGGTTTACCCCTCTGCAGTGATGCAGTCGGTATATTCTACAGCTCCAGTCGACTGGACTTGAGTACGTTTTGTTGACAGATTATTAACATGAATGGTTCTAATGTATCTCCTTGCAAGTTTCTCACTCTCTCTCTCTCTCTCTCTCGAGAGAGAGAGAGAGAGAGAGAGAGAGAGAGATGTCACTCATTAAGAGATACGTTACTATCACCATTTTTATAAAAAGATATTTTAGCGCAGATTTCATTTTTGTAGAATTTTATACACTAAAAACAGAAATTAGTAAGTATCATTACCAAATTTGTCAACATTGAAACTTCATAATTTATTCTTGGACTGCTAATTTCCTGCTATAGAGTTTGGCAATAAGTAATTACTATTTACTTCCGTTTTGATTGTATAATCTTCCACAAGAAATTATAAAATCCTGTTAACTTTAGCAGAGAAAAAAAACTTAGATACAAAGGCTGTTTGGAGTGCATTTCTTTATGAATGATTATATATATATATATATATATATATATATATATATATATATATATATATATTGGCAACAAATCATTATTGATACAAGTTTAGTTAAAAGCTATAAAAAATTCGAGCACCTGAAGACGATTAATCAACATGATCGAGTGCGCTTTATTAAAAAACTCAAAGAAACTTCTGTATCAATTTGACCCTGATTCAAATATACTCGCAACATATATATATATATATATATATATATATATATATATATATATATATATATATATAAGTTGCGAGTATATTTGAATATATATATATATATACATATATATATATATATATATATATATATATATATTATCATTATTATTTTTATTATGATTCGGAATTATTTCTAACCAAACACTATCGCTTAAAAAGTCTGTAACCAAAAATATGAATATGTACCAGTCTAAAATTAAGTGCACGTTATATACTTTTATGCTGCTTTATTTCTGGTATCAGAGTTTCAATGCTGAATATTTTGGTTATAAATAACACCTATTTTTTTTTAATGGTATAATGTTCCACTGAAAAATTTCTTACGATGATATATATATATATATATATATATATATATATATATATATATATATATATATATATTGAGAGAGAGAGAGAGAGAGAGGATGAGGGAGAGGGAGAGACAGAAACAGAGGGATACAGAGAGAATAATGTATATATAAATATATATATATTAAGTATTATATATATTTTGCGGGGGTTAGTATAAAATTAACTCTCATTGAAAAATTAACTTTAATCAAAAAACTGTTAATGGTGTGCTTATTTATGGACCTCCCTGAATATGTCAACGGGTGGCATTGTTTGTTGTGGGAGTCTTACCCCTCTAAAGAGATGCTATTGGAGTATGCAGGGAGGTTTATGAATAAGTACTGCATTAGCAGTTTTTTGATTAAAGTTAATATTTTGATTAGAGTTTATTTTATTCTAAATCCAAATATATATATGTTATTCTAAATTCATGTATTTATATATATGTATATTGTTCTAAATATAAATATAAATATAAATAAAATAATATATATATGTGTGTGTATGTGTGTGTGTGTGTGAGAGAGAGAGAGAGAGAGTAAAACAAAATATTCAGAGGATGATTTTATTCATACTCAAATTCTGTACCTACGTTAAATGTTTCGGTTTTTACATTAAATCATCAGGGCAATGTCAATATGTGATGTTGTATCTCATGTATATTTAGTTTTAAAATAAAACAAAAAATAAGAACGATTTTAACATTCTATTTCCCTTAATAGTGTTCTATTTCAAAACTATGTGACGTAATTAGCATTCGCAATTTATTTTATATATATATATTAATCCTTTCTGTTTCTTTCCCTACTTTATTGTACAATTTAATAAGATTTATGCTAAGATGCGACACAAGGCCGTATGAATGGGGCATCCAATGAGATTCGAACTCATTCGCGACGGTTATCTAGTCTAGCTTGCTAACCATAACACCACCCGAGATGCCCTTCTACTTTATTGTGTCGATGTTTGTAGTTTCAGAAGAATTATGACAAAAGTAATTTTGTAAAATATTAAAAGTGAGAATAAATAAAAATATTTGCGATTTTGTAACTTTTTAATGCTTATTTGACTAACTAAAACTCTTTTGAAAACTGTGTCTTTATTTAATTGTATTGTAATCTGAAATAACGTTTAATTCAACAATCTATCGGTGCTTTTTCTTCAATATATCAATTTACATTAAAGTTTGATAAGTTTCTAAATTATATAAAACTGATAAATTCTTTTCGTCTCATTTTGCAGAGCTTTTTTTGTGTTCATAGATATATTTTTGGGTTAGACGAGATGTTTCACCCATGTAATTTTATTACAATTCGGGCACTTGTCGGAGGAAATGGAGACAGTGAACGGAGTTCAAATCCGAGACTTGGCTATTTGCATTTCCCATAGGATTAATACTCTTGGAAAAGCTATGAATCCGACTATTCTCCCTCTAGCTCGGGGTAAATAGTCGGGCAGACTGGACTCTTTAACCTTGGTGTAGCAACTGTGTAGCAAATGAAACTTCAATGGCTTAGACATACATAGGAAGTTGTTATTTTCCTTGATTGTTGTTGTATAAGTTTCCTTAGTTGTAAGTGAAAAGTCATAATTTTCTAAAATGAAAATTCTTAAAACTACTAAGAAAAATGGAAATTTCTTAGAATTTTTTTTCCTGATTTGATATCCTAATTTATGACTGGTCCTTTGTTAATGGTTTGTGAGTTTCAAAACAGTCGAATTGTGGTATCTAATGATTGTGACTTCGCGATATTGCAAAGAAACTAAATCACCATCAATTGATGTTTTCTCCAAAAATGATTAGAAAAGAAATTATCATCAAAAGGAAGGTTGCGTCTGTAAAAGAAAAACTATTGCATCTGATGCTAAGGGATAACTTACCAAATATCAAGTGGCCATAAATTATCACTTCATAAACAACGTTAATTGTATTAATAACACTTTTCATGTCGGCTGTTTTTTCTTTGTGCAATACAATGTATTTATTAATATACATATATATATATATATATATATATATATATATATATATATATATATATATATATATATACCCACTCTGAGGATCCCATAAGCGTGAAACTGGCAATAACGGAGCGGTTGGCTAAATGCATACATTTTTTCTTTCTTTTTTTCTTTCTTTCTTTCTTTCTGTTCTCTCTTCTTTCCTTCCTAACTCTCGGGTGTATGCAATATTCTGTAACCTGATAATTTAAAGCTCACCCCAGTGCTAGGCTTTGACACGTCCTCATGGTTTGTTTTTGTTTTTTTGGTTATGTTTTTTACTGTTAGCACTTGTCACGGTGACCCGGCCCACTAATTCAAATTTCGGCAGTGTTCTTCAAGCATCGATTTTATTTTGCAGGGATAAGGTCCTCTAGGAGAACTCTTTCAATGCAAAAATATTACTAAATGAAAACTTTATATTTGCCAAAATAGAAAAAAGAAAGATTAAAATTTAAAATCCACAAGCACTTGCATCTCAATTGTATCTTTGGCACTGGTTTTTAAATTGAACTTTGGTGAAATTTTATCATTTTGGTGGTTTCTTCGTTCCAAAATTGTACGTTGTCACCAGCTGATTTTATACTTTCATCATTTCTTCCTTCTTTCCTTGGGACGTCTCTGGTGGTGTAATAGCTAGCGAGCTCGACTAGCAAACCTAAACGAGTGAGTTCGAGTCTTAGTGGGTACCCCATTCATATGGCCTTGAGCCAATTCTAAGCAAAAAGGCATAGGAAATCGCCATCTTTCTTTCCTAAATTCTTTCTTCTTTTTCACATTCCTCCCCCACTTCCTTCCTTTATTTCCTCTTTCCTTCTCTCCTTCCATCTTATTTTCCTTATTTTCCTTCTTTTATTCCTTTCTTTTTTCCTCCAGCATTCTTTCTTTCCTTCGTTAATTCTTTCTTTCTTCTCTTGCTTCATTTCTTTCTTTTTTTTCTGATTCCTTCCTCAATTCCTTCCCTTCTCCTTCCCTTATTTCCTTTTTCCTTCCCTCCTTCCTTCTTTTATTCCTTTCTTTTTTCCTCCGGCATTCTTTCTTTCTTTCGTTAATTCTTTCTTTCTTCTCTTGTTCCATTTCTTTCTTCTTTCTCTTCTTCCTTCTTTCTTTCCTCCTCTTTTTTCTTCTCCTCTTCCATCTGTCTTTACCTCCTTCATTCGTTCTTTCCTTTCTTTCTTTTCTTCTTCTTTTCCCTTTTCTTCATTCTCTCCTTCCTTTGTACTTTCTTTCCCCTCTTCCTTTATTTTTTCTCTCCTTTCCTTCTATTTCATTAAATCCAACCTTCCTTCGGTACCTCCTTCATTCATTCATTCTTTCCTTTTCCCTTCCTTCATACTTTCTTCTTACTTTTTATCCATTTCCTTAATTCCCACCTTCCGTATCTCTTTCCTCCCTTGCGTCCTTTGTTCATCCTCTCCCTTTCTTCGTTCTTCTCTCCTTTCTTTCTGTTTTCTTCTCTGCCTTTCTTTATTTTTTCTTTCTTTCCTTTATTCCTTCTTTCTTTCCTTCCTTCGTTCCACCCGTCCCAATCAGCTTTCTTCCCCGATTCTTTCATCTCCATCCCATCGTTTCATTTATCTTGGCAAAATATCAATTCTTCTTCTTGGGTACTTGGCACACACACACACACACACACACACACATTTCTTTACCCTGCAACAACCGGCAACAATTTGATTCTCCCCCCCCTTCTACATCGGTTACCTGCGTCAACTCTCCCCGTTACTCTCGAATAGCTGGTGGTCTACCTCCTACTCCCTTCTTTTGATGTTAGGCTACCTAAAGATAATTATTTATTCTCCAAACATTGAAGACGAGTTATCTCTTTCTTCTAATTTTTATGACTTTTCCATTCTTTCTCACGCATAAATCAACAGTAGTTAATTCTTTGGGTTACGAAATATTCATAGCCAAAAATTAATTGCCAAAAATTCATCAATAACGCGTCGTCTCAATCTTGTTTAACAAAATTAAAACTAGCCAAAATTTATCGTAAAAAAATTAAGTTGCACATAAAATTCACACTCGACAATAAACTAAATTTCACTAGCCCTGTAAATGGGATTTAGAATAACCCTACTGCAAACCCCTGTAAAGGGATAAAACCCCAATAAAATGTGTTCTGTGTATGCTACTAAACTAAATCTAATGGTGAGGCTCCAGTTCTGGATATCTGAGGAGTGTGGAGTACCTTCTCATCGCTATTATTCACAGGTCCACTTTGACACCGAGTGGTAAGACCTGTTAAAATCTAATCTATGGGTCGACTAGAACTGTTTAAAAACTATTCGTATGCGATTGGACCGTGTGCAAAAAAAAGTTCCACTGGCGTTGTGGCTAAAGTGCTAAACTGCGACATTGTATTCAGAGGATTCGAACTCTTGTCGCGCTATTACATTCACTTTTGGACTAATATGCATGAGAAAGGTATGAACCCCATTATCTCCACCAGTTAAATAGTATCACAACTATTCTTCGACAAGGGTAGCTTTGGCATAAAATAACCCACGATATGCCATTGAACAAAGAAGTCAATGTTTTTTGTTTCAATTTTTTGTCTTTAATTTTTTGTTTGCATATATATATTTTTTTGTAAATATGAATGTTACTTGGCAAAACATACTTAATCATTAAAGCTTAGACATACTAGCAAAAATATGCGCCCTCTGGGCACAAGTATTTAAGTTTTAAGGCAATAAAGTATTCTAAACTAATACAAATAATTTATACATTCGGGCCAAGTAATTAATCAGTAACAGTTACTCGCCGGATTTAGCTTGGAGCACGGCCTCGGAATCAACGCTTTTATACCTGATTGTTGAGGTTCTTGCAACTTAAGCGAAGCTTCTCGAACCATCTATTTGCTGTATTTTGATCAACTGCCTCTTCACCTTTCACTAGACAGATGCTTTTGATTGCTTCCATATAATCATGGCCCAGTTTGAACTCGTAAACCATATGTTGCCGAATTAAAGTACATTGCACATTCATCGATGCAACTTTCGAAACACACAGAATGAAGCAATGCACAATATGTCAGCACACTAACTACCAGGATACAACAAACCACAGCGGGTACCTTCCTCGACTTGAGCTGCTTAGGTCACATGATATACGCACCACAAACTAGCGCAAACCAAAATATTGCAAAACTTGACTCTCTCTCGTAATATTCAGCAACTTTAATAATTCTTCCGAGCTAGAATATATAAATAACTTTTTAAAATAGTTTCGAGTTCATATGTATTGCATGCCAAAATATTTTGTTCCTTCACAAAAGTGCCCTAAGAAAGACTCTTTTGGGAACAACAACTATTGCATTTTCACACAGTTAAGATCTTCTTAAGTTCATGATTTTTTTTTGTTTTTGTGCTGTTGGTTGGTTGCTCGGGTTTTTATGGCATATCAACCTTTATAGGTTATTTGACGTCAAATTCATTTTTATGAAATTAGTTCTATTTAAAACAATTCAATTTAGGATAAGTACGCAGTTTAAATCTAAGTACAGTTTAATTGTGAAAAAACATTTCTATTTCAAACTATTGAGTTTAGTTAAGCAGTTCTAATTCAGCTAATTCAGTTTAGTATAAGTACAGATTTTGTTTACACAATTAAATGTCAAAACATTTCTATATTGAACAAATCAGTTTAGTCTTAGTACAGTTTCAATGTCAAAAACAGTTTTATTTCAAATAATTTAGTTTAGAATAAGCACACAGTTTAAATGTAAATACGATTTAATTGTCAAAAACATTTCTATTTCAAGCTATTCAGTTAAGTCAAACAATTCAGTTTAGCATAAGTATGCCGTTAGTTCTATTTAACCCATAGATTGGGCTCTATCAGGTGCTAACACGCCGGGCCAGAGTGGACATAGGAGCAATGGCAATGAAGGGGTGCTCCACATTCCCCAAAGCCCCAGCATCATTGCAACCTCACCATCAGATAGTTTAGTGTCATAATCAGGACACTCATTGGGGGGGGGTCTTACGTCTCTGCTGAGGTGCATTCTACATCCACAGCCGACTGGGCAAAATTTGGTTAGTACTCTAATCTATGTGTAGAAGTCCATAGAAGAACGTCGCTCATGTGTTCGTTCTTGCTTCTCTAGTAGCGATCCACATGTCTTGTTCGTCTTTCTGGGATGGTTTGCGAGATAGGAGATAAGTGGCCGTTTTGTGGGATCAGATTGTTTAGTGTCATATCCAGGACACTCATTGGGGGGCGTCTTACAGTTGGTGTATTTTACAGCCGACAGGTCATTTTTTTTTTTTTTTTTTGTAAATATGAATGTTACTTGGCAAAACATACTTAATCATTAAAGCTTAGACATACTCGCAAAAATATGCGCCCTCTGGGCACAAGTATTTAAGTTTTAATGCAATAAAATCTATTAAATTAGACACTGAACAAGATAGTCAGTTCCACTTTTTTTTAATCGATTTTTTAAGTAAGCATTTAAATGAATAAATAAATGAATAAACATCATAATTGAATTAGTCTTTTAATTAACATTTATTTTACGACAAATTGGACAGTTGGCTTTCTTAGCTAAGTAGTCTAAACCTAATTTAATTACTACAATTACTTATTCCTTCTTTTTTAATGTTTTAATTATTTGTGTGTGTGTGTGTGTGTGTGTGTGTGTGTGTACGCGAAAAAATAAATATGAATTTTATTAATCAAAGAAAAAGGCTGACCCTTCACAAAGTAAATAATTTAAACTTCTGTGTAGTCGTAGTAGTTGTAAGTGTATAGTTTGTTTATATTTTTCCATTGATAGATTAATCAATTCAGTTTTTAGATATATTAGTTCATTTCTAAATGATTAACGAAGAAAGCATTTAAAGAATTAAAAATTAAATGTCTTTTTTAGTCTGTTAAATTTGATAATATCTATTTTAAGTTATTGAAACTTAGATTTCGTTCCATCGAGAGTTGAAACAACTCTTTCCCGACCAACCTGTTCACGGAATAAAATCGGCTTTATGAGAAGGCAGAGAAAAAATAATTTACTTTACTTTTCTTGTAATGACTTACTAATTATTTGTGAGTGTGTGAGTGTGTATGTGCGTATAAATAATCGAATATAGATAATACCGTTTCTAACCAAAGCGATAAATGTATTTAGATTTGTTTAAAATTAAATTATTACATTAAATAATCGAATATAGATAATACCGTTTCTAACCAAAGCGATAAATGTATTTAGATTTGTTTAAAATTAAATTATTACATTAAATCTATTAGAAACAAAGAGTATAATCAAAGAATAGAACAGTTTGGACGCTAGCTTTTCCCATCACTCCAGGTTTCCATTGCTAAATTTTTCTATCTAAACTTTTTTTATGTAAATTAGGAAGTAAAGAATAAAATTACAGTTATTTCATATTATTAGCGGATTTCTTTTAAGATTTATCGACGTGATTTTTACTTATATTTATTAGAACAAAGCCAAAAAATTAGAAATTAATAATACAAAGCAAATATTTATCAATCAAGTCTTTAAGGTCAATGTGCAAATTAGCCTTCTCGTTCATACTATAAATCACTATTTGGTTGTACAAGTAAAATTAGAATCCAGATAAGGTGAACATTATTGATAATATACAACAATGTATTTCTTTTCAATTTCCATTCTCTCTGAATTTTATTTCTTTCTAAATTAAAAAGAAATGATTTAGAAAGAAATAAAATTCAGAGAGAATGTCATGTAAATAACTAAAGGAATTGTAAAATCCGTGGTGACGTAGCTTCAGATGTATAATCTTTATTATTGTAAGATGATAATAAATATCAGCAGTCAATTCTTATCTTATTCAAATAAAGTATCATTATCATTGGCCTTTTGATTCGTCTTAATGATGCGTGCAGATATTATTTCCAATGCATTTCTCATGTAAAACCCTTTCCAGTGCATTTCTCTAGTAAAACTCTTTCCAACGCTTTTCTATAGTGAAACCCTTCCTAATGCTTTCCTATAGTAAAACCCTTTCTAATTGTCACGTGGTCTCCCACTGAGACGATGGAAGTGGGGTGACTACTATCCTCGCGTTTGAATTAACAGTAGCAAGCCGTCAAAGAATGACCGTTAAGAAAGAATGTAGGTCACAGAGGGGAGACCCACAGATGTTTATACTCTGTGACCTCACTCGGGTCTCCTGACACGGGAAGGAAGAAGGTAGAAGCCAAATGATTGGCAGGGGCCCTAAAACGGAAGTGGCACCTTCTTCCCGTCAGCGGAAATAGATAATAAGAAAAGTTAGTCGTTGGACAGGGTTCGTAGCGGGCAGAACCAAAGCCAAGTACTCCGGGTAGAAGAAGACAAAAAATATCTCGGACACGAAGGAGCCATTTTCTTCAAGCCAGTGTTAAAAATAAGATAAAGTCTATTCGTCCGTACAAGAAGAAAGATTCTCCACAGGAATCCATCTAAATAAGATAAGTACCCTTGGGGCTGTTTCTCCTTATACCCAATTTTATATACCCTCTCTCTCTCTCTCAATTTGAAGAAAAACGGAAGACAAGAAAAGAAGAAAGACATTTATGTTCATGAACTGTTCATTTATTATATATTTGACACGTTGAAGGTGTATATCTATGTGTAGTAAAAGATTGATATATTTTAATGTTCCCACGTGGTCTAAGTTGTTATTTGTGGCGTCTGCTACGAATTTGTTGTGTCATATTTCTTTTCCAGCTTCTATTCGCCTTATGATATGCTCGCTTAAAATTGTCCTATTAATTCCTTTAAAATATCACACGGGAAACCGGAATTGCCGACTACTATAATTAATATTATTACGTCTCAACCTAGAGGTCCATATCTTCCATTGTCTAGGGAGGGAAACTAGCGACCTGGTGGGTGTGTGTATAGTGTGAAATTTGGAACCCCTTGCCAGCGGCGGTCAGTCTGGACATAAATTAGTCCCCCACATAATATGCCAGTTCTTATATGCCTGAGAAAAAACTCTGAACGAGGACTTATTCTACAAGGGATCAAGTGCCAACCTGCCCCGTCTTCACACATGCGAAAATAAAGTCCCGTTTTGGGATTTTAAAGAATTTGCCGTCACATAATGCTTTCCTCAAGTAAAACCTTTTCCAATGCATTCCTATAGTAAAACCCTTTCTAATCCTTTCCTCAAGTAAAACTCTTTCCAATGCATTTCTATAGTAAAACTGTTTCTTATTCATTCTTCAAGTAAAACTTTTGTCAGAACATTCCAAAATTAAAATTCTTTTCAGTACAATTCTTTAGTAAAACCCTTTCCCGTGCATTCCTTTTATAACATTATTTCCAATGCATTCCTATAGTATTAATAAATAATTTTGGATTATGATCGGGTTCGAAACACTTTCACAAAAATATGTATAGATATTCAATTGGAATTATGGGAAAATGAATTGCCTTTTATATCCAGTGATCGGGAAGAAGATAATTCTTCAGTAACCAAAAATGTCCTGATGATTTTAATCCATTATATGTAGAAGATTATATTATATATTATTTTACATTTAAAGTCTGTTCCAAGCAAGTTAAGTTTTCGTATTGCTGGTTTTACATGATTTAGGTTATTCTATGACAATTTCTCAACAGAATAAGCAAATATAAAACGCTATAATATATAAGATACGTACATACTAATTAACCGGCTCATTGGCCCAGTGGGTAGAGTGTTTGCCAATGCTCCGGGAGACCTGGGTTCAATCCCAGGTCGCGTCATACCAAAGACTTTAAAAATGGTACTTGATACCTCCTTGCTTAACACTCGGCAATATAAGGTACGTAACAAGAATAAAGTGGAGCAATTCTGGGAAAGGAGTAGCGCCCTCCCCCTACACCTCGGTGTTGTAGCTATTGAAAAGGGAGCCTTCTGGTCGCCCTCGACTAAAGGGAGACAACATTACTTACTTTTACATACTAATTACCGGGCCATTGGCCTAAAGAGTACAGTCTTCTCCAATGGTCCGGGAGAGCGAGTTAATTCATACCAAAGACTAAAAAAAAATGGTACTTGATGCGGCTTTGCTTAACTCTCAACATTATAAGGAAAGGATTAAGAGTAAAGTTGAAAGATCCAGGGAATGGAGTAGTGCCCTCCCCTGCACCTCGGTGTTGAAGCTATTGAAAAGGAAGCCCTCGGGTCACCCTCTACTAAGGTCGCCAGCATTACTTTACTACATACTAATAGATAAATTTTGAATTTCCAACGAAGAAAAGGCCCCTCGGGAAATAAAAATGACCTGGTTTAACACTTTATATTTATGTGAACTGATGGTTTTATTCTTTTACTCACATTAAATAAAAAAAGAAACGCTTTTTTTTACTCTGAAGTAGGAATGAGAAAACGTGTCAGATGCATGTCCTAATAATAAATTAACCATAATTACCAATGAGAAACATTGCCGTGATTTTCGTTAACGTCTTTATAAAAAGACGTTAACAAAAATCACGGCAATGTTTCTCATTGGTAATTATGGTTAATTTATCATGGTCGAGAGTCCCCATGGTGTAATGGTAAAAATGCCGGACTGTGGCCTTAAAATAAACGAGTTCGAAACCCGACTGCACTATTATGTTCACTTTCAAACCAATAACCTTGGAAAAGATATTGAGCCCACTTATTCCCCCAGCTATGTGTTTAACCGTACCTTTGGTGTACTTCTACAAGGAATGCTTTAGCATTGAAATAGCACACAAAGGTTGATATGCACCTAACTAAAGAGACCATAAAAAAGAACTTCGTAGTTTAAATCCTGGTGTTTAGATGCAAAATGCGCCGAGATATGTTGTTGCTTCTCAAGTGGGTCTCTTGCAAGGAAAGTTTGAAACATTCTATAACGTTTTTTTACTGTTGAATATCTTTGATTCCGCAAATTCTTTGTTGTTTTTTTTTTCTTTTTCTTTTTTTTCGTATCTTTGATCTTTTTTCTGGTTTCTCTTGCTTTCAAAATAGTTTGTTCACTTTTCTTTTAAACCCACGTTCTACGAATTATTTATACTAAGCAGTACTCACCATTGTACGGAGACAATAAATATTTTCCCTTGGATTTGAGGGCGTGTATTTCAATATCACGTGTCAATCCCACACTTCAAATTGGCCTCTTTCGTTCCCCGTTATTCGGGTTTGTCTTTGAACTATTAAGATACTCTATTCCTCTCTGTTCATGGAACAACCTTTAGTTTCCTTTCCTAGTCGACTGGGCTGTAGAATACACCGACTGCTTCTCTGCAGAGGGGTAAGACCCCCAATGAGTGTCCTGATATGACACTAAACAATCTGATGGTGAGGTTCCAGTAATGTTGGAGCTTTGTGGAATGCGGACTACCCCTTCATTGCCATCGTTTTCAGGTCCACCTTGGCTCAGAGTGGTAGTGCCAGATAGGGTCCTATCTATGAGTCAAATAAAACTAAACTGTGTACTTATGCTAAACTGAATTGATTGAAATGGAACAGTTTATTTGAATAAAAATGGATTTAACCCACAATGGTTGATATGCCATAATACCTACAAACAAACAGCCTTCGGCTCGCCCCGTCATTGCAATACAAGGCCTACACGAGTTTGCAAACCAAAGACAAGTAAGACTTTTAAGAGGTTTTAGTACTACTTAAGAAACAACGCATACATTTCAACTGTTGGGATACGTTTGTATATTTTTGTAATACTTCTTTACGCTTTATAAGTATATTTACCTAACCCCTCCGCACGAGGAAGATACGATACAAAGTCATTTTTAAGCTGAGTCTAACAAGTTTGAATTCAGAGTTTTCCTTCTTCTACACAGGTCACCATACCAAGGTTTAAAAGTCCAGTTTGCCCAATTATCTACTCATAGCTGAAAGGAAAATAGTTTGATTCATAACTTTCCCAACGGTATTAGCGCTCTGAGATTATGTTTTATATGAACGTATTAAATGATTAATATGTATTATCGAGCTTATCTTGTCTTTCCTTCCGTCTATTCTGTGTTAGTTTCCTATTGAATATACTAATGCAAATATTGGATCTTAGTAAATGCAGACGCGACTAGATACCCTCCCTAGGATAAACTTTATTTCTTTGTAAGTACAAAGAAGGCACGAGGCCTTAAGGTTTTTGGGGAGGGGAAGGGAGCGGTCTTGCTTTTCTATATATTCTAAAGGGACCTAGCTAGCCACATTCGCCGACCCATTCAACAGTACAATATATAACCATTCATCCTTCATCATGCGCGCAGCAGTTACCAAAATACCGCATTTGCTCCCCTCCCTAGGATAAACGGTTACTTAAAGTAACCACTCCCATACCCGTATGGTATGCATCTCTTATTATGGTCATTGACTGTTCAGGTTAAAAACGCAGTAACCCAAAACCGCATTTTTTAGACTTTATTTTCCGATCCAGATATTATTGAATACAAAATAGAAAAAGAGTCCACATATTTGAAATCCCATAAATATGATTGATTAATCGATTGATTGATAGATTTTAACGACATGTCCTCTCATTTCGGACAGTTTTATGTCTAAATGTTCGGAAGTTGCGATCATTGTGCGTTCAACGTTAGCATAAATATATTAATTTTTATTCATATACGAGGTGCCTTCAATAAGTTTCCAGACTTTTTGTATAGGCATTTAAAATTGTCATAGACTCTTGAAAATTCAGTATGTTATTGCTATACATTTTATGAGATGACTGACCAATTTTTATGATTTCAGCTTCAAATAAACAGCTACAACGGCAATTGGAATACACCCTACTAAAGCCTGATTGTCACAGCTGGTGAATTTCAAAAATGCAATCTGGACGTGAGGACACTTTAGAAGAACGATATGCAATAGAATTATGTTTTGAACTTGGAAAAAAAATGCCACAGAAACGTATGGAATGCTTCAGACTGCTTTTCGACCATCTTGCATGAATCGAGCATCAGTTTTGGAGTGGCATAAGAGATTCAAGGAAGGCAGGGAGTCTGTAAGGGATGATGAGAGGTGTGGGAGGAGTAAAAAAAGTCAATACACCACAGTTGATTGGCCATAGGGTTAGGGTTACGGTTACTATGTTGAGGTTTAAGAGAGTTCAGAAAGAGATTCCGTCGGAAGAGGCCAGCACTCTTCAAATCAGATCAGTGGCATTTCCACCGGGACAATGCAACAGTCCACTACTCCATTCTTGTCACAGACTATTTGACCAAGATGGGCATCAAGACAGTTCCTCACCCTCCCTATAGTCGACACCTTGCTCCCTGTGACTTTTGGTCATTCCCTAAGCTCAGAGGCTATCGTTATGAGACAAGTGAGGAGATGAAAGAGGCTATGACGAAGTATATTGACACGCTCACACAAGAGAACTTCCATGGGGCCTTCCAGAAGTTGTTGGAACGGTACAACAAGTGCATTGCAGCTGGAGGAGAATACTTCGAAGGGGACTAGAGTTTCATGTGTGTACTCTCAATAAAAGTGCCCATACGAAAAATGTCTGGAAACTTACTTAATGATCCTCGTATACAGAACTTAGGAAAACGAAAATATGCAAACCTTACCATTTTCCACAGAAAATAGGTGAGTTTTTTTAATCTCACAATGTCCATTTTCTATACTTTCACAGAATTGATGATCAAGAACGGGATACCATTACACAACACATACTATCCTAGAGCAAAAATTGTATTACGTAGTCTCACTATTTCGAATAAAACCTGGTTTGATTTGGTTTCATAGCATATCAACCATTGTAGGTTATTTAATGCCAAATCCATTTTATAAATACAAATAGTTCTATTTCAAAAAATTCAGTTTAGCATAAGTACAGTTTTTTTACACTCAGTTAAATGTAAAAACAGTTCTATTTCAAACAATTCAGTTTAGCATAAGTACACTGTTTAGTTCTATTTAACCCATAAGTAGGACCTTATCAGGTGCTTCCACTCCGGCCCAGAGTGAACCTTACAGCCATGGCAATAAAAGGGTACTCCGTATTCCCCAAAGCTCTAGCATTACTATAACCTCACCATCAGATTGTTTAGTGTCATATCTAGGACACTCGTTGGAGGAGTCTTACCCCTGTGCAAAGATGCAGTCGGTGTATTCTGCAGCCCATGCCGACTGAGTCATAAATAATCAGGAACTGCAAACGAAAATGACTTTAGTTAGCAGACACAGAATTGTGAAAAAATATATACATTATTTTTTAAATTTGTATAGAAATTTAAAATATTGTTTGTTTTATTTTTCTTTTCTCTTTAACTTTTTTCTTTTTAGGCCGAAAAAATAATAGTCAAAATTATAACCAAAACAATAAATATATCAATCAAAATTTTTCATTGTTCGAAACGCTTAAAGTAAAAAACAAGATGGGAAGTACACAAGAATTTTGCACCCAAGACAAGCAAGACATGCTAGGTATAAACTCATAAGTGACATTAACCTATTGTCTACTACACTTGGACGCCCTAGTGTTGACCGACCAGCAAAAACTTAGTGGCACCAGTGGCGACATTGGATGCCGACTAGAAAACCTAATCAAAGGAATCCGTGCAATCAGCGAGCTGTGATGAAGGTGATGACAAATTTTTAATGATGAACTGACAAATCTAAAATAAAGTCAGTTTGAAGACAGCA
The DNA here is from genome assembly GCA_963585895.1 of Sepioteuthis lessoniana. Classification (NCBI taxonomy): domain Eukaryota; kingdom Metazoa; phylum Mollusca; class Cephalopoda; order Myopsida; family Loliginidae; genus Sepioteuthis; species Sepioteuthis lessoniana. The sequence continues at coordinate 22,109,666 of OY757946.1, forward strand.
ACACACTTATCATATTTTTGTTTTTGAAAATGGACTCTTTGAATTCTTTGTTTTGATAGCACACAACCCTTCGTGGACTATTTAATGCCAAAGCTATCCTTGTAGAAGAATAGCTGTCCTGCTGTTTGATCCATAGCTGGAAGGATTAGGAGGTTCATACTTTTCCCAGGATTATTAGTCAGAAAGTGAAAGTAATTGCACTAGTTCAGTTCGAACTCGCTTTCTACACTCCAGCAAATTAGATACTACGCCACGGAGACCTTCCCCACCACCACTGAAGAAATGGACAGAGAATGGTCGAAAATTCTTGGCTCCGGAAAAAAAGACTCAACAGTATTCAAAGACTCTTTTAATCTTTATATACGTTCCCTTATAAGGAAACAAGAAAAGCTTGATAAAAAATTAAAGTTATTTCTTTTCTGTTACATTCAATAAAACTTGTAATATATATATATATATATATATATATATATATATATATATATATATATATATATATATATATATGGTCAAATCTAATCTGTTGGTTTTTGTTAATTGATAAAACTAAAAGTAATTAGACTGACACATCTTTGCACGTGCGTGTGTTTGTATGTGTGAGTGTGAGAGAGAGAGAGAGCTATAAAAAATGAGGTTGTGAGAGAATTAGGTGTGTGCAAAAATCTTCATTGGTTTTTTTATTCTATTTTTTTTTTAAGGGGCTTCTTCAAAATTTTCAGCTTCTCGCTTTCAAAATAACAGACGCTGGCAAACATCTGACAATTTGTTGTTGCTGTTGTTGTTGTTGTTAGTGAGTACGGGTTTTTTTGTTTGGTTGGTTGGTTTTTGGCTTGGTCAGGTGTGTGTGTGTGTGTGTGTGTGTTTCTTCCAAACAAACTTTCTTCTTCTGCTTGTCATCTCAACTTCTTTTTTCCTTCTTTTTATTTATTTTTTTTTTTTTTTTCATTTCTTCAACATCACTATTTCTCTTTCTTGATCTCTTTCTTTCCTTTCTTTCTTTCTTTTCTTTTCTTTCCTTCTGTATCAGATATTTCTTATTTTCCTTTTTTTTGCTTCTTCTTTCTCATCATCTTTTCCTACTTAAGTCGATTTATTTATTTATCTATTTCAGGCTTTTTTTTTTGTTTTCGTTTCATCTTTTTTTTTATCTACACCGCCTCTCCTTCATATTCTTTTCTTCATCTATTTCTTATTCTTTCCTTCTTTCTTCTTTTATTTCTTTTCTAGTTCCTTCTTATCCCCCCTATATTTCACTTCTTGTTTCTTTTCTTCTGATTTCTTTCCTTCTTCTTTATTACTTTATTTCTTTCCTTTTTTTTTCTTTTCTTCAACTATATTTCCTTTATTTTTTCCTTCATGTTTCTTCTTTTTTCTTAATTCATTTCTTCTTTCTTTCCTTCATTTTTCTTTCTTTCTTGTTTCTTCCTTTCTTTAGTTTTTCTCTTTTCGTTTTTTATGGCTTCTTTTCTTTTCTTCTTTCTTTCTTCTTCTTTCAATCTTTTTTCCTTTCTTTTTTCTCTTGTTTATTTTCTACTTTTTTATTTCGTGCTAGTTTATTCCTTTAATCATTTTCTTGTTTCTTTTCGTTTTCTTTCATTCCTTCATTTTCTTTCTGTCTTGTTTCTTCATTTATTTCGTTTTTCATGTCATTTCTTCTTCTTCTTCTTCTTCTTCTTCTTCTTTCTTTCTTTCTTTCTTTCTTTCTTTCTTCCTTCTCTTATCCTTTTTTCTTTTCTTTTATTCTTCTATGTTACCTTCATTTTTTTCCTTCTTCAATGGTTTCTTACGTAATATTTAATTTTCTTATTAGCTTTTTTTCTTTTTCTTCTAAAATCTTCCTTTCCAATACTTTATGGCTTTCTGTCTTATTTCTCTACTCTTAACCGAATTCTTTTCGTCCATTATTTCCCTTTTTGTCTTCCTTACTTCTCACTCGACCTACTTTTTCCACCACCAACTCTTCTGAATCACTTCACTGTTTTCAATCAACGCTTGACATTCTTAACCGAACTTTTTCAAGGATATTTTTTCTGGGGTGTGTGTGTGTGTTCTTATTGTTCTTGTCCTTTTACGTTAGTTTTTGTCGGCACACCCCTTACAACACCCCTTACACACGCCTTTTATATCATGTTTAACATTACAGTTTCCATTACACGATTATTTATCATTCCACGCCTATTTGCTCTTCCAATCAGATTTCATCGCATTGCATATGAGATTGATTGATTTTAACGGCATATCAACTTGTCAAAGGTTATTTTATGCCTAGAGGTTGGGGAATCGCGTACATTGTACGCTTATATTTACATTTTTGATAGTTTTTTCTCAGGATTGGTTTTGTTTGGTTTTATGGCACATCAACCATTGTAGGTCATTTTATGCCAAATCCATTTTTATACATATAAACAGTTCTATTTCAAACAATTCTGTTTAGTATAAGAACAGTTTTTTTTGTTTACACATTGTTTAAAGTAAAAAAAAAAAGGTCTACTTCAAATAATTCAGTTTAGCATAAACACACAGTTTAAATGTCAAAAACAGTTCTATTTTAAACAATTCAGTTTAACATAAGTATACAGTTTAGTTCTATTTGACCCATAGATAGGACCTTATCAGGCGCTACAACTCCGGACTAAAGTGGACTTGGAGACGATAGTAATAAAGGGGTACTCTGCATTCCCCATAGCTCCAGCATTAGTGGAACCTCATCACCAGATTGTTTCCGGTCTTAATAGGATATTCGTTGGAGGAGTCTTACCCCTCTGTGTATTTTGCACCCCCAGCCAACAAGGCCATTGGACACTCGTTGTGGGAGTCTTACCTCTCTGCAGAGGTGCAGTCAGTATATTCTGCACCCCCAGCCGACTGTGGCATATTTCTCAAAAGTTTGATTCATTCATTTCTCTATTTTCGTTTTAACAATATTTCAAAATCCTCTGGGACTTCTTTCTGGTGATTGCATTGTATGATGAGGTTAGGGAATCGCGTTCATATTTACGCTTTTTTTTTTTTTAGTTGTTTCTAAAAAGGCTTTTATTGCACACGATCCTGTCGAATACGAATGATTTTTAAACAGATATATTTGATTAATAGATAAGATCCTAAGTAGTAATAACACTCCGCGTCACAGTGGAACTTCAAACTAATTCCTTTCGGGAAGGCATCAATCCTTCCAATTAATATCATAGGCTGAATAGGATTATTGTATCTACAATTATTATCATATAGCAGTGTTGTTTTGAACTGCATTGTGGCTATATGAAGAAGAAATGTACTGTCAGTGGCCATGAAGTATTGCAAGCATTACCGACAGAATAGGACTATCATAGTTGAGGTAATACTACTTTATGGATGCACCACATGGACGCTAACAAAACACATGGAGAAAAACTAGAATGTGAAGTGTTCTTTTGAACAAATCCTGGAAACAACATCTCACAAGACTGCACCCGTTCGGCCACTTACCTTCCATCTCACAAACCATCCAAGTAATACGAACAAGATATGCGGCAAACAGCTGAAGAAGCAAGGAGGAACTCATGAGCAACATTCTGCTATGGACCCTTTAACATGGACGCACTAGCGATGGCCAACCAAAAAGGACTTACATCAGCTTTGTGCGGACACAGGATGTAGGTCAGACGACCTGCTGGGAGTGATAGCTTATAGAGACGATAAGAGAAAGAGAGAGTCTGGGAAATCTGTACTGTCAGGACGATTTGATAATGATGATGATGTACAATTATCGTTACTCCTTGAGAGTTTTTCACATCAGCTAACGCTGATGGTCTTTCATTAGAGTTTGAGTGACAGCAAGTCTCTTAAAGTCTCCAGGACTCTTCTCAGTATTCTGGCCGATCTCAGTAATGAAATAGTTTGGATGGTCTCCACTCGTCTTGTTATTTCCAACCCCTCCAGTCCCTGAACCAATCTTTTGGTAACCGAACCAAGAACACCAATTACAATTAGTATAATCGTCACTTTCGCATTCCACAGTTTTTTCAATTCCTTAGCAAGGTCGAGGTACTTTTCATTCTTTTCACTTTCTTTCAATTTTACCCTGTGGTCAGCAGGGACAAGTAAAGTCCAAAATTCTGCAAGTTCTCTCTTTTTTCTTGTTATTGTTGATTATTATTAGATCTGGTCATCTGGTCAAGATTTGGGGATCTGTATTTCCAAATCCCAAAGGAGTTTGTGCGTCTCATTTTTCCAGAACAGATTCTGGGTTGTGCATACACCATTTGTCCGTATGGTCAAACTTCAATTTCTTACACAATTTCCAATGGATCACCTTGCCCATCCAGTCGTGTCTAGTCTTATATTCTTTCTATATTGATTTACTGATTCGCTTATTATGTAATTAATCATTTCGTCTAGATCACCACAAATCTACATCTGCGGTTTTGTTGCGTCTTATCTATTCTTGCTTTTATTATTTTGTGCAATTTATAAAGTAAAACACATTATAAATGAGGAAGAAAGAGATTGTCAGTAAGTAATGCAAGGATTATTGACAAAATAAGAATATTACATGTACAATTATCATTTTGTAGCAGTGTTTTACAATAAAAGTGCAAGGTAAATAATTATACCGTAAAAATGCACTGCAAATTAGGAAAAGGAGATTGACAGTGGCCAGAAATAAAAGCAAATGTTCCCGACGAACAGTTTGATCATTTTATTTGTTAAGTGTCAAGTATCAGACGTTAGATGGAACTTATTCGCAATGTAAAGAATTTTGATGTCAAACTTTGTTTATTGGAAAACGTCAAATTTTCAGTAACAGATTCAATTACTGTAAACTTATTTTGCTCTCACTTAAGAGGAATCCCTTGACAAGTCTTATAAACAAAAAGAGACCGATGGCTTATAAGGAACAGGACTACGCCCAAGAGAATCGAGGGAGGCTGGGAAAAGGGGCAAAGGAATAGGTATGATCAGAGGGCTTACCTGCAGCCGGTTATGAATCACGGCCAAAGCAATCATCTTCAGATGTTATATCTCAAACAAAGATATTCTCTCTTTTTCTTTCTCTGTCTGTCTCTTTCTCAATGTTGTTCCCTATTTCAGTCTGTCTGTCTGTCTGTCTGTCTGTCTGTCTGTCTCTCTCTCTCTCTCTCTCTCTCTCTCTCTCTCTTTCCTCTTGCTTTCTGCTTCTTTCTTTCTTAATCTCTTACTCTCTCTCTCTCTCTCTATATATATATATATATATATCTTCTTTATTTGTTCCAGTCTCTTCCCTCTTTATTCCAGACTTTGTCCGCGTCTCTCTCTCTCTCTCTCTCTCTCTCTCTCTCTCTCTCTCGCTCTCTTTCAATCTTGTTTCCTATTCCAGTCTCTCTCTTCCTTTTTACTCTGTTTATTTCTTTATCATTATCTCTCTCTCTCTCTTTACCTCCCTCTCTCTCTCTCTCTATATATATATATATATATATATATATATCTTCTTCATTTGTTCCACTCTCTCTCTCCTCTTTCATGCAGACTGACTCTCTCTCTCTCTCTCTCTCTCTCTCTCTCTCTCTCTCTCTCTCTCTCTCTCAACGTTATCCTGTGTTCATATTCATATTTGCATTACAACAGCTCCCGAATTTCAAGTTTCCTTACGAGGATAATTTCTTCCTCGGCGATTTTCCGCCCTGCTTTCGGGGCTTAGAACACACTGATTGTACTCCCACCAAACAGAAAAGGTAAGACTCCTCAAAAAAGGAGTGTCCTGATATAGCACTAAACCACATCTGATGTTGCCATTATTCCCAGGTCCACTCTGATCCGTGTACTCTCACGGTAGGGATTCCATCAATAGAAAACATTTGACTGAGTGCAAAGGAATAAACAGTGTTTAATAGAATAATTAGTGTTAAATACCAATACTTTTAACCCCTTAATTGAGTGCAAACAAATGATTAATAGAAAATTGAAGTGTTTGAATGCGATAGAAATAAGTGAAACCATTTAACTACGTTGAAAAAATGAGCTCAAGCTCGTTTAAAGATGTTATCTACAAAATTGGTTTAGAAATTATATGTAATTTCTACGTATAAAAAGGGGTGTGGCATTAAATAACCTACAATGGTTGATATGCCATAAAACCAGACCAAAATAAATCATATATATTTAATATATGTGTGTAAAGGGGATATAGCATTACATAACCAACAATGGTTGATAAGCCATAAAACCAAACCAAACCAAATCCTATATATTTAACATATATGTATAAAAAGGATTTGGCATTAAATAACTCACAATGGTTGATATGCTATGAAACCAGCCAAACCAAATCCTATATATTTAATGTATATGTATAAAAAGTATTTTACATTAAATAACCTACAATGGTTGATATGCCATAAAACCAACCTACCAACCAAATCCATCAGTAGATCAAATAGATTTGTAGAAAGATTTTTCGTATTCCACTGGATCATGGTAAAGTCTCTTAAGAAACAACAGCTCAATGAACATACAATCAACATGGTCCTCTCATCTCCAGGTATGATATAATTCCATCAGGGATTATTTCATACTTTTGCCGTTAAAATCAGTCGATCAGAGGAATTTCTGCTAGGGTAATCTTCCTCGAGGATGATTTCCTCCGAGAAAGTTGTCCCCACAAAGTACTCCCGAGGATTATTTCCTGAAGAATATTTGACCTCAAAGACAATTTCCCAAGAGAAGATTTTCCTCAAAGACAAATACCCTAAAGTTAATTAATACCAACGATATTTGCCCCAAAGAGCAATTATACACTTGGACAACTTCCCCAAGGAAACTTTCTGTCAAAAGCAATAAACTAATTGCACCCAAAGATCAATTATCCCCGGGGACAATTTCCGAAAATGATAAAACTTAGAAATTTTTACATCATTCATTATTGGTGAGATTATAAGAGAAATCTATTATTTGTGAGATCCATTATTGGAGAGATTAGTGAGATCTATTTGAGAAGTCTCTTATTGGTGAGATCTATTAATAGAGAGATTTATTATTTGTGAGATCTATTATTGGAGAGATTAGTGAGATCTATTTGAGAAGTCTCTTATTGGTGAGATCTATTAATAGAGAGATTTATTATTTGTAAGATCTATTATTTGAGAGATCTATTATTGGTGAGAGCTATTATTTGTGAGACCTATTATTGAAATGTAGAATAGCATAATAGATTGGAGAGACTTATTATTGGAGAGATTTATTATTAAAGAGATCTATTATTGCTGAGATGTATTATTGAAATGTAGTATAGCATTATAGATTGGAGCGACCAATTATTGGAGAGATCGATCATTAGAGAGATCTATTATTGGAGAAATCTATCATTGGAGAGATTTATTATCAGATAAATCTATTATTGGTAAGATCAATCATTAGAGAGATTTATTATCAGATAAATCTATTATTGGTAAGATCAATCATTAGAGAGATTTATTATCAGATAAATCTATTATTGGAGAGATCTATTATTGGAGATATATATTATTGAAACGTAGTATAGCATAATAGATAGGAGAAACCTATCATTAGAGAAATCTATTATTGAAGATATCTATTATTGGAGAGAGCTATAAATGAAGTGTAGCATTTGAATTAAGTTCACAGCCGTTAAACGCGCGGGAAAACAATGTGGATCACTCAATATTATAGAAAGCAATTGAATCCAATGTCAATCTGAGACCACGGCTCTAATTGGATGGTTTCAATCAGGTGAACAAAATGGTTAGAGAAGTTTAAAAGTTAAAAATAAGTCAACCATTTTTAGAGCAAAGTTCGAAAGGAACGATTGTGTTTCACCTGTACTCTCAACTCCTCATAAAAGTCATGCAGGTAAAAGGATTGTCATAAAATAAAAATGTGCTCATGAGAATGATGTCTACATTCTTGGTATTAGCAAAGAAGAACTAAAACAATTGAAGGTTATGGTAACAAAAAAGACAATAAAGAAAATACAGATATAACATGAGATGACAACATCAACAGCAAAGATGACGGCCGTTGCTAGAAGACAGATCCGGCGATAAAAGATAGAAGAGTAAAAAAGGGAATAGAGTAGATAACAAGATTAACGTTTGAGACCACATAACTGACCCCCTTTGGGATGAAATGATTTGCCAATACGAACAATTTTGTTTAGTTCGGACACAACATTTTAGAGGTTGCCATGTGGGAGCCATATCTTTTGGGCTTTTTTGAAAAGGCAGGATACGAATTCACTGACACAAAGCTATGAAGTTGTTTTGCATTTGCGGCTACATTATCTTCCTTACTATCATCTTTCTTCTCGGCCTTTGGCCTAATGTTATGCAATGGCTTTCTCACCAGTACACAACACCAAACTAATGGATGTGGTAAACATTCGCGTAGGAGTGATCGACAGATGGCGGATTAAAGTTCAATTTCGTAGCTTAAAGAATTTACGAGAAAGTAACAATGTAAAAAAAGAGTCAGTTGTTGTGGACAGTCATATGCGAATAAAAAGAGATTGATTTTTTAAGTAGATTTTAGACAGATGTATATTTAGTGGCTTAAGTGAGACCCTTTCTCCATTTACGCCAGTCGGCTTGGGCTGCAGAATACACTGACGGCATCTCTGCAAACCGCCCGAGTCGAATGTCCTGGATATGACATTAAACAATCTGATGGTATGGCTCCACTCTAGCCCGTAGAGGTAGCACCTGATAGGGTCCAATTTATGGATCAAATAGAAATATTTGACATTTAAACTGAGTACAAACAAATGACTGAGATTTCGCTTGTTTGTCGCTTGAAATATCCATACAGTTTTTCTTTCCATTTGTATTTTTGCTCTGTTGATGCTTGTGTCGTCTGTATTGTTTCTAAATGCTGTAATCAGTCTTTCTCTCAGTATTTTTTAATGTCGTCTTCTAGACATTGTATCGATGTATCAACGCAATCTTCAATGGTGGCAAGCCAGTCATCTCTGAGATGTAAAGCCTTATGCATCGTTATGAGTTTTCTTGTTTTCTGGTTCATTTATTGAAGTTCTTCCCTCGTTCACTTTAAAAAATGGTACCGAGTATTTCATGAGGTGGACAACCTAGTCGTATATCCCTTTGATAAGATTTCTGTTATATAGTTTGGTTTCCAGTAGTTTTCTAGTTCTCCTGAGATACTCTTTTTTTATTTTTTATTTCATATCCACTTGTTTGATAGTGTCCGCTTCCAATATTCCCAAGTATTTGTAAGCTTCCTTTTCTCCAAGCATTCTGATTTTTCTCGTTTTGGCAGTTCTATTCTTTCTGTCATATTCCGTTTCCCGCTTTTCATTATCATATTTACCAACCCCTCCGCTCGGGCAGGATATGACACAAGGTCAATTTTTAAGCGGAGTTTTGCAGGTTTGAATTCAGAGTTTTCCTTCTCCTAGACTAGTTGCCTCACCAAGGCTGAAGAACCTAGTCTGCCCTATTATTTACCCATAGCTGGAGGGAGAATAATTGGATTCATACCTTTCCCAAGGGTATTAGTGCTATGTGAAATGCAATCAGTCAGGTCCAGGATTTGAACTCGTGTTGCCGTGTCCACATCCTGCGACGATAACCATTACACCACGGGCACCGCCTAAATAACCATTACACCACGGGCACCTCTGCTTTTCATTATTAGCATGGTGCATTTTTCTCTGCTGAATTCCATCCCAATGTCCTGACTATATATTCTTACGGCCTATTTTAGGGTTTCCAATTCTTTTTCATTTTTGGTTAACAGCTTGATGTTGTTCATGCAGATTAGGGGAATGATCTTTTCCTGTGATTTACTTAGTTTGTATCTGGTTGTGCATTTTCTGAGTATGTGGTTAAGTGGCATTATCGCCATCCCAAATAGTAATGGTGATAGCGCATTGCCATGGAAGGTGCCTCTTTGGATTTTCTCCTCGACTAAGCTTTTTCCTCCTACTTTCAATTCAACTCTCCAGTTTTTTTTATGGTTTTCTCGATAAACTTTATGAATTCAGCAGATATCTTATACATTTTAAGACAGTCTATTATCCAACTTTGCGGGACCACATCGTATGCCTTTATGTAATCAATCTACGCCATAGTTAGATTTTTTCGTCTCATTTTGCTCTCCTTGAGAATATGTTCATCAGTATACGGTAGCTTTCCGCTTCCTTTTGTCTCTTTTCGGCATCACTTCTGTCCTTCAGGGAACAGCAGTCCGTTGCTTTTTAATGAGAAGAAAACTTCCCCCTAAGTTTGTGCCGTTAGTATTTTTCACATTATTAATAAGCACATTATAGGTCTATAATTGCTTGAAGCGGTTCCTTTTTGGAGCTCTTTCTGAATCAGAGTGGTCTTTTCTTTGGTCTTCAGTTCGTCTAAGCATTTATTTATTTCGATAGCCAGTCTGTCATGGATGGAGATGAATTTATTTAAACCAGAATCCATGTATGCCATCGTGACCTGGAGTTTCCAATTTGATATTTTTTTAGAGTTGCTCAGTGTGAATCGTGATGTATTTTTGCCTCAGGACCTCTTTTTTATGGTGTTTATCCATTCGACATGTCTGTTATGATCTCTACTTTCCCATATTTTGCTCCAAAATTATTTTGCTTCCCTCACATTCGGTTGTGGGTATGTCTTCGAATCTTTTACCCCTACTTGCTGCGAGAATTTTCTTTCGTTGTTTTGGAGTGTCCTGTTTTGTCTGTATTGTTAGATCCTATCTCGGTATCATTTTAGTCTTTATTCTTTCGCCAGAACCTTCTGATTCATCTCTTCGAGTTGTATTATTTGTTCTAATCATGTTCCTTTCATCTTTTTGTCCCAACATATTCTCCCATTTTTCTTCTGTCTTAACATTTTTGCTGGTTGACGGAGCTATATTTGTTTTCCAGTCTGATTTCTCATCCAGGTTTGAAATTCTGTTTGTGTTCTTTAGAAGAACCCCGATTTTGTCACTGACTAATTTCACTCCTGCATGGATTACTTCGTTTAATTTCGTGATGTTGTTCGTTGATATGTGTGTTAATAATTCGTTTATTTTTTAGTTTCTACCTTGACTGTTTTCCAGTTTTTGTTCCTGAAAGATAGTAACATGATTTTTTTTTTGTTTAAACATCATTCTCTTAATAGTTTCTATATTATTTTTTCTTCTTGTGCTTGTGTTTGTTCTGTTTTGGGGTGTGTGGTGTTTCGATTATGATTACATTGTGTTTCAATTCGGTTAGTGTTCTTATTTTGTTTTTGTTTTTATTTTTTTGTAGTTTTTTTTTTTTTGTTTGGTTGAGGTTTTTTTTTTTTTTTTGTATTTACCGTCTCGATTCTTGTATTCGGGTCTTATTGGCATGTTTCCCTATTCATTTGCTGGTGTATTTCTTATATTTCAAGGTCTGAAAACGAACCTTTCTTTATTATCATCCTAGTTTTGTCAGTGAGTCTAGGGTTTGTTGTCTTAAATCTAACGCATTCTTCCCAGATTTCTATCATTCTTTTTCTATACCCACTCATCGTTGGGTTGCGCCTAAAATAACAGTGAACCTTGTTCTCTTCTCTAGTCCATTTTCTGCGTTGAAGTCTCTGATTTGTGTGGTTGCTAAGGTCGTTGTTTGTGTAGCTGGAAAAAGAACAGCTAACATTCGCAGGATGACAATTAGATCCCCCATGTTGGCTATCAAGGAAGCACCTGTCGATCATAACACCCAGATCAATTATCTGGTTCTCATGTGGAATTATTTTTTGATTGTTCTTGTTTTTCATGTGTATATTTTGACTCTACCCAACGCATGGATTGTTTATTATCTATGCTTTTAACACAGATGTGACCAAGTTCTCTTATAAAGAGAAAACTCTTAAGCAGGTCACCAAAATATTCAAATTTGTTAAGTTTACATTTGGTAAAATCAAGAGTGAGACTACTTTTTTTTTACAATATTACTGATGTTACTAAATTCTGAGCTATTTGTAGGTAATCCTGTATCGAGATTTTAACTCATTAGAATTTTTTGCTGATAAAGTTAGCCATTTTAGTGAAATAATACTTCTAGTGTTTTTTCCAATGTTACAGCTAAATTAGCAGATACTACAATCACGTATTCAAACAGACCCGTCGCAGAAAGATCAAAATTACATATATTATAATAATAATACCGACAAAATAGAACATGCGGTTAGTTTCCAGAATTTCTAACAAAAACTGAATGTAAAATAAGTTACCCGTACTTTGGCCGTCTATTTCTGCATTTTATCACACATGATAATGCAGACTTCTTCTTCTTCTTCTTCTTCTTCTTCTTCTTCTTCTTCTTCTTTCGTTTGCCACCTTTCTCCGATTCATATTTTCAAATGCAGACTGACATTCTTAACCAAATACTAAAAGTTGGTCACGTGACTTTATAAATTATTCTAGCTGTCTCTAATTCACAACTACCCCTTACTTTTAATTGCATTAATATTATTATTATTATTATTATTATTATTATTATTATTATTATTAACAGCAGCAACAGCTTTTTGAAACCATATAGCTGTGTGTAACTTATTCATATTAAAATGGAATAAATAATAAATAGAATTGCTAATGTTAATAGTAATACTTCAAACCATTGAACCGTGTGCAAATAAATGATTAATATTAAACAGAATTATTAGAATTAGATTGCAATACTTGGAACCATTTAGAATTATTTCTGTATTCAAATAAATGAGCTCTGGTTCGTTTAAAAATGTCTCCTACAAACTACTTGCTAACAAATCATGTGTGTGTGTGTGTATGTGTGTGCCATAAAATACAGCCAACCAAATCAAACTTAATTTGTTACTGTTAATTGCTATACATTTTCTTTGGAGCTATAGTGGTTTTAAACGGTGAGAATTCAGTTTTCTTTTTTAGTTTAGCTGTCTACCACCATGGCTGGAGAGGTTAATCAGCACTGTTATTCCCCCACCCCATAATTGATGGGATAATTATAAGGAAAGTGCAGAGGCCTTATAAGCTTAAAACGAATGCCATTGTAGTTCTTGGGACGAGGCAAAGAAAAACGTAAGGGTGCTCCTGGTTTTCACTTCAAAGATACACTTCTCCTAGACTGGTTAACTAACAAGTCTTCTGGACTCAATTTTCCATACTCTATTACATAGCTAAGGAAGGAGAAAAGATTTATACTTTTCCCAAACGCATTTGTTCGAAGTGAAAACGAATAGCCTCAGTCGGATTTTCATTCGGAGCACAAGATTCATTTTCTGTACTGAAAACCGTTAGGCCACTTCCATTGAAAACTAAATGTACGAGCAAATGAAACAAATTTTTGACGCATCTTAATATCTTTTTTACCAGCTGAGCAGTGTTCAACTCTAGACCATTCATACTCTGATCTCTAGGGTTATTTTTGACGCCATCTTACCGGAAGTATAATTTTGCTCGATCTCTCGTAATCGTCATCTTGAAGCCTGACTAATCCTATTCTAAAAGTGATAGCTCCCCCCACGCAACCTCGGCAACATGAAAACAAGAGACTACGACCCAGAGACGCCAAAGCCGATCTTTACTTTCGAATAAGAACTGGGTACGATCGATATTGTCGCGAAAAACTCCAAGAATTGGAAATAGACTTGTGATTATCAGATAATGGAATTCCTCGCATTTTAAGTTTGCCATTATTTATTTTTTATTTGTATGTGACACGAACTCAAAGTTTTTTTTCCTGTAATGGTAAAAGAGGAAGTGAGAGACGTTCATTTTGATTGGCTGTGAATGAAATATTAGGAATTCTTTCTTATACGCTTAATATTTCATATTCATCATCAATAATTCTTCACCAACAATGCATTGCCAAATAAAATTCATCCTTAACAATTTATCTCCAATAATAATAATAATACCAATAACGTATTTTAAGTGAAAATGTACCAGTGTCCCCACTGGAAAAAGTTACTTAGATTTTAATCTAGAAGAATGAGTCAAAAGTTTTGCAATATTTTAGTAACATGAGGCACAATTAGGCAGCTCTATATTCTTTTACTGAAGTCATGAAGGTAACGAACCACTCTGAACTGGACTCTCCTGATCCTATTTACCCAACCCCTCCGCTCGGGCAGGATATGACACAAGGTCAATTTTTAAGCGGAGTTTTGCAGGTTTGAATTCAGAGTTTTCCTTCTCCTAGACTAGTTGCCTCTCCAAGGCTGAAGAACCTAGTCTGCCCTACTATTTACCCATAGCTGGAGGGAGAATAATTGGATTCATACCTTTCCCAAGGGTATTAGTGCTATGTGAAATGCAATCAGTCTTGTCCAGGAATTGAACTCGTATCGCCGTGTCCATATCCTGTGACAATAACCACTAAACCACTAAACCACGGGCACTCTCCTGATACTCTCCGATGGCTGCTCGCCGAATTTGCCTTCATGGCACAGCCTCAGAATCTACGCTTTTAGGCCTACCTGAGCTTTCTTGATCATCGAAGTTTTTGCAGTTCTGGCGAAATTTCTTAAGCCATCTAGTACTGCGATCAACTGTGTCTTCATCTTTTGCACAAATATATTTTTTAGTTAATTATGAAACGTTATGCACCAGTTCAAACTCGTAAATCATAAGTAACCAAATATGACGACGCTGTACGTTCGTCTGTACGGTTTTCATACACACGGAGTAGACTAATGCTCAACATGTCTGAGCACCAACTACCACGATAATACGAACAACAGTGCGTTTCTTCCATGGTATAGACTGCTTTAATCACGTGATGTACGTGCTGCAAACTAGCACGAACCAATTTTTGTGATTCTGACAAAAGAAAGACACGGAGAACACAAAAAGGTTGATAGAAAAACATACATATTCAAGTAACAGAAACAAGATACAAGTGAACCTGATTAGACAGTAGTTAGTTAATAGGAAGCAGAGAGTCCAGTGGGGTAGCGACGATTCGTCCACTACGCTAGTGGTATCACACGGGATTGTGTCACGTGGGTTTGGTCAGCTATCTATCACGTGCCCCACCGAACGAGCGAATTTGGCACAAGGTCGTTTTTAAGGTGGGTCTGATCGCAGGGCCGGAGCCCACACACGTCCGGCATTGCCAAAAATACATTCAGCCCCGTCAGCATTCCCCTTTATTGGAGGCGCCAGGCAATAATCCCAACCCCCCGTAAGGGGGTAAATGCCTAGGTGAATGACCCCCTGAGGCCAGAGGATGTCTCCAGTACTGACGCAACACCCGACCGATCTGCGCTGACCAAAACACGGCCGACCGAATTGCACCCCAAATAACTGGAGAGGCGAACCAAACACGGGGTTTTGGTCAGTTAACTATCACGCGCCCCACCGAAGGAGCGAATTTGGCACAAGGCTGTTTATGGTAGGTCCGGTCGGCATTCCCCTTATTAGAGGCACCTCAGGCACCAGGCAATGAATCCCCCCGTAAGTGGGTAAAGGCCCGGGGGGGATGTCCTTCTGAGGCCGAAGGAAATCTCCAGTGTTGAGGCAACACCCAACCGAGCCGCACTGACCAAAACACAGCCGACCGAAGTGCACCTCAAACAACTGGAGAGGTAGACTAAACACGGGGATTTGGTCAGTTATCTATCACGCGCCCCACCGATCGAGCGAATTTGGCACAAGGCCGTTTTATGGTGGGTCCGGTCGCAGGGCCGAAGCCCACATGCGTCCGGCATTGGGAAAAATATCTT
This sequence comes from Sepioteuthis lessoniana, assembly GCA_963585895.1. Lineage (NCBI taxonomy): Eukaryota > Metazoa > Mollusca > Cephalopoda > Myopsida > Loliginidae > Sepioteuthis > Sepioteuthis lessoniana. The sequence goes on from OY757946.1 coordinate 22,125,313, forward strand.
AGGCACCGTCGGCATTCCCCTTATTAGGGGTACCTCAGTTGCCAGGCAATGGGGGGTAAAAGCTTGGGGAGATGGCCCCCTGAGACCGGAGGAAATCTCCAGTGTTGAGGCAACACCCGAACGAGCCGCGCAGACTATAACACGGCCGACCGAAGTGCGCCTCAAACAACTGGAGAGGCAGACCAAAGACGGGGGTCCCCAGATGCTCCGTTGACGTGCATTTATGGAGGAGGGCGAGTCCATTATGTAGGGAGTACAACATCAATATAATGCAAAACTTTTAACTCACCCAAGTACTAATAAAAGTCATCTTACTGTTTTATTGATATTCTTCTACAATCGATTTGAATAACAGACATCTTATCTAACAGCCTCAATATAATAATTCGTCTTATATATGACCTTGATTAATAATATTCATAGAGTTTTCATTCTCTTAGTTTAGTTGCCCACCACTACTGGTGGAGAGATATCATCAGCACTCTTATTTTCCCTATAATTGATGGGTTATTATCAAGGAAAGGGCAGAGGCCTATACACCTCAAGGCAAGTGCCATTGCAGGAATTCTCGGGACGAGGCAAAGAAAAACGTTAGGTTTTCCATTCAAAGATACCCTTCATAGCAGCCAAAATTTAATCGTGAAAAAAAGCAATAAAATTAGTTACAATATTTCTTTGCTATAGAAACACTAGTAATCATTGTTAACAAAGAAGTTTTGAGAAATTAATAAATCAGAAAGAAGAAAATGAAATGAACTTAATAGTTTATAGGAGATCGCTTGTGTGTGCAGTGCAGGCAAAATAAAAAATCGTCTGATTTTCAGGGACAATAGGAGACTCCTCCTTGCTCATATATGAATATGTAATACGTCATCGTGTCACTATAAGCCTTAGATAGATAGAGAGATAGATAATCATCACCATCATCTTCAAGTCGCGCTAACAGCACGAAGTTCCCTTACTCTTTCTCTCTCCCCATTCGTTTCTATCATCCATCGCTCCCTGCAAGTCCTCTGATCAACACCCAGTGTCCGCATAGAGCTGATGTAAGTTCTTGCTGGTCGGCCAACATTAGCGCGTTTAAGTGAAGGGGTCCATAGAAGAAAGCCAGTTATCCTTGCTTGTCCACCAATGCCCTGCATGTCCTTTCGTCTTACTTGGTTGTTTCTTGAGATGGGAGATAAGTGACAGGATTTGTTCAAAACAACTCGTAACATTCCAGTATAGTTCACATCTAGCTTTTTCTCTACGCGTTTTGTTAGCGTCAAGGTAGTGCATCTATACAGTAGTAATGACAAGGTGACAGCTTGAAAGAAACCCGTTTTATTTTATCTGAAAGATCAGATTTCCATACAACCGATAACTAATTAATAGCATGCCATGCTTTTACATGGTATATGTTAACATAACTTTTAGTTGATAAAAAAAATGCTACCGTGGTATGTGAAGTTGTCTACTGATTTTAGAGACCTGTAACTTAAAATGAAGACGGATCCTTCCCGTTTAAAAAAAAACATTAACTTTTATTTGCCTTTACTTAGAGACCTCTGCCTCTTGCAACTTGTTTCAGGCTATGAAGTAGAAATTCGGCAGGTGCATTTTCGAGAAACGCTTGATCACCAACGTAGTCTGTGACTATTATTGTTTCTACAGGATATCGTCTGCGTCTTTTATTTTCTTTTATTAGATTTATCGACGTTCTTACGTACTCCAGACCAACTATAAACAAATATGGTGTTCACGTTTCCCCTTGTAAAACTCTAGTGACAATATCGAAGAAGTCTATGTCGCCATCAGGTGAGCGAATGATTGCTTTCGAGTCTTTGTAAAAAAATATCATTATAGTTGTAACATTTTCTTTGGGGGAGATCATATGCTAGTAGTATTTTCTTTATCTTCCATCTCTTTATGGGATCAAGTGCGTTAAAGAAATCTAGGAACAATCGTGTTGCCTCGAGATTTTTGCACGTATTCCTTCTATGATTAGGTGGATAGTCAGAATCTGAGAAGTTGTGAATCAGTTTTACTGAAAAGTGTTTTGATTCTACCCAAGAATTTTCTCAATTTCACGTTTGATACGATTGAGAAACAAAACACCATAAACCTTAACATCTACAGCAGTGACATTTATCCTATTTACCCACCCCTCCGCTCGGGCAGGATATGACACATGGTCAATTTTTAAGCGCAGTTTAACAGGTTTTAATTCAGAGTTTTCCTTCTCCTAGACTAGTTGCCTCACCAAGGCTGAAGAACCTAGTCTGTCCTACTATTTACCCATAGCTGGAGGGAGAATAATTGGATTCATACCTTTCCCAAGGGTATTAGTGCTATGTGAAATGCAGTCAGTCTCGTCCGGGATTTGAACTCGTATCGCCGTGTTCATTTCCTACGACGATAACAATTACACCACGGGCACCTCCAATATATGCCTCTGTAGTTCTTAGTGATTCCGAGGTCTCCTTTCTTGGAGAAAGGAAAGATACACCCTTTTGTTCATTCCTCTCTTGTGTTTTATTTATAGAGTCATAATCGAAGACTCTATCTAATATATCATATTGTATTGTATTATATTATATTATATTAGACCACCGGGCTATTGGTCTAATGAGTAGAGTGTTCACCACTGGTCCGGGAGATCGGAGTTCAATCCCTGGTCAAATCATACCAAAACTCAAAAAATGGTACTTGATACCTCCTTGCTTAACACTCAGCATTATAAAGTAAGGATCAAGGGTAAAGTGGAGCAATGGATTAGCACCCTCCACTACACCTTGGTGTAGTAGCTATTGAAAAAAGAGACTTCGGATCACCATCAACTAAAGTCGCCAACTTTACTTATATTAAATCTCTCAGTATTTTTTTTTTTTTTTTGTTTTTTTTTTTTGTTTAGGAAATAAGTTTGCGAGACCCATCTGCTTACTATTATTTTCCCGGAAGCGGAAATCTACAATAAGTATGTATTTACCCGCCCCTTGAAGGTTTGAATTCAGAATTTTCTTTTTACTAGACTGCTTGCCATTCAAAGGTCAAAGACTCAAGTCTGCCCTACTATTTTTCCATTGCTAGAGATTCATACCTTTCCCAAGGGTATTAATATTATGTGAAATGCAAACAACCTAGTCCAATGATGATAAGTAGGTCTAATTCTGTCATATTTAATCAGATAAAATATGTCTATCAGATGGATAGATTATCAGCCTTAGAGAAAGAAAGAGAGAAAGAGATTAACTGGTTGAGATAGATAGATAGATAGATATTTTTAACAAGTTTTAGTATCAGTTAGTTCACTATTGTAGTGTATTGTAATTGATGCAAAATTTACTTGTGTAATTTTGAAAGAAAGAAAGAAAGTCAAAGAAAGATGCTAATAGCGATATATAAATGCTCAGTATTTCTATAGATATAATCCTCTAAAGTAAACAAAATAAAATTAAATAAAATAAATAAGTAGATTAATAAAATAAAGAATAAATAAATTGATAAATAAAGCTTTTAATTCCGAGCCAAATCTACGAATAATTTAAATACACATATTATATGTTTTATTTATGTATTTAGTTTTTCCTTTATTCACTGTTAACGCAAATTTATAAGTTATTTTAAAACGTTTGCAGGAGTGGCGTCTCGAATCCTAACGTTTATTTCTAACGTTTATTTTTACATTTTATTCATTATATTATTTTATCATCTATCATTTAAACAGTTTAAAATGATTTATCAGGGTTAATAATATTAATAATAATAATAATAATAAATAACGATAATAATGATAGTAGTAGTAGTAGTAGTAATAATAATAATAATAATAATAATAATAATAATAATAATAATAAGAAGAAGAAGAAGAAGAAGAAGAAGAAGAAGAAGAAGAAGAACTCTTATATATCCGATTGCGATCCGTTGGTTTCGGTGGCCAATGTTGAGTAATATATATATATATATATATATATGGGTGTGTGTATATATACATATATATGTGCATGTACGTGTGTGCGTGTGCCTTCCCACTGAGACTATCATAAAACGAAACACTATGGATATAATCCCTGGGGCGGATGGACCCTCTTCTGGATCAACGGACATTTAGCTCTTATATTTAAGGGAGGACAAACTCTTGACAAAAAGGCAGATGTGTGACAACAACTGGGGGCTGATACATACGTCTTTATTTTCTTCCGGCTAGGCACTACGGCCTCTGAGATACTGATCTCGTCTTGAACCATCCTTGTCAGCTTAGCAGCTTCTCAGAAGAGAGGAGGGGCTCATAAGCAACTAGCAAACCCTTGTGCATCCTAATAAAACCTTGCCAGCTTTTCCTGCGAAACAAGTACTCTAACAAAGAATATACATACTGGCGTCGTCTTAGATAAAGACCAAACAACATCGAATATAAGAACAATGATGGACTATCCCAACTCAAACAGACCGGAAATAAGGAGCGCTGTCGTGTCTAAGGAGCTCCTAAAATTCAACATCAACATTGTAGCTCTGAGCGAGGTCAGATTCGCTGAAAGTGGCAGCAACAAAAAGGAAACAGGCTATACCTTTTACTGGAGCAGGAAAACTTTAACAAAATCAACAGTGAATTTAGTATGGCTTTTACGGTCAGCAATGGTTTTCTGTCAAATGTATCTTAGGATCCCAAACCAGTAAGTGACAGACTTATCACACTGAGGTTTCCATTAGTCCATAGTAGATATTAAACCCTAATAGCTTCTTATGTTCTGACACTGACACAAAAATTAGCAGATTCTAAGACCAGCTCAGCCAGATACTTCGTGCTCTCCCGAATACAGACAAAATCGTTCTTCTTGGAGACTGACTCTCAAGTTGGCCAATCATATTTTCCCTAGCCGAAATCTTTTAGTAAGTTGGGCACGGGGAAGGCAAATACCAATAATAATCTATATGGATAGAACACCAACTGGTCATTACCAACGCCAACAAGCAAATCCACAAGAATTCCTTGATGCACTCAAGATGGCATCTTATCGACTACATCATCACGTGACAGCGTGATCTGCCAAACTTTCTAAACACAAGAAGGATGAGAGAAGCCAACTGCAGTTATGATCTAGTCTACTACCAAACTTCAGTTGAGATGGACAATAACAAAAGGCAAAATACCCATCAGGAAGTTCGTAACCATAACGATCAAGATCAACAAAGACAGAAATTACCAGTTGGCCTCGCTAAACGATAGACTATCAGAAATTACAGCAGGTTGGGAAGGAGAAAGGTGGAATGCCTTCAAATCAATCGTGTACAATGTATCCAAAGAGAAACCCAACATTTCAGAAAGGAATCACGAAGATTGGTTCGACGGAAACAGCATAGAGCAGGAAGAGCTTATTATCAACAGGACCCTAGCCAGGAATAGAGATGCTCAGCAAGAACAATAAGTCTGCTCAGACCAGATATAGAATAAATGTTTGCTGATAAAAGTAGCTGAGCTCCAGACACTTGCAGACTTTAATGACACCAAAGGTTTTTTAACAAAGCAAGAGAACTGTACGGAGGTAAAGAGTGAACCACTCAACAACTGCTTGTCCTTGACAACTAAACGATAACTACAGAGAAGCTGGAACTTCTTGCCAGTTGAAAGGACCACTTTACCACACTGGTCAATGAGCTATCAGTATTGGAACAACATGTCGTTGATAACAGTTAACAAAGGCCAACTACCACGCGATCTCGTTTCTCTATATACCAAGGAAAGTGTTCTCTCGTATACAGATCAACAGATTATAAACCCGGATTTTCTATCTTGGAAACAATATGGGTTCTGCGAAAACCGAGGAACCACAAACAGGATCTTCTCCTTGTGACAAATTCAGGAGAAATGCATTAAAGATATTATGCCCTTCTACATGATACTTCACAAAAGCCTTCGACACTGTGAACAGAGAAACACTGTGGAACATTCTACGGAAACTAGGGTGTTCTCACCACTTCATTAAGATCGTATCTGCCTTGCATTCAGGAATTAAGGCATCAGTCTGCTTAAGAGAAGTCTTGGAACCATTTTAGGTTTGAAACGATGTTAAACAGGGCTTTTTCTTTCGATGGTCTCATCTGATACCTTCACTCACTCCACCCAAGGAGTATGCATACAGAATAAACCGAGGGCAAACCTGTTCAATTCCAGTCAATTTAAGTCTGCGAGAAAAACCAGAAATATTCTGGTACGCGAGCTCATATTTACTGACGACACACAAACACCATAATGCACAGAAAATAATCACCGGTTTCTCGAAATCTGCGAAAGCATTTGCGCTGAAAATTAACCTCAAGAAAACCGAGTTTATACACTAACCCCCACCTGAATCTCGTGACATTGGCTGAGACATACAGATAGGCGATCAGGTAGTAACTCAAGGAAACAAATTCAAATATCTGTGCTCCGCAATCACCAACAACATAGTGGGGGGTGTCCTCGTGGTGTAATGGTTAAAGCGATGGACTGCGGAATCGTAGTAAGCGAGTTCGTACTCCAATTGCACTATTCACTTTCGGGCAAATACTCTTGGGAAAGGTATGAACCCCTTTATCCTCCCAGGTATAGATTAAGTTGTACCACTATTGTTCTAGGAGAATAGCTTTGGCATTAAATAACTTACAAAGGTTGATATGCAACTAAACAAAGAAACCAAACCAAACCAAACAACATAGTAAATGCAGAACTCGACACACGAACGTCAAATACTTTTCATGTCTTTGGTGGGCTGAGGAAGAGTCTGACTCAAAAAAGACCTTTCCATAAAAACTAGACGTGCAGTTAACCACACCATAGTTCTCTCAACCCTTCAACAGTGCAGTACCTCGGACGGTACACAGAGCGGATGGTCAAAGGCTTAACATCTCTAAACGTCACTTGCGCAAAAATGTCAAATAATTTCAGTATATCCCAAATAAATTCATCCAGGAGAAAACCAAACTCCTTGGTATGTACGATATGCACGCCCAACGCAACCAAAGGCAGACTTCTTGAATAAATTTGAGAACAGGAGACTGCCGAAATAGATACTGTACTCTCGACTAAGAGAAGGGTCACGTAAAACAATTAAACCAAAATTCAGGAATAGGATCATTATTTAAAGAAACCTGGGAAACGTAAAGATCCTCTCTGGGAATAGGAAATACCTGTTCAAAAATTTACAAAATTCAGCAGAACGTCATCATCAGAAGAGATAGATGCATAGATAGAAATATTAAAAGCCTTAAATAGAAAGAAAGAGAGAGATAAACAGCATCTGATGGAGATCTTGTTAGATAGATTAGCAGCCGGAGAGAGAGAGAGAGAGAGAGAGAGTGATGGAAAGACTGATATAGATAGATGAATAGCTTTAAAAAGAGAGAGGGAGATTAACATAGACTGATTGAATTAGGGTTAGATAGAGATGAACAGACTGAGATAGACTAATAGAAATTGAATGGGAGAGAGAGAGAGAGCAAGAGAGAGAGAGAGAGAGAAAGATGAACAAACTGAGATATCCTTAGATATAAAGAGAGAGATAAACAGCATCAGATGGATAGCTTGTTAAATAGATTTACAGGCCGAGAGAGAAAGAGAGAGAGAGAGAGAGAGAGAGAGAGAGATGGAAAGAGTGATATAGATAGATAGATGAATAGCTTTAGAGAGAAAGAGGGACAAAATTAGAGTGAGATAGAGATAAACAGAGATAGACTAATAGAAATAGAGAGGGAGAGAAAGAGAGCGAGAGAGAGAGAGAGAGATGGAAAGAGTGATATAGATAGATAGATGAATAGCTTTAGAGAGAAAGAGGGACAAAATTAGAGTGAGATAGAGATGAACAGACTGAGATAAACTAATAGAAATAGAATGGGAGAGAGAGAGAGAGAGAGAGAGAGATGAGCAAACTGATATAGATTAATATCCTTAGAGAGAGTGAGAGAGAGAGAGAGAGAAGTTTCAACAATATTTTATAAGTCGGTTCATCTGGAATAAATATTTTCGACGTCTTTACTTTTTATATTTGCTTTCGGTGGGTCTTTGTCGCTTCTGATTTTGAGCTGAAGTTTGTAGCATAAGTGCCTGCAACCCGATAATGTCTCTGTGATGCAGGAATGGCGTTATCTATGAATTATTGGCATTGAATGTTCTAGAATCCATTTTCTCTCATTTTTATTTCCTCCCTTCACCTTTTTTTTCTCACCCACAGACCAACGTTTCTATCTTTCTAGGATTATTTGCCTTAATCTCCAACACTTCATAACCAACAATTCATAGCCATAAATAATTCATGCCTTACAATTTAATCCTAACCTTATTTACTAATCTTCTTATTATATGGCAAACCACTGAAATTAGTAGACTAGTTCATATACCTCGGTAGCAATATCTCATTTACGGAAAGTGAAATCAATATACGCATCGGTAAAGCATGGTCTGGAACTGACAGATTATCGACCATTTAGTAATATGATCTCTTTGATAAAATAAAACGGGAATTCTTCCAAGCTGTAGTCGTGTCGGTACGATTGTATGGTTGCACCACTTGGACATTAATAAAAGGCTTGGAGGAAAAATTGTCGGGAACTACACAAAGGTGCTGTGTGCTGTTTTGAACAAATCCTGGAAGCAGCAACCTATAAAACAGCCGCTGTATGGTCACTTAGATCCCATCTTGAAAATCATCCAAGTAAGACGAGCCAGACAATCTGGACACTGTTGGAGAAGTAAAAACGAACTATAAGCGATGTTCTCCAATGGACTCTTTGATACATCAATGTTGGCCGACCATCAAAAAATTTCATTCTTCAGCTCTGTACGGACACTGAGTGCCGTCTAGAGCAGCAATTATAGAGAAAGTGATAGTCGTCGACTGCCAGCACATAGTGAGTTTCCACTTTCAAATGATCATAATAAATATAACATGAAATGTAAATATAATTATTCAGTGTTGTGTAATACGATTTGGCTTAGTCGCCTGGGGCTGCAGGATACACCTACTGCATCTCTGCAGAGGAGTAAAATTCCCCCAACGTGTACCTTTTGATCCAGTCGTCTGGGACTGTAGAATACACCGACAGCATCTCTGCAGAGAGGTGAGATTCCCCTCAACGAGTGTCCTGTGGCTCAGTCGGCTGGGGCAGTAAAATACACCGACTGCATCTCTGCAGAGGGGTGTGAATATGATACTAAACAATCTGATTCTTTGAGGAATGTTGAGTACCCTTTCACTGCCATCGCCCCCAAGTCTACTTTAACCCGGAGTGGTAACACCTGATAGGTTCCTATCAATTAGTCAAATAGAACTGTTTGATATTTAAATTGTGTACTAATGCTTAACTGAAATGTTTGAAATAGAACTGTTTGATCATTTAACTGTATATAAACAATTGACTGATGTTTGATTGAATTATTATTGATTCACAGCAATACTTGAAAACATTACACTGTGTGCAAGCAAGTAATTAATAAAAAATGTAAAGAGGGTGACCATAGTCGAGGGTGACGTGAAGGCTCCCTTTTCAATAGCTACTACACCAAGGTGTAAGGGAGGGCGCAACTCCTTTCTCTGGATTGCTCCACTTTACCCCTAATCCCTACCTTATAATGCTGAGTGTTAAGCAACGAGGCATCAAGTACCATTTTTTGAGTCTTGGTATGACTCGACCTGAGATTGAACCCCAGTCTCCCGGGCTATTGGCGAACACTCTAACGATTGATTGTATGGAAAAAATGAGCTCAGGCTCATTTAACAATGTTATCTACGAATGTGTTTAGAAACTATATATCTAACGTATATGCATTAAGAGAATTTGGCATTTAATGACCTAAAATGCCATAAAACCAAACCAAACCAAACTAAATCTTAAATTATTCTTTTCACATGTTATCATATAATACAATAAAAAATACTTCGGACATGATCAGAAATGAAAGCGACGCACCAACTCGCAAATATGGTGCTGGTCCGTGGCACATTGGAAAAATATCCTGCCGGTACCCCAAATCAGATAGTTTAAGAAGCACTGAACGGAGAACTCACCAAGAGCAATGGCCAATAGGGATGGCGAAAGAGATTCAAAGGAATCTGTGCTATCGGGGTGCTTTAATGATGATCATCATCATAAGGACATTTCCGATTAAAAGAGGGTTGGACCAAACTACATTTTTATTGATTAAAAAACCGCTAGGAAGAATAAAATAAGCATAAAAAACTGACTCTGCGATCATAGATAGATAGATAGATGAATAAACAAATCGTTTAAAAATGTTTTTTCAAAGATCAAAAAGTGATCAATACCGGCCAGTGGAGCAGATAAAATCTAAAATAGATGGATACGTTTATTGTCGGACAAATCCCTTGGGAAAGGTAAGAACGCCTTTTCCTTCAGTTGGATTATTTTTGGGTATAAGCTGTTCAGAGAATGGTCGTTCCAAATTTAAGAACTCTCCCGTCCAGCAACAGGCATATCCGGTAGATATTGACCAATCAAAGACGAGGACTGAAAGCATTTAAAATCAGTTACAACTATATTCAAATACTCAGATTCTCAATTGCTGGTTACAGGTTCTGCCAAAAGACATATCTTTTGCATTACTAGATTCTTTAAACAAAAGATCAAAATGCCGACAAAAATTCTAACACTCTCCATCCCAAGCTATGGTCTTAGTACCATTACCAGAAAGAGCAATTGTGGATGAAATAATAACATATGCCATTAATCAAAAAAATAAAACCTAATCAAACTCAAATAAACGAATGTTTACTCACCCCTCGGAGGTCGTCCTATTACTGTTAGTTTCACGTATTAAATAGGTAAAATCCTCTGATGAGACTCCTTTAACCCGTAACAATCTGTGTTTAGATCTTTTTTTTTACCTCCGATTGGTGTGTTGGTAATGGGTTCTGCTGTTCGAGTTAATGGGTTAAATCCTTGCGGTTCGGCCTGCTAGTCCCTTCCGCCTGAGTTGAGCCGAGAAACTAGTGCTACGGGGGCATCTAGAATTGAAGACCCAGTCAATTGCTGACATTGCTGTATTTGTTTGTTACATCCACAAATAAGTGCTGCATACTCCTTTACGATCGCTCGTTCTATGAGCCTTACACAATGATCAATATGTAGTTATATAAATATGAGCCTGGTTCTATGATATATGTTTTATGAATATAAACCTTTGGTCTGCGATCGATCAGCTCCCATCTCCTTACCTCATTTCAGTTTGTTTTTGAGTTAGTCTCTTCTCCGATTGGTGGTCTTGCCTTCTTGGTTGCTCTGATGTCTCCTTCGTGTTGCCATCCTTGATCCTGATTCATTGATACGGAATGACAATACAATCACAGCTTCATATGCACATTCTACCTTTTATTTCTTGACGACTTTTAATCGTTATCATCTCGGCCTGAATAGCAAAGCGAGAACAAGATGGTGCTTTTAGTCACTAGCTTCGAGTGTCTTTCACTATCTGACAAACGGATTCTAACTCTCGAACAGTTTTGGTCTCCTAACTGGAACCATCAAATCAGAGCCGGGGTTTCAGATTGACCCGGGGTTCAATGGCTGTCCATCAAACTAGTTGAACTTCCTATATCTTTCCATTCAGGATTCAGCTTAACGGCACGGAGTCTAATTTAAATGCTACACAATATGTCAAAAATATATCTCACCAATCTATTTAGTAACATAAGAATAATAGCGAGAAACGAAACCAGCTTAGGCTTTCGTCTACGTATCGACAAAGTTCCTCACTCGAGACAGACAGACACAGGGAGGAAATTAACACACTGAGACAGGGTCAAACAGGAACGGCCGGAGACAAATGTCTAATTAGATACCAATAGTTTGGTTTGGTTTAATGGCATATCAACCATTTTAGGTTATTTAATGCCAAATCCATTTTTATACATATAAACAGTTCTATTTCAAACAATTCAGTTTAGCATAAGTACACAGTTTCAATGTCAAAACAGTTCTATTTCAAACAATTCTGTTTAACATTAGTGCACGGTTTAGTTCTATTTGAACCATAGATAGGGCCCTATCAGGTGCAACCACTCCAGGCCAGAGTGAATCTAAGAGCGATAGCAATGAAGGAGTACTCTGCATTCCCTAAAGCTCCGGCATAACTGGAACCCATCCATCAGATTTTTTAGTGTCATAATCAGGACACTTGTTGGGGGGTCTTACCCGTCTGCAGAGAACTGTATTCTACTTGGAAAAATGTTAACCCTAACCATTATAAATCTCCTGGAGAAAAACATAAAGTCTGAAACACGTATAGGAACAAAAATGAATGAAATAATAAAATAATAATAAAAACTTAAATGCCACATTCAGACCAAATCATTATATATATATATATATATATAGAGAGAGAGAGAGAGAACGTGAGTGAGAGAGATAGAGAGACATTCCTTTTAGTTTATATATTGCACTGTTGGGCAGCATTTGAGCACTTTTTATTTATTAAACACCTTGTAAACGATTGTTTATTCTCCTCTGTATATATATATATATATATATAATGGTAGATAGAGGGAGAAACAGACAGCGTGATGGACACGCACACGCACACTGATAGATAAATTAAGTCACGGCCCTTTTCTTCTTGTTTAGGAAATGTGAAGCAAATACTTTTACAAGATCCATCTGCTTGCTATCAAGCCATCTTCAAAAGTCCTTTCTTCCCGGAAACGGAAATCGACGATGAATATCAGTTGTATTCTGTCATACGTAATCGGATAAAATATGTCTATCAGATTTTGGGCGGCATTTATGTTTGTGATAAGAAGGGCGGTTTCGATCAAGTTGGGCCAAAAGCAAAAATTCATTTCCGGAAAAAAGTAAAAAACGTAATTTGGCTTCCTTTGTGCGCACACTCCTACCCGCCAATATATATATAGTTTCTTATATCTATAAATGAAGAGTGCTCAATATCAGTGATAGAGTATATATATATATATATATACATATATATATGTGTGTGTGTGTGTGTGTGTGTATGTGTGTGTGTGTGTGTGTATGTTAGGATAATGTTGATATACAGGCAACAGCGCTTGTTGATTATATATACGAACATAACTGGATAAAATGTTTACAAATACTGACCCCCAAATGGATTTAACTTAAAAGTGAATGGTTCAAGTAGGTTGGCTGCTTGTTTAGTTTTACGGCACATCAACTCGTCTAAGGTTATTTAATGCCGAATCAGGATGCTTATTTTTATATTTTGGATATATTCTTATATAGTCCTGCTAGTTTTGTTACGTTTCTGGCTTGAAAGTATCTTTTTTTGATACGAATTAACTTGTTACATTCCGAAAGGGTGTGTTTTACTTTAATTATTATTTTGCTACGTATGCATTTCGGCTGTTTCTACTTAAATGGTGTCGATTTGTTTTCCCTTTTTACTTAGTAAAAAGGGAAAACAAATCGACACCATTTTAAGTTACATAGACTCTCCATTTTTTTCTATAAATTTTAGAAACTTTCTCTATTAGATCCTTCTGTTGTATAGCCATGATATCAATAAAGAAAAAAGAGAGTTTGCAAAATTGCAAAAATAGCCATGATATCAACAAAATTGCAAAAATAGCCATGATATCGACAAAATTGTAAAAATAGCCATGATATCAACAAAGAAAAAAGTGAGTTTGCAAAATTGTCGACTTTACTGTTCCGGCTGACCACAGAATACAAATGAAAGAACATGAAAAGAAGGATAAGTACTTCGACCTTGCTAGAGAATTGAAAAAATACTATGGAACATGAAGGTGACGATTATACCAACTGGATTATTAAAGGGACTGAATGACTTGAAAGTTGGCGGACGAGTGGAGACCATCCAAACGACAGCATTATTGAGAACAACCAGAATACTGAGAAGAGTGCTGGAGACTTGAAGAGACTTGATGTCACTCAAACTCCAATGAAATACCATCAGCGTTAAACTCTAAAGGAGTAAATAATAATACAGACGGATTCTATCGTTTCAGATACGATTGGGTTTATTTCTTTCTGCCTTCAGCCCTTATTGACACGAGGAAAGAGACACAATTCATAAACGCCAATGCTAACCATACTATGCTGACCTCCACCCCCACCCTCATACACGGTACATTTTGTGGAGTCTAAGATCTCAACTCATCTCTGCCGGTCGAGAACCAAACTAATCTGATCTCATTAGATCCGAAAAACCCAACCGCTCGCTTCAATGGTCGAAACTCAACACTCAAATTCTCAGGATCATCCCTTCCGTGAATGATGTCAACCACCAATTCAATTCACTCCAACCGCATTTCCAGTCTGGGAGTTTATTATGACAGATGATGATTGTCATATCCTTTCTGCACGGGCGTGCGAGCGTCCCGTCTGACTACGACACCTGAACCAGACACTGAATAGTTCAAAGTCTTCACAAACTTAGTAAAAGTAAAGTTGGCGACCATAGTCGAGGGTGACCCGAAGGCTCCCTTTTCGATAGCTACTATACCAAGGTGTAGGGGAGGGCGCAACTCCTTTCCCTGGATTTCTCCACTTTACCCTTGATCCCTACCTTATAATGCTGAGTGTTAAGCAAGGAGGCATCAAGTACCATTTTTTGAGTCTTCGGTATAACTCGACCTGGGATTGAACCCAGGTCTCCCGGGCCATAGGCGAACACTCTAACCATCATGCCAATGTCCGGTATATATAATACTTTTATTAAGAGAACTTGCTTGATCTTAATGCAGTCTATATCAATTCCGTTTTCCTTTTCTCTATTACCATTCGCCAATCTTCACGTATAGATATTTTTTAATCGTATAATTACTGTTGTATAGCATGATGAATGAAGAAAGAATGATGGACCATAATGAAGAATGATGAGACCGTTACACTTGGTTATAAGAATATAACTCTCACTTTATTTCTCTCGAAAAGGTCTGAAGTTGTCTGTACGTGTGAGAGAGACAGATAAACGGAAACAGACGGAAGACTGCTATATTGATCCTTATTTTCTGCAGTTTCTCTACCAGTGGGGCCACTGCACCGCTCTGGGCACTCACTGGGCACTATCCATGACTGACCGAGACTGCGTGACTAACCGGTACTGCTGTGGGTGCCTGCATATATGAAATTTCCCAACGTCCATCAGTTCTTCCGGCTGTCAACCCACGTGAGCTGCTTACATCCGCTTAGCGCTGTCTTCCTGTTTACTTTGCAAGAACATCCTGCCTCAGGATTGCCTGATTGACGGCTCTGTCAAAGGGCAATATGCAACATTTCTTCGGTTATAATTCTGGCAAGCGTTTTACGGAACCGTTTAGCTAAACTTTTCTTTTTCATCTTTTAATTTTAGTTATCATCATCAATATTGTATTTTTTTAAAGTTATTATAAAATTCTGTTCCACGAGTAAGTTATTCATGATGAATATATATATACGAGGATCATTAAATAGGTTTCCAGACTTTTTCGTGTGGGCACTTTTATTGATAGTACACACATGGAACTCTAGTCCCCTTCGTAGTAATCTCCTCCGACTGCAACGCACTTGCTGTATCGTTCCAACAACTTCTGGAAGGCCCCATCGAAGTCCTCTTGTGTGAACGTGTCAATGACCTTCGTCACAGCCTCTTTCATCTCCTCAATTGTCTCATAACGATAGCCTCTGAGCTTAGGGAATAACCAAAAGCCACAGGGACCAACGTCAGGATGATAGGGAGGGTGAGGAACTGTCTTGATGCCCATCTTGGTCAAAGAGTCTGTGACAAGGATGGAGTAGGGGACTGGCACATTGTCCTCGTGGAAATACCACTGACCCGATTTCAAGAGTGCTAGCCTCTTCCGATGGAATCTCTTTCTGAACTCCCTTAAAACCTCAACATAGTAACCGTAACCCTAACCCTTTGGCCAATCAACTCTGGTCTATTGACTTCCTTACTCCTCCTACACCTTTCATCATCCCTCACAGACTCTCTGCCTTCCTTGAATTAAAACAGAATTTTATTGCATATTGTTCTTCTAAAGTATCCTCACGTCCAGATTGCATTTTTGAAATTCACCAGCAATGACAATCAGGCTTTATTATTCCAATTGCTGCTGTAGCTGTTTATTTGGACCTGAAGTCATAAGAATTGGTCAGTCATCTCATAAGATGTATAGCAATAACATACTGAATTTTCAAGAGTCTACGACAATTTTAAATACCTGCATAAAAAGTCTGGAAACTTATTGAATGCACCGCGTATAATGGTATGTATCTCCCCCCCCCAACTAAGTCAGAATTCGACACAAGGCCATTTTATAATGGGGACCACGCATGAATCGAGACTCATGCGTGACTGGTCAAAAATACTTGGCCCCATCAGCCTTCTCCTAATGAGGCACCTCAGTTGCCGTGCAATCAACTCAATTCTGCAAAACAGATAAATCCTGGGGTGGGGTCTTCCAGCCACCCGAGATAAATGCTCAGTGGCCTGCCTGGAGGCACCAGGATAAGTCGTATATATATATATATATATATATATATATCGTAATTATTCGTGCATAACACGCTCTCGGTTATAATATTCACTCATGAATACCACGTAACCCTTAAACTTGGTCTATGAAATTCGGAAAAAAAACAAAAACAAAACGTTATGTTATGTGAACTGACAATTTAGAATTTATGGCAACTAGATTTAACATTTATTCAACATTCTATTCAGTTCATATAGTTGGTTGGTTGGTTGGTTGGTTGAATTTTATGGCATATCAACTTTTGTTGGTTATTTAATGCCAAATCCATTTTTATACAAATTTCGATTTCAAACAATTCAGTTTAGCGTGAGTACACAGTTTGTCAAAAACATTTCTATTTCAAGCTATTCAGTTTAATTTTCACAGTTGTAATTCAAACAATTCTGTTTAGTATAAGTACGCATGTTAAATGTCAAAAACAGTTCTATTTCAAGCAATTCAGTTTAGCATAAGTACACAGCTTAATTCAATTAGACCCATAGATAGGACCCTATCAGGTGCTACCACTTTAGGCCAGAGTGGACCAGGGAGTGATGAAGAAGTACTCTGCATTCCCCAAAGTTACAGTATTACTGGATCCTCACCCTCAGATTGTTTAGTGTCATATCCAGGACACTTTTTGGAGGAGTCATACCCGCACTTAGCCGGATAAAAACTAAATATTTAGTTCTAATGTATAATACGCACTCCTAGCTTTTAGGGATAAAACAGAAGCGTTTGTTACACATTATTTTGTTTAAATCCAGCAGGACACATGGCGTAACGGTTATAGGCGTTGGTTCCCTAAGCTTCTAAGGAGACAATTATCTGGAGGTTGCAGGTTCAATCCTGACTGCAGGCGAGTAACAATACAGGAATACTTAACACTTGTACCCGGTTATGGCTAACGGAATCAGAACAGGCGACCCTCGTGGATTCAATAAAGGACGTAGTTCGAAGTTCCGTGAAGGTCCCCAAGTTCGGCAAACACCTGAAGAAGGCCGGAGGACATATCAGCTGAAACATGGAAATAACAATAAAGATGAAAACAATAATCCAAAACCCCTTAATGATAAAAATCACCAAGCTTCGTCTCAGAAATTTAGACAACTCTCAAAGGCTGGATAGATCAATTACATGAAATCCTATTAAATTGTAAATTAGTTGTATAAGAAAATACACCTTCTATATATATCCTAATGTCATGAGTATTCAGTGGTTACCTAAATTTGATGATTGTGTTGCGTCAGCTTGTTCTGATGTTGGATACTATGTTCTTTTAAGGTACTTAGATTTGAAAAGATGTCTTGGTCTAAGAGGTGGCTCATCTATCGTTATACCGACCATAATCGAATGCAGCGCGCGTTTATATGTGAGAGAGTGGTGGGGATAGAGAGAGAGAGAGAGAGAGAAACAAGGAAACAAAGAAAGAAAGTGGAAGAGAAAAAGTAAGTGTACAAGAATCCATGGAACTTGGTGTTTCTCAGCATGCGATGACACGCTTGCACTATATTCGGGCACATCAGTTCGTTCATTCGGCTTCGACAAAAATATATCTGTTTTTTTTATTCTGTACGTGATCTCGCATTCATCACACCTAAAAGACGCTCGAGATTCACCATTCTTCATCTCTTAATAGAAAGAATTGTTTTTATATATAAAGTAAGTAAAGTTGGCGACCTTAGTCGAGGGTGACTCGAAGTCTCCCTTTACATTAGCTACTACACCGATGTGTAGGGGGCGCAACTCCTTTCCCTGGATTGCTCCACTTTATCCTTGATCCTTACTTTATAATGCTGAGTATTAAGCAAGGCGGCATCAAGTACTATTTTTGAGTCTTTGGTAAGACTCGACCTGGGATTGAAACCTGGTCTCTCGGACCATTGGCGAACACTCTTCTCATTAGGCCAATGGCCGGGTATTTTTCATATATAATAATATTATCTGTGGGAATCTTCCTTACATCGGAAGATGTAAGCTGGTTAGTGCTATTGTTTTTTTATGATTAAATGTTGTTTTATAAAATACCATTTAATACAGATACCAACATATCAAATATTTTAAATAATTAAAATCACTAACTCTATTAGAAAACCGAGCGTTTTAAAACAAAACGCTGAAAAAGTTCCAACCGACAACTTCAAAACAAAACCCTACAAATAATTAAAACAGTAAAGACTCAACTGTCCACTCAAAACTACGCTACCCCTGATGAAGATCAAAAGTATGATGGAAAGTGCTCGGGCTGAAGATATGGTACAATTCCATTACCATCTAGAATCCGACACTAGAAAAATAACAAAGAGACTTGAAAAAATAAAATTAAAAATGATAAACAGTGTTCCATCATCTTTAACAAAACGTGCTTGAATAATGACTTGCTGCCTCTTCAAAAAAAAAAAAAAAGATATATATATATATATATATATACAAAAATTAAATCTAAACCGTAGTCGGTACTAGATTCCCTGAGGAGCCGATGAGGCGAAACATTAGTAGGAAAGGTCCGACTAGCGATTTAATTTTTGTAATTGGCTCTACTTTGTATTGAACACTCTCTGTAATTGTAACATTGCAGCATTTTACGGTAAGTTTTCTTTTTCTTTTGACCAACTGATTGCATATCTCTTGATTTTTTTCAACTGGTGTGAAGAGGTTGGCCTTTTCTTTTTTTTTTTTTTTTTTTGTCCTATGATTTTTTTTCTTTTTCCCCCGGGCGGTAATTCGAGATATTATTATCTCTAGATCCTGGCGTTTTTTTTTTCCTGGAAACCGTGAATGCTGGTAGATAGTAGGTTAGTAAATGTATATATATATATATAGGACAGAAATACCCTCCCATATTTTAAACTGTCTCCTGTATGATACAAATAAACTTACCCAAGTGATAATGGTAGCCTCATCTAGCTAATATCTTACAATGTTTTTTGATACATTGAGTTATGATTATGGCAAAAAATCGAAATACATGGAGCGTTTGTTGTAAAAACTTTTGTTTTTTAACTTGCGAATCTGTACTTGCTACACAGAAAGCTTTTCGTGCTTGCTTCATGTTACATGAAAATGATTCTGTTCCAAATATAAAATCGATTCTGCAATGAGTAGAAAGATTCAGAACCATAGTTAGATTATTAGAGACCCACCTAGAAGACCGTGAAGCGCTCAAACTTCAGAAAATATTCAAACTGTAAAACAATCTGTTGGGTAATTTCCTATACATTCAGCCTATAAACATTCTTGGGCAGAAATTTTCTCACAGTCAACACTGGGTTCTTCTGCTTGTGTGACGCAGAATCCTGCTGCAAAATGTATGGTCTTTCAGTAGATATCGCCTCAATCTAGAGCAGCACTAACTCTTCCATGCACTTCATGTTGAGTCTGAGGCCATGTGGGAAGATTAAGGGAAGTATAACGTCACAATCAATAGTGACCACCTCAAATACTATGTCGTTGACTGAGTGTTTGATTTTTATCAATATCACAATATCTTGCAGGAATAGAATAAGCCAACAGTTGTTCTGGGTGTTCACTATCAGATCTTGGCAGAAATTGTTCTCATCTGAGAAAAAAACAAAGCATATTTGGTTGGAGGAAATACTAACCGGTGATCAAAACTGACCCTTTCTCATTTTAGTTGCTGGAGAAGAAATTCAGACACTCCCATCTCTTTCGCTATAGATCTGATTGATTTGCTGGGATCGTTATTAAACTCGACATGGAACTCACCAAGAAATTTGGAAGTTCTTTTCTAATCAGAACGATCAGAACTGCCGTACCTTTGTAATAACAATTCGACTCATGCCTTTTCGAAACCGCTGCACTGTCTTGGAGCGTGAAAGCCATACAGTATGGCATGTCGTTTACAAATTTTAGGGGGAGCATCATAGTACTTCTTTCCTCACACAGTCCAGTCGGTTGGGGCTTTAAAATATGACGACTGCGTATATATATATATATATATATATATAGTAAAATTGATTTTAGGTTGTTGGTTTTGAAGTAATTTGTATAAATCATTAATGTTGCCCCATAAACAATTACATAATATGAAACAGTCATACAGGTTTCTCTTCCAAGATCTAATAAATTCGGTTTTTACATTGTTGCTATATTTTTACCTATGAATTTGTATAGATTTTCTTCGAAGTATGCTAAAGTTAGGGTGGTGTACGTTGGTATCATTTTAGTTCCCATAGCTGTTCTTAGAGTTTCTGTTGTTGAATTGGAAAGAGTTATTTTAAAGGATTTTTTCTATATCATCAATGATAAATTTGGGGTTAGATCTTGAGAGTAATGTTTCTGGGTATTTTTTGATCCAATCGGAGATGGCCACTTTTCCTACTTCATGGGATATATTGGTTTGTCACGTCAAATGTAACGATGAGTCTATCAGGATCAGTTTTTTGTGGAATGGATTTTAAAAAATGGCAGTCGTCTCTAAAGTAGCTTTTTTATCTTCTACAGGAATAACTGTAGTAGAATAGCTATCAGTTTTCTGATTTTGTTGGAGGGTCATGATTTGCCTACAATTAAAGTTCGAATATTTGAGGTCACTCGGTTTGGGAATTTTTATGTATTCAGATTTTTATGTTTCTACAGCCATTTTTGTTTCCTTGGACTTGTGAATTTTTAATAATCCGTAAAAGATACTAGTTTTTGGAATGCAGTTAGTTAGGAAGTTGTTTTCTCATATTGAACAAGTCCTGGCGGCAATCCCCACAAGGCACCAACTATACGGCCACCTGACTCCCATCACGAAAATTATCAAAGTTAGACGAGCCAGACCTGCAGGACACTGCTGGAGAAACAAGGACGAGCTCATAAGTGATGTACTCCTATGGACCCCCGCATATGGCCGAGCAAAAGCAGGATGACCAGCTCGAACATACATACAGCAGCTATGTGAGAATACGGGATATAGCCCTGAAGACCTGCCAGAGGCGATGAATGATAGGGAGAAGTGGCGAGAGAGGGTCAGGGATATCCGTGCTAGCGGCACGACATGATGATTATGATAGCCATAACCATAATCATTATGAAATCAATAACAACGGTACATATACAAATGCAAATACAGAGAAATACAAATAAAGGCGAACACAGGCGAACTCCGCTGTGCAGGTACGAACGGTTTATTAATTACTTAACTTCGGTTCTTCGACACTAGGAGAGAGACACAATTCTTAAAAGTCTTTCGTAATCATACTATGCTAACAACACCCCCAACGTTCGGCACATCTCGGGGAGTTTTAGATCTCAATTCATCTCTGCCGGTAGAGATCCGAAAGATTCAACCGTATGCCTCAACGGTCGAAACCCCAACTACTCGACTCCATAGCAGAGAACTCAATTCTCTGCCCCAATAGCAGAAACTCAATTGTCTGCCTGCATGGTCCAAAGTCAACTCCCAACTGCCGTGTTTTTCAAAATCCTCAAATTCTCAGCCCATCTCTTCTGGGCATGACGTCATCCACACTCCAACCATATTTCCTGTCTGGGGTTTATTATGACAATGGTGACTGCCATATCCTTTGCGCACGAGCATACCTGTACCCAATGTTATGCACCAGAACTCTTAACCCGAATAGTTCAAAGCCCCACTAAACTGAATAAAATATAATTAATGAAAAATGATTAATATAAAAAATCATTCCTTAATTATATAACATATTTGAAGCCGAATTTTATAATTTTTGATATGATAGCATTATCTATGCTTTTATTAGTTAATTTAATATTTAATAATTTTTGATATGATAGCATTATCTATGCTTTTATTAGTTAATTTAATATTTCTTGGGTTTTGTTCTGTAAAATATTTTATTTAAAATGACTACGGTGTTTCCCTTGTTCGCATCTTCTATAATTTTCTCATTGTTTTCCTGTATATTTTCAAAGCTTGTCCTTGTTTGGGTGAAAAGTTGTTATGTGTATTTGTTTTGTTTTTTAAGTTCCAGAACTTTTCGATGAATGTGTCTAACTCACTGTTATTATATTTGTCCGGAAATAATTTGGATTCAGTTTTTTACATGAGAGTCGTCTGAATTTTCTTTGTTATAGAATTTCCCTAAATTGTCGTTAAAAATTCTTTGAAGTCCCTTTTTGATTCTCCTGGATTGCTTTTTGGAATGGGGCAAAATTTTAGACCGAGTTTTAAGAACTCAATTATAAGTAGATAGATTGATTTTTTTAGGTTTTATGTTGTTGGATCTGTTCGGTATGTTACTTAGACTCTTTTCTTGGGGGGCGGGGGTCTCGGCTTCTTTTTTTGTCTAAAATGTGTTTTTTTATTGTGTTGCTATTATTTCTAAGGTAATGTTTTGTTGCCTAAAAATGGTTTCTTAGCCTTTTGTTGTCATCCCTAGGATAGTTTGTGTGGTTTTTTTCTCCGTTGTGGGGTACCCTGAGGATGTACGTGTGTTATTCGACCTATCCTGCATTTGTGTGTAAGTATGGTGGGTGGGCCCAATTTTTTATGCGTCATGGTACAGAAAAGAATAAATTCTATCTTTGCCAAAAATGGCTTCTTACTTATTGGTTGTTGCTTATTGGGTAGTCGAACCATTTTTTTGTGTGTGATGGTATGTATTGATTGTTTCCTTTCATAGGATTGTTTTTGTAATTTGGTGTTTATTTTGATAATTCCATCTGTTCTGTGGGTATGTAGTGTGTTATAGTGTGTATGATGGAGAGTTTTATTAACTTTTCTCTTGTTGAACCAACAATATATATATATATATATATAAGAATTTTCGTAACAAATCAAAATCGTTACGAAAATTCTGATATATATATCAGAATTTTCGTAACGATTTTGATTTGTTAATGTTTCTCTCACTATATATATATATATATATATATATATATATATATATATATATATATATAAGTGCCTTTGTGTTTATCTTTGTGTAATTATTCGCATCCATCTATCAAATTATTTGCATACATCTATCTATATATCCATCTATCTATCTCAGTCTGTTCATATGTATCTGTCCGTTTTTCTATCTCATTCTGTTTATATCTCTTTTACTAAATGTGTGTGTGTGTGTGCGTGTGTGTGTGTGTGTGTGTGTGTGTGTGTGTGTGTGTTCTATAAATGCTATCTATTCATATCTATCTGTCTATCAATATCTCCGGTGTCCGTTTTTTATAATTAAGAGTTGACTACCCATTTTTTATAAACTATTATTGTTTCTATTTTCGTTTAACCAAAAATACAATTGAAGCAACACACAGTGACTTACATCTCATCGTTTCTTTTTTATTTTTCTGTGTGTTGTGATCAAAAAAAAAAAAAAAAAAAAGAAAAAGGAAATCTTTCAACTTCTTCGGCAACAAATACTTCAGAATTCCATGGGGAACCAATAAAAGAATGATCAAAAATAAAAGAAGTAAAATACAAGGTCAGATTTCCTGATTTTTTTTACAGGTCTTTGAAAGATTGTTTTTGATAAAAAAAAAAAAAAAAAAAAAAAAGGAAAAACTCATAGCAAAAAAAAAAGTAAAAGAAGAAAAGAAAAAAAAAATCGCTCTAAATATTCTCACATCTTCTTCTTCATATTAATCTTTTCTTTAGATTAATTCTTTATTTTCTCTCAAATCTTTTTAATCATTTTCATTATCATTTTCATCTTCTTCCGCTATTTTAACAGTCCCCCCCCTTTTTTTCGCTTTAATCCGTTTTTATCTTCTTTTTAATCGGCTTCTATTTTTTACATTCTTTTTTCTTTTTAATCCATTCTTCTTCTTCTTCTTCTTCTTCTTCTTCTTCTTCTTGTTCTTCTTGTTCTTCTTCTTCTTCTTGTTCTTCTTCTTGTTCTTCTTCTTCTTCTTCTTCTTCTTCTTCTTGTTCTTGTTCTTGTTCTTCTTCTTCTTCTTCTTCTTCTTCTTCTTGTTCTTGTTCTTCTTCTTCTTCTTCTTCTTCTTCTTCTTCTTCTTCTTGTTCTTCTTCTTCTTCTTCTTCTTGTTCTTCTTCTTCTTCTTCTTCTTCTTCTTCTTCTTGTTCTTGTTCTTGTTCTTCTTCTTCTTCTTCTTCTTCTTCTTCTTCTTCTTGTTCTTCTTCTTCTTCTTCTTCTTCTTCTTCTTCTTCTTGTTCTTCTTCTTCTTCTTCTTCTTCTTGTTCTTCTTCTTCTTCTTCTTCTTCTTCTTCTTCTTCTTCTTCTTCTTGTTAAACTGTTTATCTATCCCTTTCTTGATCATACCCAGTGTTCTCACGATTACCGGCACTATGGTCGTTTTTCAGTTTCTGTTTTTAGTTCTTTGTTTTTACTTATTTTATCATACTCTTTGACTGATATGTTATTATCTGTTGGTACTGACATCTCAATTAGAAACGTGTTTTTTTTTATCCTTAACCTCTAAATTTGGTCTGTTGCTCTTTATTTTTCATTCAGTTTGGATAGCGAAGTTCCAGAAAATAGTAGTTTCTTTAGCTTCTGTTATTGTTTCTGGTTGGTGTCCATAACATTTTTCAGATTATGGTGTTCCATAGAATTGACATATTTTCGAATTAATATAGTATCCTATTTTATCATGTTTTTATATTCTATAAATGTTAATGTTAGACAACTGGATACTAAGTGGTCAATTGACTCAGTTTTTTGTCCGCTCAGTTTACATATTGGGTTTCATCCAGGTTTTTTTGTTTTCGTTTTTTTTTTTTTTTTTTTGTAATGTTTGACTGATAGATTCTAGTCGGTAGGCTCTGGTCTTGTGATGCTATTATTAATCCCTCTGTACCAATAAGTAAAGTAAAGTTAGCGACCTTAGTCAAGGGTGACACGAAGGTTCCCTTTTCAATAGCTATTACACCGAGATGTAGGGGAGGGCGATACTCCTTACCTGGATTGCTCCACTTTACCCTTGATCCGTTTCTTACAAAGCTGAGTGTTAAGCAAGGTGGCATCAAGTACCATTTTTTGAGTCTTTGGTATGACTCGAGCTAAGATTGAACCCTGGTCTCCTGGACCATTGAAGAACACTCTACTCATTAGGCCAATAGCTTTTTGTAGGGATGAGTTGTAAATAATTTCCATTCTAGTAAAATATAATTAATTCATGAATTATTCAACTATGAATTAATTTCATTCAATAGTATATTTGCTGTTATTTTGAAAGACCTCTTGCCATATATCAGATAACTTGATTTCTCAGGTAAAACTCAGCAGGTTTCGAGCTCAAAAAGCTTTCTTTCTGATCTTGTGAATTTTTTTTTTCTTTGTTATTCATAGCCTTTTGTAGAGAAGGAAAAAGATGGAAACGACTCCATGTAAGGTTTGGTGAATATGATGGATGGGACAGAATAGACCAGCTTAAATCCAATATCATTTTTTGTGTGATTCTTTCAAAATGTGCTCTGGCATTATAATGGAGAAGCACGTTTCTCCTATTGAAGAGTGCGGGGTGTTTCCTTAAAATATTTTCATGCACACGTTGCAACTGGGGAGAATATAAGTTTGCATTGAGTGTCAGCAGTTTAAAAACACAATATAAACAATGCCGTGGTGATCCAATTGTACACACTGTATAACTTTTCTTCCATGAAGCTCCACCTTTGGAGTAGGCTGCAGAGATTCATCCTGGTAAATCCACTGCCTTTTGCATCGAATATTATCTTAAAAGACCCATTTTTCCTCATCTGAAATGTTATTCAGAGGCCTTGAAAGAATACTTGTCACGACTGATATATAATGTTCTTTATATTTCTCGCGAAGAGTATGAGAAACCCGGATAATCAGTTTGCTCACTTTTCCAATTTTCTTCAAGTGGCAGCAGATTGTGGATTGCTATATGTTTAGATCAAGTGCTAATTCTCGACTACTTTTGCATGGATTGCATTCCACTAATTCTCCTTAAGCATCTTCATCGAGGTCTGATATTGCCAAAACGAAACTTTGAAATCAATTTTGAACTTAGTGGTTGATAATCAAACCTTGGCCATAAACTCTACAAATTTTCTTAACTGTTTCAGTCGCATTTTTATTAAATTCCCACATTACATGTCGCATACATACTTCTATTTTAAAGGCGTAATATCAAAGATTAAACTATGATATGCACTGAAATAAGAATGAGCGCTGGAGTGACAATTTAATTAAGTAATTTCCAGTTATATTTAAAACACTAGAAGTTTGAAATGCGTAAAAAATAAAGATTATTCATGACTCAACCCAATATGACTTTTAATTCTTTGTACGTATTGTCCATATAAAGGTTTTTATTCTCAGGCGTTTTAAATTGATTTTGTTCTTGGGCTTTTACTTTTTTATTTTTTTGCATAAATAGTTTTATCTTTTTCGTCTATTTCTTTTAGAGTGGGGTCAAGTGGTTTAGTAAATTCATTACTTTCTTTACTAATTGAATTTTTTTTTTTTTTTTTTTTTTGCTTCTCGTGTATTTACTAACTGTAGCATTCAAACTGTATGTCACGACTGGTATTTCCAAGGTGTTAATTGCTATAACTTTATTTTTTGTATTTGTTCAATTCTATTCTTAATACGGATCTTATTCTCTGATAGAATTCTTTTCTTATTTTTTCTTTATTTATAGTATGATGCCATTTACTTCATTAATTCCTAAATATTTGAAGGCTTTATTGTCTTCCAACTTTGTAATTTCCGTGTTTGTATAAAGAGTTTTTAGACTTTACTAGCTAGCCTTTCTTAAATGTGACCTTTGCACATTTGTCCAGGCCAAATTGCATCCCTATGTCGTTACAAAATCTTTTTCCAGCGCTTATTAGATGTTTTAAATCGTTATCACTTTTGCAATAAACTTTAAATCGTCCTTATAAAAAGGTGGTTTATTTTTTGTAGTAATTTGTGTTTTTAATTCAATGAAGAGCGGTATTAAAAAAAAAGAAAGAAGGGAATGAATCTCGGGAAGATTCCACTGTTAATGTTCAGATTATTAGTTTTTAGCTTTTTCATGGATTAATGAGAATTGTATGCCACTTTTTTCATATTGTATTTTTGGAATGTTATTATAAATAGGAATATCTTTAAAGTGTTGAAAACTTTTAGAATCCATTCGTTGGGTACTCTTTAGAAAGTTTTTTTTTGTAGTCAATCGAAGCCATACTTAGATTTTTCTGTTTTGGATCAATAATTCTTCACGATAATCTTGTTTATGAAGAGCTGATCTTTGCAGCCCAATAATTCTTTTTTACATCCATTTTATTCGAAAGAAAAGATGTCCTTACAATAGATTTGACGATTCTTTTCTTTTTTAGAATTCATTTTATTATTTTATATGTTGTGGGAAGGTATGCGATGGGTTGGCAGGTTTTATATTTGTTGTTTCCTTCATTTTTAGTAGTTGTTTTTATGTTACTCCTTCTGAAAGCCAATCAAACATTTTTTTCAGGTTCTTTAATGATTTCTTAATTATTATAATTATTTTACTCATTACGAGTTTTTCACACGAGCGCTAGCTGAAGGTCTTTCACTGAAATCTGAGGGACAGCAAGCCTCCTCAAGTCTCCAGGACTCTTCTCAGTATTCTGGCTGATCTTAACAATGCTGTAGTTTCGATGGTCTCTGCTCGTCCTCTAATTTCTAAATCTTCCAATCCAATTTCCAAGCCTTTGGGAATTGTTTCGAGCGAACCAATTACGATTGGTATCACCATCATCTTCATGTTCCCTAGCTTTTTTTTTAATTCTCTAGAAAAGTCTAGGTAATTTTCTCTCTTTTCGTTTTCTTTGATTTTGAATCTCTGGTTCACCGGCACGACAAAATTCACGATTCGGTGAGTTCTTTTTTTTTTCCTTTGTAAAGTATCATTACGTCTGGTTGTTTGGCCAGGATTAGGAGATCCGTTTGTATCTCAAAACCCCAGAGAATTTTGTGCGTCTTATTCTCTTGGATAGATTCTGGTTTGTGCATATACCACTTGTTCGTATAGTCAAATCTCAATTTCTTGTAGAATTCCTTGTGGATCACCTTCCCGACCCAGTTGTTTCAAGTCTTATATTCTTTTTGTGCGTTAACTTGCTGCATTCACTTATTACGTGATTAATCTTTTTTTATCTCTATCACCACATAACCTACACTTGCTATGATGTTGCTTCTTATCTATTTTTGTTTTAACATACTTAGTTCTTATGTCGTTGTTTTATGTTGCTTTTAGAATGATTCAGTTTATCTCTGAAAGTTTACCTTCCATCGTCATGTCCAGGCCTTTCATGTGAGATTTCGTCAGTTTGTCGCTTGAAATATCCATACAGTTTTTTTTTTTTTTTATCTTCCCATTTCCGTTTCCCGTTATTGTCGTTCTGTTGATCATTATGCCGCCTATACTGTTTCTGGTCGTTGTAATAAGTCATTTTTTTGGAGAGGGGGGGAATTTTTTTTTTATGCCGTCTTCGAATCCTCGTATTGATGAATTCATGATATCGTCAATGCCGGTGAGTCCACTTTCTCTTTCTTTTCTTGAAACATTTAATCTGTCTATGTCATCTCACGGATGTAAGGCCTAATGCATTGTTATTAACTTTCTTGGTCCATTAGCTGAATTTCTTCCCTCGTGCATTTCAAGAATGGTCCCAAGCCTAAAAATTTAAGAATCCTGTTCATTGTATGTTCATATCTGCATTTTTGTGTAATTATTCTTTAAAAGGTTTTTTGTTTGGGTTTTTCTTTCTTTTTTTTTTTTGGTGGGGGGATACACGACCCTATCGAATACGAATAATTTTTAAACAGATATACTTGACCAATAGATTGAATCCTAACAGGTACTACCACTCAGAGACAGAGTGGACCTGGGAGTAATGGCAATGAAGGAGTGTTCCATACTCGCCAGATCTCGATAACTGGAGCCTCACCATCAGACGCAGTTTAATACCAATCCTGAATACCTCTTTTGACCAATAAACAAAACTATAACAGTAAACAAACACTCTAGGACAGAGTGGAACTGGGAGTAATTGCATTGATGGAGTGTTTCAAACTCTCTAGATCTCCAGAACTGGAGCCTCACTATCAGATTCATTTTAATGCCATACTTAGAACGCCTCTTTTTCAGCGGGATGGGAGGCTCCTTATCACTCTGCAGTCGGATACAGACAGCATATACTTAACAATCCATCAAAGGGACTATTCAGGAAATGGAACTTGAAAGTTAACTGTATTCTAATAACAAGAACCTTAACGTTATCTATCTTTTTATTACCAAAACACCTGAACGTAAATTCTGATCAATAATTATGAAGAGAATGTTTTTATATGTGCTCAAAGTCAACAAAATCAGCTTTTCAATGAACGTTGCCAACCTGAAAATTATAAAACAATACAATCCCTTGACCGACTTCGTTAAATGAAACTATTTGCTAGCATTTAGTAAATAGTAAACAAAATCTTAGCCATAGTTGATCGATATGAAACAGATGTAGTATAAATAGTTTAGCCTGGCTAAATAATCTGAATTGATTTTTTATTCTTTTGGACAGATTTTAGTTTCAGTCGATACAAGCTCTGTTCAAAAAGTATCAAAACTAAAGCTGAATTTACTAAGTTAGAAATGAACAATAAATGGAAATTTTTTCTTCGAAATACGAGATGTGTTTAAAAACTATCAAGATTGAAGCTGTATTTACCAAAAGAGAAATGAACAATGAATGATGCATTCATTTTATTCAAAATACAAGGTGTGTTTAAAAAGTATCTTGACTGAAGCAGTATTTACTAAAACAGGAATGAACAATTAATAAAACGTTCATTTTATTCAAAATACAAGGTATGTTTTAAAAGTATTTTGTCTAAAGCTGTATTTACCTAAACAGAAATGAACGATAAAAGAAACGTGAATTTTTTTCAAGATGGCATGCAACACACATTTTCAAATTAAAGCCCTTCTGAAACGTACTTTTTTGTTATGATGCGAGTTGATTTCTTTTACTGTCCTGCATGTCATCAAATCTTACAACTGAAATAAATTTACAGTTTCGAAAACAAGAATAAAGTTCCTCGGTGTAAAGTGTGTCGAGTGTGGAAAGGTGTTACACTTGAACAATCCTCAATTTCGCTCAAAACTGATGATCAAAAAGTATCGAGAATGCTGATCAAGATATTATCGAGAATTGGCAATGAATCCTTTTGACGTCTTTTCACAGTATCTATTTTATTAGCTATCTATCTATCTAATGATATATTAGCTATCTATCTATCTAATATAGCTATCTATATATTAGCTATCTATATATTAGCTATCTATATATTAGCTATCTATCTATATATTAGCTATCTATATCTATATATTAGCTATCTTATATATATATTAGCTATATTATATATTAGCTATCTATCTATATCTATATATTAGCTATCTATCTATATATTAGCTATCTATATATTAGCTATCAATCTATCTAATGATATATTTGCTATCTATCTATGATATATTAGCTATCTATCTATCTAATGATATATATATATATATATATATATATATATATATATATATATATATATATGTATATATATATATATATATAATTTTGGTCATATCTATCTTTTTATAAAAAATGCTTGGGGTGTACTCATTTATGGCCAATATAGTATAAATAAAAGACTATGATATCGTACACACATACATAAAAACGTACACGAGCACACACACACACACACATATATATATATATATGATGGAGTGATTGGTAGTCTTTAGGTTTGTATATGCAATAAACTTTGGAGTAAAAGTCTTTGAAAAAAGACGTATAAAGTCTTTAGTACAACATAAGTATTTTAGATTCATGATGTTTTCAACAAAACCTGGAAGCATCAACCTACAAAACATCAATTGTACGGCTATTTACCTCCCATCTTGCAAACCATCCAATAAAGAATAACAAGATATGCTGGGAATTGCTGGTGAAGTAAAGTCGAATTCATCAGCGATGTTATTTTATGGACTGCTACTCATGGACACACTAGTATTAGCTGATGTGTGTGGGTGTGTGGGTGTGTGTGAATGGATCACACAACCAGCTTTCACTACAGAGTAATAAGAAAAGCTGTTGTCATGGTAACATGATTGATTTTAACGCTATATCAAGCCGTGAAGGGTTATTTTATGCCAAGAGGTTAGGGAATCACGTTTATTGTACGTTCATATTTACATTTTTGTGTTGTTGTTTCTTAAGAGTTTTGAGGGTTCTTGGAGGGTTTTATTTGGGGGATTTTTTTTTTGTTTTTTGTTTCTTTTTTATTTGTTTTTTTTTTTTTTGGCACATGATCCAATCAACTACGAATAATGTTTAAACAGATTTATTTGACCCATAGCTTGGACCCTAACAGGTACTACCACTCCATAACAGAGTGGACCTAGGAGTAATTACAAAGAAAGAGTAATCCACTCTCCCCAGAGATCTAGAACTTGAGCCTCACCATCAGATGGAGTTCAGATTCATACTCTGGTCATCCCTTTTTGGAGACAACGGACGACTAGAACTTATTTTATTATTAAAGAATTATCTGTTATTATTTGGCGGGGGTATTCAAACATTCAGTCACGGTATTTTTATCACACTATAAGGTGTTTCAAAAACTTTGATATCATTTGAGATATAAAGGGTATTTCAGAAATATTTATATCATTCTGTCATCTAATAACTTGACCAATTCTCGTTCAGATGATCTAAAATTTAACAACTTAAAATTCTTTATTTCATGTTTAAACGCTTATTCTTTTTTCAGAATGGTATTTCTTCAATGCCAATAAAAAAAAAGAAAGCATAAAACTTTAAACATAGAATTTTGAGTTGGTTCTATACATGCTGTTAAAATTTGAGATCATTTGAACGAGAATTGAAGAAATTATTAGATTACGATATGATATCTTTTTTTTCTGAAACTCTCTCTCTCTCTCTCTCTCTCTCTCTCTATATATATATATATATATATATATATATATATATATATTGAGACTATTCAACTAAATCTCGGCTGCAGTATGTGACACGTGATCAGTTTAAACGAGTTGCCCTATGCGCGTGAGCAACACCATAGTCCCGCAGCTTGCGTCACGTGGTCCGGGTCTTTCGGTTTAGGAAGATGAACACACTCCGACCCCAGGTCGGACGTGTATGCATGTGCATGTGTGTGGTCTGTTATAATCCGCGGATTTGACTATTCGCCGGGTGTTTTCTACTTTCTACAGTGAATAACAAGGTCAGACTTTAATTCTGAGTAAATGACAGTTCGCCCTTCTCGATATTAAAGAGTTTCGCTGGGTGCCCCATACTACTAGCCTCGTGCTAAACTAAACTAGACTCAGTAAATGACTATCGATGACCCCTATAAAACAACAGAATTATCAATTATGAAAAATGAAGTGGTATTTGAATAGATGGTGTTTATGCAGCTTGTCATGGCCATAGTTATTTACTAAGATTAGCTTAGCTGTGGCTCAAGGCTTGAAAAAACGGTGTACCAAGTGAGAATCAAATTCATTTGCAATGGTCAGCTATTCCAGCTTGCTATCGATTACGCCACGCAAGGTGCTCAACTTGTGGTTGCAGTAGTTATTTAGTAAACTGAACTTAACAGTGGCACAAGACCGGAAGAATGGGGCACCTAGTGAAGATTGAACTCACTAACCACGGTCTGTAAATCTAGCTAGCTAGTCATTACAACCTGCAAGATTCCCAACTTTTCGTTGCAACAGAGCGACTCGAAATGAAAAACTGTCCTTTCACTTTTTGTTACGGCTGGTCCCTTACTAGAACAATTCCAGCCTGTATTGTTGTTTCTGCTGCAGCTGCTGCTGCTACTACTACAACCGCAGCTACACCATCTTTGTGCTACAACCAATTCTGAGACTTTGACAGACAACAATGCAACAGCAGAGATCTATAAATAGCCTAGAACTGCAACACTTCTCAGCGTCATAGTGTTTAGTCTCTAGTTACCTCCCCCTGATGTTTTGGTATTTCATGTAATGGCCACTTGGCGCTAAGGTAAATAAAACTTGTGCTGTCAACTAAGTCTTGCATTTTTGTGGTCACATAAAAAAAAATAGTTAAAGGTAAAAGATTTCCTGACTCGGCACGAGCAGAGAAAAAGCTCAGGTAGAGAGAAGGGGAAACGTGAGACGAGAGAGTCTTCCCTTTCAACTTAATATGTATGTTGATGGCGTCTATATATTCGAGCTCAGCAGTTAGATCAAAAGGCTGTAGGTCGAGAAGTATAAGGTTCAACCTTTTCCAAAATTTCATTGACGGCCTGTCGGGTTTGAAAATAGTTGAAAATTCCGATCCTTGTTTTCGAAAGATTAAAAAATCCAAGCCACTTTGGAATAACTATTTGTGGTAATTCACAAAGATTAGCTATATCACAACGGTGAAAGAATAAGGCACCTTAGAAGATTCGAACCCACGATTAACAGTTTATCTAGTGACTAGATTCTAGTTCAACCTGCTTATCATTACACGATACGAGGTTCCTAAAAATCACTATTCGTAAACCAATGTTATTTCAGGAAAAGTCTTTATTAAACATAAATATGCAAGGGAAACATTTCCGGAAAAAAATTAAAGAAATATCACTTTAATTTATTCATATTTTTTTCTTTCTTTCTTTCTTTCTTTTTATTCATTTATTTATTTGCCTGTTTGTTCTATATCTACTTATTTATTCTTTTATTTTTTTATTCTTATTTACCTTTTATTTGCATTCTTTACTGTCATTTATTTTTTTTTTTTTTGTTTGTTTGTTTTTCTTTCTTCATCTAATTATAATCTATTTGTTTTATGATCTTTTTTCATTTTATTCTATTTATTTTTATTTTTCATTTTTTAATTCTGTTTATGTTTTGCATCAATGCATTTTTATTTATTCCTTTGTTTATTTGTTTTTCATTTATTTATTCTTATTTCATTTTCAACTAATTTATTTTATTTTTTTTTTTTTTTTTTTTTTCATTTTATTTTTTCTTTTCTTTTCTAATTTGCCATTCGTTTGTATTTATTTAATTCATTTTATTTTTTATTTTATTTTTCTATGGTTATTTTCATTTATTTACTTTATATTATTTCATTTTCTTCTTATTCATATTAATTTTGATTTTTATTTATTTCTATTTTCTTTTGTTTGTTTTAATTGATTTTATATTATTTCATTTTCGTTTTATCTGTTTTATTTTTATTCGTTTTTATTTTTATTTTCATTTACCTTATTCATTTTTATCGTATTTTATTTTATTTAGTTTTTATTTATTCATTTATTTATTTAGCCAATTATTTTATTTGTTTTCATTTATTCTTATTCGATCTTTAATTTCATTTTCTTCGTATTTTTTTTAATTTGATTTTCATTTTATTCGGTTTTGTTTTGTTTTACTTTTTTTTGTTTTATATATTTCTTTGTTTGAATTTAGTTTTATTCTATCTATTATTTGATTTTTCATTTTATTCTATTTCTTTTGTTTTGTTTTTGTTTGTTGGTTTTTTTATTTTTTAATCCATTTTGATTTTATTTGATTTTATTTGTCTATTTTTCTTTTTCATATTTATTACTTTATTTTTTATTAATTTTCATTTTGTATTTTTATTTTATTTTTATTTTTTTTATTTTTTTTTTTTTTTCATTTTTTGCACAAAAAGACACTGACCGACAACACACCTATAGTTTAAGAAGCTAATTTCGCAGATTATTTACTCTTGAAGAAAACTCGATCATCACTGGATGTCTCATCTCGTGTTGAACAAAACTAATCTTAGTGGATGTTAACTGAAGTATTTGCCTACATCAGGTAAAGTCACTCTATTGACGCCACTTAGAATACGCTGTGTCCCCTACCGAGGGGTTAGACCTCCCCTAAAAAGGGGTGTCCTGCGTATGACACTAAATTACATTTAATGCTGATTCTCCAATTCTGGGGATCTTGCATGTGTGGACTATTCCTTCACTGCCATTACTCCCAGATCCACTATGACCCGGAGTGGTAGCACCTGCTAGTATCCCATCTTTGGGTCAAAAAGATTGGTTTAAAAATGATTCATATTTGATGGGAACGTGGATATAAATCTCTTCAGAAATAAACGCACAAAAAATGTAGATATAAATGTAAAATGCATGCGATTCCCTAACGTCTTTACTAGACGAATTGACAAGCAATTAATCAATCAAGATTTGAATCACCGGTGTTTATTCTTATTCCCTTTGCACTCGAACCTCCTGTTTCGGGCAGAATGCGACACAAGTTTAATCTTTAAGTGAAGTATAACCGAGCCATTGGTCTGATGGGTAGAGTGTTCGCCCATGGTCCGGGAGACCGGGATTCAATCCCAGGTCGAGCCACACTTACTTGCTTAACACTCAACATTATGAGGTATTGATCAAGGGTAAAGTGGAGCAATCTAGAGAAAGGAGTTGCGGCCTTCCGTACACTTCGGTGTAGCAACTGTTGAAAAGGGAGCCATTGGGTCGCCCTCGATTACTGTTGCCAACTTTACAATTTTTCTTATAGGAGGTTTGACTTCAGAATTTTCCTTCTCCTAAATTGGTTACCTTACCAAGGTTAAAAATCCCAGTCTACCCTACTATCTATCCATAGCTGGGGAATAGATGGATTCATGCCTCACCTAAAAAAGTGAAACGCAAAAATTTCGCCAAGTATTTGAACTCTGTTCGTCGATGCATCGTCTACGATGACAACCGTTATTCTAAGAGCGCCTCTATACACTAAATTGTAGTCATTTCTATAAAAGTTAAATCCTCATAAAAGATAAAAGATTTCGCAATTGCATTTTTCATATCTTTATATCTTCTATTTTTTATATTTATTATGTCGATACTGTTTTTCTTGAAAAAATTGTTTAGAGTTTGTTTTGTTTTATTTTTGTTTTTTTTGTTTTTTGTTTTTTTTTTATTTTGGAGAGATGGGGATCATCTGAGTGAGATTTAAGAGATTTATTGACTTTACTTTTTTTCCCGATTTGTTAGTTCTACTGTAATGACATGTAATTAATCGACAGTTTAAATAATTGACAATAGACCTAATTAGTAATGTTTGATTAAGTGTGAATAATTATTTATGATGAAATGGGAACATCATGCTCAATATGGTGGGGTTTTTTTTCAGAATCTGATACTCAATATCGTCGTGTCCTCCTATGACCTTCAATTGCTCGAGGTTTGTTCAAAAAGTTCTTAGCCTCATCCAGATTTTAGATTTCTCGCACATATCCCACATTTGTATGGACTTCACCCATAGAAAAATTAAAACAGAAATCTGAATTAGTTTTTCTAGTTTTATAAGAATTAGTAATTAGTAGTGTGTAAACACCGGCCTATTGGCTTAGTGGGTAGACTGTTCACCAATGGCCCGGAAGACCGGGGTTCAATCCCAGTTCCAGTCATACTAAAGTCTCAAAAAAATGTACTTGATGCCACCTTGCTTAACACTCAGCTTTGTAAGAAACGGATCAAGGGTAAAGTGGAGCAATCCAGGTAAAGGAATAGTGCCTTCTCCTACACTTCAGTGTAGTAGCTAATGAAAAGGGAGCCTTCGGATCACCCTCGACTAAAATCGCCAACTTTACTTTGTGTGTTAGCACAACAAAAATGTCCAGCTATGGCTCTGCTTTCTTAATGAGGCTTAGAACTTTTTGAACAACCTTGAGGTACTCGGTGAAACCAAGAACATACTAGCTAACGTACTTATTTAAGCCGAGACTTAGATCGCAGTTGGTTATATTACAATCTTTGTTGCCAAGAAAAATTTATAGCGAACGGTAATTATTTAACAAATAATTTTTTCTTCTTTTAAAGTTTGAAAATGTTTTTAATTCAGTATAATTGTCAACGTAGCTTCCAGGTGATTATTGATAATTGTTAAAGACCGCTTCTCGATGACAGCTACACTTTCCCAATGAAGAACCAATATTTTTCATGTAAAATCCTTCCTCTATGTCCAATAATTAAGTATATAAATCTCATCAAACCCTATTAATATCAGTAGAGAACAAATTCTTTCCAATTATTTATACAGACGATAATGAAAACAAGCTTCTTATGACTCCATCTTTTTTCAGCTGCGGAACAAATGAAGGTCATACGAGGATCATTAAATAAGTTTTCAGACTTTTTTCGTATGGGCACTTTTATTGATAGTACACACATGAAACTCTAGTCCCATTCGAAGTATTATCCTCCGGCTGCAATGCACTTGCTGTACCGTTCCAACAACTTCTGGAAGGCCCCATCTAAGTCCTCTTGTGTGAGCGTGTCAATGACCTTCGTCACAGCCTCTTTCATATCCTCAATTGTCTAATAACGACAGCCTCTGAGCTTAGGGAATAACCAAAAGTCAATGGGAGCAAGGTCTGAACGTTAGGGAGGCTGATGAACTGTCTAGATGCCCATCTTGCTCAAATAGTCTGTGTCTGTTCAAACCAGTCAATGGTGTTATATACGCATATAAAAGAAAAAAAGAATTGTGTCCCTCACAAAACCAACATCAGATAATAATTTTGATGCCAGGCATAGTGTCAGTTACATAGCATCTTATGAATATTTCCGAATTTGATTGGAAGAGTCCCCGTGGCATAATGGCTAACGAGCTGGACTGTAACAGTGAAGTAAGTGAGTTCGAACAACAGTCATGCTATTTACGTTCGCTTTCAGCCTTAAGAAAAGTATAATCCTCCCACTCTCTGTGGGTTAAATAATATCACTCCTCTTCTTCTACAGGGTTGGCTTTGGCATTAAATAACCTGCGAAGTTTTATATGAAACTAAACAACCAACCCAGCTTGAAAAGCTATCAATAAATCTGATAAAGAATTTTTGATTAAATGTTAATAATTACTTATTGCCGAGAACAACGTTAATATATAGAAACAATTGGCAAATATCAAATCATCTTTCTAATGTTCTCAGTTTTTTTCAGCCGTTTTTAAACAAACACAGGCACAAACATACAAAATAATGGTTTCTTTGTTTAATGGCATATCAATCTTCATGGGTTATTAAACGCCAAAGCCATCCTTGAATAACAGCAGCGATACAACTTAACCCTTAGCTGGGAGAATAAATGGGTTCATACCTTTTCCAAGTTCGAACCCATTTAATCCAATGTCAAAGACAAGCAAGTTAACCGCTACACTACAAGGACTCCACACACACAAGTATGACACCCAAACCAGATTTAAGTATAAATGTTTGTATGTGCGTCTATGGTTATGTCTGTATTTAGACATAAAGTTTTTATACTCATGTTACATCTTTCATCTGTGTTCAATAAATGATTATGCAAAATAAATGTGTTCAATAAATAGGAATTCCTACTTTCATCAAACTACGTTGTTATCTATAGTGGAAGGATAGACAAATGTAACACTATGGAGGGGGTGCGCCAAGCAGACGGTTTGTTTTGGCGCGAAACCAAACAAAGGCCTAAGCTCGAGATTTTCGACGCGACCGGAAGTGGGCAAGGGAACGCGAGCCAGAGAGTTGGAAAAAGGAACTCAGAGAAAGGAGTTGGCGAAGGGTGACACAGAAGGGCAGTCCGCAGTCGACAACGGTCAGCAGAAGGAAGCAGTGAGGGAAGGCAGTAGAAAATTTGCGAAAAATGCACGTCAGCGTTAGTCTGCAGATGCACATGGAATGCAGTGTTATAGAACTTCCCTTCTTTCACTTTGAGTTAACCCAAGCCCATATTGTCCGTTTGTCCTTTGTTCTTTTTCTCCCGATACCCTCAGTTGTATTTCTTGTGGCCATAAAGAAATGTGTGATACCCCTATCGGAACCACTAGATGAATCACCGGCCAAAACAGAATTGTTACAAGAAGTTGATAAGTACTGTGGACCGTGGGGTTATTGTCACACAAACATTTTTTTCCATTTATTAATATAGATGATAACAAGCTGAATAAAACCCAGTCTTTGTTTTTTCAGCTAGGAAGCAAATGAAAGTCTAATTTCCAATTCTACAGGAACATCTACATAGCAAAAAAATATGATCATTATATTTGCTTATGAGGTAAATATTGTTCTAAGAAAAAATATTCGAGACTTTTAAGGTTGCTTTTTATGGCATATTAACCCTTCCATATTATTTAATGCCAAATCCCGTCATATAATGGATGTCTCAATATACATGGGACCTAAGTGACTGCTAATAAGTCTCCTACTAATGATTTTGTGTTCTTTTTTCTTTTAGATTTGAAAATAGTATTCTATAACAACAATTAATCGCTATGGAAAGAAAATCTTTCAAAACTGTCTCAAAATAGATGGAACCCATTATTATATAATGATGATTTATTACTGAGAAAAGAAACTCAAAAAGATTGCATGTCCTGGAAGCTGATATAATAACAATTAAAAGAACATAGATTTGATGTCTCTAACTCAAAGGATGCATTTTCTTACATGACATGTTCCAAATGACCACCATTGCGCTAGTCTCAGTAATAATTCATTATCATATTAATGGGTTTAGTCGATTTTGAGACACCTTTATATAAATATACACACACGTGTGTGTGTGTGTGTGTGTGTGTATGAGAGAGAGAGAGAGAGAAAGAGAGAGATAGAGAGAGTCTGTACTTGTAAATGAACAGTTGGTAGGTAACATTTTTAAACGTGCTCGTTTGTTTGAAAACAGTTAAATTGTTACAAGTATTGCGAATACCAATAGTTCTATCTGCACCGAGTAAAATAGTTTCAAGCATTGTTACCTAATACTTCCGGGTCAGAGTGGACCTAGGACTTATGACAAAGAAGGAATACGCCACATTTACCAAGGCTCCGTAACTGGAGCTTCATCATCAGATCATTTATTGTCATATCCGGAACACTCGTTCAGGATGGGTCTTACTCCTCTACAGAGAAGCAGTCGGCGTATTCTACGGCTCTTTGTGACCTTTGGTGAGAAATATATTATTTAAATTTAAGTTAAGAAATTCATCAGAGTAAGCATTTTTGTTTTTTACCTGGATTATTAGTTTCAAATAATTTATAATGTTATATAATTATTTACGAAGCATCGCTTAGATGTGGCACCAGGTCAGAAGTATGAGGTGCGCAGTAAGAATCGAAATCACTATCGTATAAGAATCTAGATTCCAAATCATTACACCACGAGAGGTGCCCCAATAATTCTATGTACATCTGCAGCTTGAAGAACCATCTCGAAACGTAATTACGAATGTTTAATTCATGACGAAATTATATCACCCTCGATATCGAAAATCTATATTGACTGTATGAGTGGGTGTCTCATCTGATAAGCAAGCCAAACTCTCAGACCATTGTTAATGAGTTCACTTCTCAATGGATACCCAATTCTTCTGGTTGAGAGTATTCGTGTCATAGAGACGAACGTACTAAACTGCGATATCGTTCACTCTCGGACAAATACCCTTGAGAAAGGAATGAAACCCCTAATCTCTCCAGCTAATACCAATACTGTTTTCTACAAGGACTACTTTGTCATTAAATAACCAACAAAGATTGATATTCCATTAAACAAAAAAATCTATACTTCTGGCTTCCTAGTAAACTAAGCTAAGTAACGACTACATTGACAGTCTGAAATAAGGAAACAATTATCAAATATCGTGTTACCTTTCAAATATTGTTTTCGGATTTATTCAACCATTTTGAACCAAACACACAGAAGAAACTCATACAAAAGAATAGAAGGAGGTGTCCCCGTGGTGTTATGGTTAAAGCGCTGGATTGCGGAATCGTATTTCGTGGGTTCGAACTCCAGTAACGCTATAATGTTCACTTTCGGACAAATAGCCTTGGGAAAGGCATGAAACCCCTATTCCTCCAGCTAGTGGTTAAATAGTACCATTACTGTCCTCTTAAAGGCTGGTTTTGGCATTAAATAAACCATGAAGGTTGGTATGCCATTAAATAACAAACAAACATGGCCATACGTTTGTACATGTGTCTATGTATTTGCTTTATTTAATATACGTGTTGCAGCGAAAATATAACTGTCAGGCATGGTTTCGGGATGGAAACATCATTACCACTAACCTAGGGTTTATGCACTCGAATGTAATCAATAAACTAACTGCTTAATATAGAATAAGACTTACACAGTTTGTACATTAGATGTCAGCAAGATCACTCAGTTCAGATTTGTTGACGTTAGGGAGTTGAAACTGTATTTATGTCTCTGATGACGAGATATAGGTTAGTTTTATTTAGTTTTATGTCACATCAACCACTGTAGGTTATTTGATGCCAAATCATTTTTATACATATATAATGAATATATATGATTTCGTTTGGTTAGGTTTGATGTCATATCAACCATCATAGGTTATTTAATACTAAATCCTTTTTATACATATATGTTAAATATATGATTTCTAAACACATTTTGTTGATAAAA
Source organism: Sepioteuthis lessoniana (assembly GCA_963585895.1). Taxonomy (NCBI): domain Eukaryota; kingdom Metazoa; phylum Mollusca; class Cephalopoda; order Myopsida; family Loliginidae; genus Sepioteuthis; species Sepioteuthis lessoniana. The sequence goes on from OY757946.1 coordinate 22,167,131, forward strand.
TTTTTAAACGAGTCTGAGCTTTTTTTTTTTTTTTTTTTTGCATACAGTTAATTAATTCACTTATTTCTTTCTAATACAAATAATTCTATTGACTATTAGACATTTGTTTGCGCACGTTAAATGTTTTCAAGTATTGCTATGTATCACAAACAATTCAAATAAATATCAGTCAGTTGTTTACACACGGTTAAATTCCTAAACAGCTCTTTTTCAAGCAATTCAGTTTAACATGAGTCATTTGTTTGCACTCAGTTTAAATGTCAAAGTACACAGTTTAAATGTCAAACAATTCTATTTGACCCATAGATTGGACCCTTTTAGGTGCTACTAATGGACCTGGGATTGATAGCAGTGAAGGGATACTCCGCATTACCCAAAGCTCCAGCATTACTGGAACCTCACCATCATATCCATGACACTTGTTGGGGGAAGTCTTACCTCTCTGTAGAGAAACAATGGGGGTATTCTACAGCCCTAGCCGACTAGGCCAAAGAAATAAGTTTATGAAAGACTTTATATATATATATATATATATAGTTAGAATGATTTACTAGAGAGAGAGAGAGTCAGGCCATGGGTTTGAAGTTTGAAGTCAGCTCGAACTAGAAGACGCCGAAGGAAGGAGTGGAGGAAGAAAATTAACTCCAACTCAAAACATTTCCTAAAAGACTCGGGAAAGAAGAACACATATAATAAAAAAAAAGATTCGTTGCGTTTCTTTTCTGACTTTCCTTCCACGTAGACCATCACGGTACAAGCAGCAGAAGCAAGCGATGTGGACGTAAGTAATCTTTTCACCGAACAGCTACGTATACTGATAATTTCTCTCGATTATTTCGTCAAGGAGCCAAGTTTGTCAGTCATCTCAAGCGTCCAAGCCGAATTCTCTACTGAATACTGACCAGCTGTAAAACAAACTCTCTCTCTCTCTCTCTCTCTCTCTCTCTCTCTCTCTCTCTCTCTCTCTCTCTCTCTCTCTCTCTCTCTCCATCTATCATGCAAGAGCAGTATGCATTTAGAGGTTAAAATCCGTCTAGAGACCAGTATCTAAAGTAAATTAGTCTCACTCTTTCAAATATCAAACTGTTTTCTTTTGGATTTTTGTTGTATTGCCATAATGATAATACGAAATTCAATGAACGAACGAAACACTTCTTTATAAAAATATATCTCTCATTTGATTCTTTAAAGGGCCCCACTGTTTGTTGTTAGTTGAGAGATAGATAGAGAGACATATACTCAGAGAGGGGACTTCCTCTAGTCCCATATCTTCTTCCGGGAGACAGGGGGTGCCAACGCTTGCATCATCAGAGAGACCTAACATTCTGCTCGGCTGCGTATCCCTCGCTCGACTCTCAATTCTCTGCCTCTGTCCACGTGGTCTCCTTCCGGTTACACACCTGTTGTACCCGACTGCCATGACGCGCTGTCATCCCTCTGTTTACTAACGAGAACCTGACAGCTTGTCAAAGCACACAGGGTCACAAGGAACGAACCGAAAATCCATGTCATATGTTATATAACATTTCCTTGAAGTCCTTGTGATTGAAAAGGTTATCGTCACAGAAAATGGACTCGGTGACAAATCCTGGACAAGGCTGCTTGTATTTCCCATTACACCAATACTCTTAGAAAAGGTACGAATCCCATAATTCTCCGTCAGGTTTTGATAAATAATAGGGTAGTCTAGGCGCTTTAATCTTGGTATGGCAACCGATCTAGGAGAAAGAAAACTCTGAATTCAAATAGGTTAATCCCTGTTTAAAATTTGACCTTGTCTCACATCCAACTCGTGCGAAGGGATTGGGTAATGTAAATTATTTTAACAGCGATAACTGACATTTACAAAAATCTAAATAACTTTTTGGAGGCTTTTCAAAACTGCTTAATTTTTTTAGAAGCGACGATAAAAAATTATTCCTAATAATTTTGTTGATTTTATTGTCGAAGGAAATGGACCCGGCTACTGGCGTTCAAAACCTGCACTGGGCTCTTTAACCTTGGTATAGCAACCAATCTAGGAGAAGGAAAATTCTGAATTGAAATCTGTTAAACTTCGCTTAAAAATTAACTTTTATCTGTAACAAAGCAAGATAAATTATGGCTTGTTAGAAAAATTACAGACTTCAGATTGTTTACAGTACCTGCAGTTTCTAAATCGTCCCTCATCTGGGTGCTAGGCAGGTTTATTGTTGCTTAACTGTGGTGAACTGGCAGGAACCGGTGCTTTAAGGTAACAGGGGACTTCTTTACTAAGCCGACCCTCGTTTAGCACGAGTCCGATTGGTCCGTTCCTGTATTTGGAAGTAGGAGAAGAGATAGGAGCGGGAAGAGGAAAAGCTTATAGAATTAGCAGTGAAAAGAAGGAAAACTAAAAGCAGAAATGAATAAGAGAGAGAGGGGGGGAACTAATACTCATTAGCTTAAGACTTTGTTATTTAAAAGGTTTGCTTCAGGTAATTTGAATGACAGACAAGCCTCACATAATTGTTAGATATTAAACCGTTGATTTAATGTTCACTGTGCCAACGCTTCAACCCTACAGCTGTACTTGCACGTGGCAGAGTCGCGACGACAACTGTATATGGCATCGTAATTGTCTTGACAAGGGAAAGTAGCAACACCAACGTATTTTTTCCTTCTATAGTCTCAATGATTTCGTACGAGCGACACAGCAAGCTTTATAAGGAACGGCAACATGTGCTTCTTAATAATGATTGGTCCGTTCTTGTGTTTGGAAGTGGGAGAAAAGATAGAAGCGGGAAGAGGAAAAGCGAAAGAGAGCGAAGGGAAGAGTAAAGGCAGAAATAAATGAATGAGAGACAAAGAGGCGGGAAGAAAGAGAAAGACGAAGCGAGAAAAAGAGAGATTAAGAGAGAGACAGAGAGACTGGTTTGGAAAAAATAGGTGTCTCTCTAACCCGTAGTCGTTTTTGCATTGGGTCGATATTGATGAACAGGGATGCATCACGTGACCACGTGCAGTGAGATATTCATATTCTTCGGTATCGTAGATTTTATTTAAATAAAACAAAAAATGCACGAATCTTGCAGATTAAAGTAAAATTTGAGTTCGAATAAAAAACTACTTTTTCTATGTATTTAATTTTGAAACACTTTAGAAATAAAATCTAAATTGTAAATCTAAAAAAAACATTCAATATTCAAACTCAATAATTTAATATTAGCGACAATATATTGATACCTTGAGTATCACGGATTTTACTATAAATTGATGACAGGAGAGATAGAAGTACGACCTCAAAGCAAATTAACCAATCTGATCATATAACAATTTTAACAACCTGACGCACAATCAAATGAACTCCAGTTCTCGTCAGATCCCCTAAATAAAAGCAACAATGATCCGGTTCAATAGTTTGATGGGTGACCATTTCGGAAGATCAGTTATTGCAGCAACCAATGAGATGGTCAAATCAAACCTTTGTAAATAACAAGGCACCTCACATGATGTAAAAGTCAACTAGCTTGGCTAGCAAACCATTATGATTGATTGTTTGTTTATTTAGGTTTTATGGAATATCAACTTTTAAAGGTTATTTAATGCAAAATCTGTTTTCATACATATAAATTGTTCTATTTCAAGCAATTCAGTTCAGCATAAGTACACAGTTTAATTGTCAAAGACATTTCTATTTCAAGCAATTCAGTTTATTCAACAGTTCTAATTCAAGCAATTCAGTTTAGAATAAATATAGCTTTTGTTTACACACAGTTAAATGTTAAAGCAGTTCTATTTCGAACAATTCAGTTTAGCATAAGTGGGCAGTTTAGTTCTATTTGACCCATAGATAGGGCGCTATCAGGTGCTACCACTCTGGACCAGAGTGCACCTGGGAGCGATAACAATAAAGGGGCACTCTGCATTCCCCAAAGCTTCACTGGAACCACACCATCTAGTGTCTTATTCAGGACACTCGTTGGGGGGGGGTCTTGCCCCTCTGCTGAAGTGCAGTCGGTTTATTGCCCAGTCGGCTGAGACTGGACAGATTATGAGTCATATTCATACAAGGATTCCATATTTTCAGCCTTCTGTTAAACAAGGGTCGGCTTAGCAAAAGAACACTGCACTAATCAGAAAGCGCCGGTTCGAGATCACCAAAGTTAAGCAATTTAAACACGGCTTAGTACTCAGATGAGTGACCACTTAAAACAGTGGGTATTGTAAGCAATTTGAGGTCTGTGTGCCAGACTGATTAAAACTTCGTCAACATCAAGACAAATAAAGGAAAAAGGTTAAGCAACGCTGAGTCTGCTAATTACTTAAATGGGTGACCAAGCTAAACAAACCTGAGTGAGTAATAACGTGTGGAACGATACACGTCCTTCCCTATGAGCCACGGTATCTGTTCTCTTTGAGCAGCAATGAGATATTTATGTTTCTTTGATATTGTGGATAATACACGAACATGAAACTACTGAAGGCATTCAATATCTACGCAGGAACCAATTAGGATACTGACCAGCTCTAAGAATCAAAAGAAAGCTATTACTTAAACTGACATTATGTTTGTATGTCGGGTCTGAATCCGCACAGAACGTCAATATATATATATATATATATATATATATATATATATATATATATATATATATATATATATATATATATGGGATAGTAAGAATGGGAAGGACAGTTACAAGCTACTCATACAATTATAAATCTAAAGGACCACTTAATATCACAATGTCAAGACAGAGGTAGTTTAAAACTTAAAATTGTCAAACGTTCACAATTTGATTAACAGTATTATTCAGTGTTTCACATGAACCAAGCTTCGATCATCAGATAGTAGGTATGTGTGTGTGTGTGTGTGTGTGTGTGTGTGTGTGTGTGTGTGTGTGTGTGTTCCTCATCTAATTCTCATTATGTGTTTATGCAATGATAACATTGTAGAAACGGCACATCCAAAGAAGACGTTTATAAGAGCATTATACGTAAGATCTCTAAATTGGAGTATAAAGCAATTTTCAATCCAATTTCAATATTTTTTATAAAGCAGATATTCGCCTTGAAATGTCAACCCCTCTCTCTCTCTCTCTCTCTCTCTCTCTCTCTCTCTCTCTCTCTCCCTCTCTCTCTCTTCAGATATATACATATATAATGCTTAAATATCAATCACTAAAAATATAAGAAGCAGTTAAAAAATAAGTTCACTCATTAAAAATATTTAACCTTTTTTTTTGACAAAGTAATTGGTAATTAATAATACCTAATAATATCCATTTCGATTGCACAAACCTCTACAGGGAAATCTTATTTTTTTATTCAGAATAACACTTTTATCATTATGTTACTTTATGTTATTATTATATCATGTTATGACTGAACTTAAACATACCTTTTTATTAGTAAATATATATATATATATATATATATATATATATATATATATATATATATATATATATATATATTGATAGACCATGAGCGATTTGATGTGAACAATTTAGTCAAATTATCACTAAAAACAGATCAGTATTTTAAAGCAAGATATAAAAGCATATATATATATATATATATATATATATATATATATATATATAGCCAAGGTATTCTTCTATAGACCCCTCTACATGTTGGCTAACCAGCAAGGACTTATCGACATCAGCTCTGTGTGGACACAGGATATATATATATATATATATATATATATATATATATATATATAATGTTTGGGAAAGTCCCTAGTGATGGTGATGCAATGCCTCCATTCATCTTCCTATCTTACCTAAGACTCAATACAGCAGCCAAAATCAAGTCCCTGGAGGAGGTAGTGATATTTGGATGGTGGCTGCTAGAAAATCTAAGCTCTGTCAACAAGACTCTGAGACTTGCCACACAAGCAGGAGAACCCAATCTTGGTTGTCTGAAAGTTTTCGCAACTACATTACTTCTAACCATCTAACTCCTCAGATTACAATCCCTCAGATTATTATGGGTGGGGCACGGTTGAGCGAGAGACCAACAAAACTCCGTGCAACACCGAAGATGAATTGAAGGCAAGGATGAAGGCAGAGTTTACCAATTGAAACTAGGAGACCGTCTGAAAGGCTTGTAGGAGATTCCAAGTCATTTGAAGGACGTGGTTGAAGCTGATAGCGATTTCTTTGAATAGATTTAAATATAGAAATTTCAAGGTATTTTTATGAAATTTAAAGTAAATATAGTGGATAAAGTGCGTAATCTAGATGACAGTATACCCATTGCACCCACTTTCTCTCTCTCTCTCTCTCTCTATATATATATATATATATATATATATGTATGTGTGTGTGTGTGTGTGTGTGTGTGTTTCGGCAGCATTTCTTCATTAATACATATTTCATTAAACAACGAAGACAGTTTTTGTCTACGCATTCTTGTAAGTGTCCTTTCGGGTTGCTGCATTGATTTTATGGTATCCGGTTGGAATTGGTTAATGAACCCCCCCCCCGTAACAAATTTGTTCCCGAGTACTTTCTGCCTGATCTTGGGCCATCATCAGGGATGTATATATTGCAAAAGCGATATGACCTTGGCATGTGCATAAGTGTTTATTATTTATACTGGTATGTTGTTGTACGGTTTTATTCTTAAATTCATTTCTATAAGTACATTAGTACTGGTTTCGAAATTATTTCAATTGTGTTTTGGTTGTTTCATTCTCATATGGAATGCCTCGAGAATTTGTAAATTTTTTTTGTTATTTTTTGTTCTAATATTGTTTTGTTTCGGTAAGAATTTTCCGAAACTGAGTTTTTGGACAGGAATTCTTTTTTGAAGTTGTGCTATTGAACTGGTATCTGATAGATGCATAGTGATTCGCCTCTATATAGAAGTTGAGGTTAAACCAACTCGAAAGGACATGTACAAAAATGTGTAGACAAAAGATGTCTATATTGTCAAATGTATATGTATATGTATATATATATGGAGGTGTATTCATATATTTATTATAGAAATAAATTTATAAATAAATAATGATAAATTAATACATAAATAGATAATATAAACAGTAAGAAATAACAAATAAATGGATTGATTTAGATATAGAAACTCTTCATCAAATAAGAGGTCACGTCTTATTGTTCTCTTCTGTCAACTATCACATACATATATGTATATAAATATACATATATGTGTGTGTGTGTGTATGTATGTATGTATGTATGTATGTATGTGTGTGTGTGTGTGTGCGTGTGCAAGAATTCAGAGGCTATATTTATTCATATGCCAATACATCTAAATATCTTCTATTCATATACTGTCTGATTTCTTTTCATATTTTACTTATAAACAGGTTTGGTTGAATACCAAGGGTGGTTTATTTTTTAAATCAAGTAAAGATGTTCAAGTCCTCTCACTAGTCTTCTTATGTCTTGGTCAAGTTGGTAAAGAAAGAGCCAAAGTACTTTCGACCATTTCACTGGTCATCTTCGGGGATTGTGTTCGGTCTTTTATGTAAGTTTTATCTTTATTAGGATTGTTTTTCTTTGCTTTTTTTATAACAAAACCCCCGAAGATCACCAGTGAAATAGTCGAAAGCGCTTGGGCTAATATAGGGTTCTTTCTTTACCAACTAATAAGAAGACTAGAACGTCTTCACTTGAAGATTTTAAAAAAAGAAACAATCCGTGGTATTCAAACAAAACTTTATATATATATATATATATATGCAGAAAGAGAGTTATCGATATTTACAAGTAGCCAGGTAGAAATAAAAATACAAGGTTCGATCAATAATTCTTTTGGCAGTTGTAGGGTAAATTTCAATTTGAAAAATTAACAGGTAATCATAGTTCTATTTGAGTTGGATTATATCCCTTGACAATAAATGAGAATATGCTGAAAAATCGAAATTTCTTCCCCAAAACAATTGCTTCTTTCATCATTAAGTTACGGATGTCAAATCTCCAAAGCTTTTAAGGTTTCTTGTTTAGTTGTATATCAAACTTCGCGGGTTATTTAATGCCATAGTCATTTTTGTCCAAGAACAGAAGTAGTGCTGTATAGCCAGAAAGATATCAATCACAACAGTTATACAGATACATATACAAATGCATATATAAATACAGGCGGACTCTGTTGTTTCCGATACGAACGGGTTTATTAATATCTGGCTTCGGTCCATGGCGACACGAGGAGAGAGACACAATTCTTAAAAGTCTTTGCAAACCATACAATGCTGAACATACTATGCTGACCCAACACCAACGGACATCTTGTGATGTTTAAGATCTCTGTCGGTAAAGATCCGAAAAACTGAATCACATGCCTCAACGGTAGAAAACCCAACTACATCTTCAACAGTCAAAATCCAGCTGACGTCTTTTCAAAATCCTCAAATTCTCAGGACCATCTCTTCTGGGCTTGAGGTCATCCATACTCCAGCCCTGGGGTTTATTATGACAAATGGTGATTGTCATATCCTTTCCGACTCAAAGCCTCACCAAATTGAATGATAGAATATAATTAACGAAAAATTATTAATATAAAAAATCATTGCTTGATTATATAATAGTAGTACTATTTAACTAACAGCTTAGTGGGATAAGGGGTTCATGCCTTTCCCAAAGGTATCAGTCCGAATGTGAGCATAATTGTGTGATTGGTGTTTGCACTCACAAACTACGATATCATAGTCCAGCACGTCCGCCACGATGCCACCCACACTCTCCACTAGAAGTATGCGGTATCCAGTGAGAATTAGACTCACTAACAACGGCCTAAGAGTTGAGCTTGATAACTATGTATGAGGCACCCAGTCATGCAGTCAGTATAGCTTTTCCATATCGAAGGGGATATCACAATTTCGTCATGAATTAAGCATTCGTAATTACAATTCAAGATAGTTCTTAAAGCTGCAGATGTACAAGGATTAGTTTGGTTTGGTTTGGTTTGGTTTGGTTTTATGACATATCAACTATTGTAGGTTATTTAATGCCGAAACCATTTTATTCCTATAAATAGTTGTATTTTAAGCAATTCAGTTTAGTAGAAGTAAATATTTTTGCTTATACAGAGTTAAATGTAAAAATTGCTATTTCAAGCAATTCAGTTTAGCATAAGTACACAGTTTAGTTCTATTTAACCCATAGATATGACCCTATCAGGTGCTACCACTCTGGGCCAGAGTAGACCGGGCAGACTTACTCCGCATTTCCCAAAGCTCCAGTATTACTGGAACCCACCATCAGATTTTTTAGTGTCATATCAGGACACTCGATGGGGGTACCATACCCCTCAACAGAGATGCAGTCTGTATTCTACCACCCTATTCTACCACAACATGTACATAGAATTATTGGGGCACATCACATGGTGTAATGGTTAGGAAGCTAGATTCTTCGACCGTTGTCAGTAATTTCAATTCTCACTGCGTACCCTATACTTTTGGCTTTGTATCATATCTAAGCCATGCTTAGTAAATAATCATATAACATTATCAATTATTTGGAACTAACAATCCTGGTAAAAAATAAAAATGCTTAATTAGATAAATTTCTTTTGTGTCTCATACTTGAATTCAAATAATATATTTCTTACCAAAGGTCACAAGAAGCTGTTGAATACGCCGACTGCTTCTCTGCAGAGGAGATAGCCCCACTCCCCAATGAATGTCCTGTGTATGACAATTAACGATCTGATGATGAAGCTCCAGTTACGGAGCTTTTGGGAATGTTGCGTACCTTTTCATTGCCATTACATCCAGGTCCACTCTAACCCGGTGTGATTGTACGTTAGGCTCCTATCTATGCGTTAAATAGAACTATTTAATCATTAACTAGACTGGAGACCGCTAAATAGGGAGCAATCAATGATTTAATGGAATTATTAGTATTAGATAAAAATACTTGAAACGATTTAAACAATGAATATTCAAAATGTTAAAAATGTTACCAACTATTCGTTTACAAAATACATACACTCATGTACATAGATAGATAGATAGATAGATTAAACAAAGACTAAATTTCAATCCTAAATAGAAAGCAGATAACCCCATCCCACAAAAAAAATTTAATCAAAGAAAAGTTTGATATTAGCAATAGGATTAATCGACACGTTTTCCTTAATAATTAAATAAGTAAATAGATTTTTTCTTAAAATGAAATAGGTCATCTTGTTAAAATGATACCAGCTGCTGAATGTCCTGTTAATCTCGTTAGAAAAATTCTCGTCGATAAATAAGGTTATATCATTAAATGAATATTTTAATCAGTTTTCTCTCCGTTATATGACGGCTATCTGAAGAGGTTGGTTGCTCAAATCAAGTGGCAAACTGAAATAAATTTATAATTGCCAAATGACGTTCTGTTGAATTTTTCTTTCAATTATATATATATATATATATATACTTGGAATACCAAAAGAGCTTGAACCAATCTACCCAGGTTTCACCTACCGGATCATCAGGATAATTCTGACCCTTATATATATATATATATATAACATAATTTGGCATCAAATAACCTACAAGGCTTGATATGCCATTAAACACAACCAACAAAGGTCACACATGTCTTTCTTAGGACAATATTTACCTCATCATGGTCAATTTTTTTGTTATGTTGATGTCTCCTTCAAATTGGAAAATAGACTTTCATTTGCTAAAAAAAGACTTAGCTGTATTCAGTTGGTTATTATAATCATCTCTATTAGTAGATGGAAAAGTTTGTCTGTCATCAATAGATAATAAGATAGTTTGATAAAAGTCAGTTTACTGATTTATTGAACACATAAAGAGGGTTTGAAATGTGTATAAGATTTTATGTATAAATACAGCCACATACATATACGCACATACAAACTTATATACCTACCTGCCTGACTCTGGCCCAATCAGCTGGGGCTACGGAATAATACACTGACTGCATCTCTGAAGAGGGGTAAGATTCCTCCAACGAGTGTTCTGATATGACTCTAAATTATCTGATAGTGAGGTTCCAGTAATGCTGGAGCTTTGGGGAATGTAGTGTACCCCTTTATTGCGATCGCTCTCAGATCCACTCTGGCCCGGAGTGGTAGCACCTGATAGGATCCTATCTATGGGTCAAATTGTACTAAACTGTAATTACGCTATCTATCTGGGTTTAAACAGTGTTAAACGAAATTGTTTGAAATAGAACTGTTTTTGACATTTAAACTGTGTACTTATGCTGAACTGAATTGTTTAAAATAGAACTGTTTTAACATTAACTGTGTGTAAACAATAAACTGTACCTATACGAAAGTGAATGGTTTGAAATTTTTATCAAAATGACTTAATGACCCGAAAATGTTTGATACGTCGTAAAACAAATCCACCAACAAACCAACCTGCTTGAAGCACGCTCACCTGGTATTTGTGTCGAGTGAATTACAACAAGCTGATCACCTGGTCCTAGAAGCCCTCCTTCTCTGATAATACTGACTTAACTGGACTGAAATTATCGCTTGGCACCTGAGGCACCCCAAGAGGGGAATGCCGAGGGGATTAGGCATATTAAAGGACGATTATACATGAATCTCATTTCATGTGTGATCTCTTCTCACATATATCTATGCATTAAAATGACTCTTGCGTCAAATCTAACCTGGTATGAGGTTGTATAAATACCTACTTAGATCGAGGTGTTTATACTTATATAAATGAAGGTTCATATGCCATTAAACAAAGAAACCAACCCTATATTCATATGTTTGTGCCTGTGTTTGCTTAAAAACAGTTAAACAAAACTGAAAATATTGGAAAGGACAGATGATATTTGAAAATTGTTCCCCTATCTGAGTCAATTAACGTTGTTCTCTGCTATAAGTAATTATTTACATTTAATCAAATATTGTTAATTAGATTAATTGAATGATTTGTAAGCTGAGTTGGTTAATTATCCCAACTTCAAACCCTCTTTATCATATTTACCCAACCCCTCCGCTCGGGCAGGATATGACACAGGGTCAATTTTTAAGCGGAGTTTAACAGGTTTCAATTCAGAGTTTTCCTACTCCTAGACTAGTTGCCTCTCCAAGGCTGAAAAACCTAGTCTGCCCTACTATTTACCCATATCTGGAGGGACAATAATTGGATTCATACCTTTCCCAAGGGATATTAGTGCTATGTGAAATACAATCAATCTCGTCCAGGATTTGAAATCGTGTCGCCGTGTTCATTTCCTACGACGATAACCATTACACCACGGGCACCTCCTTCAAACACTCTTTATGTGTTCAATAAATCAGTAAACTGACTTTTATCAAACTATGTTGTTATCTATTGATGACAGACAAACTTTCCATCTACTAATAGAGATGATTATAATAACCAACTGAATACAGCTAAGTCTTTTTTTAGCAAATGAAAGTCTATTTTCCAATCGAAGGAGACATCAACATAACAAAAAAATTGACCATGATGAGGTAAATATTGTCCTAAGAAAGACATGTGTGACCTTTGTTGGTTGTGTTTAATGGCATATCAAGCCTTGTAGGTTATTTGATGCCAAATTCTCTTTTATATATATATATATATAAGTGTCAGAATTATCCTGATGATCCGGTTGGTGAAACCTAGGTAGATAGGTTCTAGCTCTTTTGATATTCCATATATATATATATATATATATATATATATATATATATATATATATATATATATATATATATAATTGAAAGCGAAAGTCGAAATTGTGGAAGACGATAGTGATACAATTTACCCCATAGCTCGGAATAAGATATTCATAGCTGGGTGGGGTTTAGGGGTTCATACCTTTCTCAGGGGTATTAATCTGGAAGTGAATGTAATAGCGCGACTGGAACTCGAACTTGCCAACTTCGAGACTGCAGTCTTGCACATTTGCCATTACACGACGAGGACTTCCCGGTAAATTATTTGTATTAAAGGTAGTTACTTGAAGCTCTAATTCTTTACTAAGGATTATTATTTGTTACTTAAAACCACATAACTATGTGCAAACAAATGAATTTTATTCAATGAAATAATGACATAAAACCATATAATTATTAGCATTAGATAAGAATACTTGAAACCATATGATTTTTTGCAAGCAAATGACTATTATTAAATAGAAATGATTACTTAAAACCATATATTTTTTGGATTAGAAAGGAATCCTTGAAACCATATAACTATATGTAAACAAATGACTATTATTAAATAGAAATATATTCTTGAAGCAATATGATTATAAGTATTAAATATGAATACATGAAACCATACAACAGTAAACAAATTCTTGATATACGATAACTGTGTGCAAAAAAAACACACACACAAAGAAACAACTACACAAAAAATGTAAATATAGATGTACAACGAACACGATTCTCTAACCTCTAGGAATCGACGGGTTGACCTGCCGTTAAAATAAATCAATTAATCATGAATCCCAAGATGGCTTTTGAGACACTACTTTTAAAAGAAAATAATGTTTTAAAAGAAAATAATGTTTTTGCGTCTTATACTCTGTATAAGACGCAACATTTTTATACCCTAGTCGGCTAAAGCTGTAGAATAAACCGACTGCTCCTCTGCAGAGGGGTAACACCCTCCACCTAAAGAAAATAGAATTGTTTGAAACAAAACTTTTTTTGACGTTGAAACTGTACTTACGCTAAATTGAATTGTTTGAAATAGAACTGTGCTGACATTTAACTTTGTATAAACAAAAACTATACTTACACTAAACTGATTTGTTTGAATTAAAACTGTTTGACTAAATTGAATAGCTTGAAATAGACATGTTTTTAACAATTAAACTGTGTACTTATGCTAAAGTGAATTGTTTGAAATAGAACTGTTTAATGTGTATTAAAATAGATTTGGTTGATATGCCATAAAACTCAAACAAACCAAAAAAGCAACATTTTTCCAGATCTTTCAGTTCAAAAGTGAAGAGTGTGTATTATGCACTAAAACTATATGATTAACTTTTTTCTGGCCAAATGCCTCATTATATTCTGGACGGAATGACAAATGATAAGTTAGATCTATACCCAAAAGGAATGTTTTACGCCGTTGCATATAAATATCCTCAGGAAAGTTTGTTTGTTTATAATTTCATTTCTCTTAATTTTCCCCGCAATCTTGTTACACTTCGTGTGAATATGTCCGTGTGTTTGCTCTAAATGCTGTGTAAATTTTATGTTTTAAGACGTAATATAAACACTACAAATTCCTGTTTTTAGTCTGTACGAACCGATATAAAGTTGAACAAATGCCCGTGGTGTGGTGGTTATCGTCGTAGGAAATGGACACGGCGACACGAGTTCAAATCCTAGACCTGACTGATTGCATTTCACATAGCACTAATACCCTTGGGAAAGGTATGAATCCAATTATTCTCCCTCCAGCTATGGGTAAATAGTAGGGCAGACTAGGTTCTTCAGCCTTGGAGAGGCAACTAGTCTAGGAGAAGGAAAACTCTGAATTGAAACCTGTTAAACTCCGCTTAAAAATTGACCTTGTGTCATATCCTGCTCGAGCGGAGGGGTTGGTAAATATGATAAAGTTGAACAAATGCTAAATTTCTGATAAATTTAGATGCAACAAATTCTAAAAAGTCAGTGCGCATTATGCAAGAGAATTTTTCGCTTGAATTTCGTAGTTCAAAGTAAGAGGCGAGTGATATACATGAGTGTGTGTTTTGCACAAATTATCACAATGTATTCGGTCATTTTCCAGTTTGTCTTCTTTTTAATATCAGTTTTATGGAAATTAAATCAATATATCAATGACTTATTATTTGTTAATGGATGTCAATCTTTCGACAAGTGAGTGGTCATATCTATTTATTTTATATATCTTTTGGCTATTTCATTGTTATAATCATCAAAAAATAAGAATAGTATTTTCTTTTTCTATAATTTGTCGACCGGCGCCAACAAACAGACTCGTATTGCAATTATTTTTGTCCTCTTTGGTTGTAAACCAATATGTTTTTCATTTGACTCAGAGCGAGGCTATTCTGCGTCTTCCTGTCCAAAATTCAAAATGGCTTCAGCCAATAATCGTTCTTCATCCTCTCTCTCTCTCTCTCTCTCTCTCTCTCTCTCTCTCTCTCTCGTTTCTTTCTCTATTCTCTCACTCTCTTTTCTTTCTAAACCTTTTTAAATCTTTTCCTTTGCTCACCAGTTTTTTTTTCTTTTTCCGTCCCTCTTTCTCTAATTTATCACTTATCTATTATTTCCTTCTTTCTTTTCTTCTCAACTCTTTATTCCCTTCCTGTCTTTCTCTTGTCACCCCCACCTCTCTCCATCTCTCTCCTTTCGTCTTTCTTTTCTTTACCAGTTATCCCTGTCTCTCCTCTTTCATTCCTTTCCTCTCTCTTTTTTCCACTCTCTTTCTTTTCTCTCACTATATTTTTCTTCCTCTCTTTCTCTTGTCACCTCCTCTCTCTCTCTCTCTCTCTCTCCCCATCTCTCTCCATCTCTCTCCTTTCGTCTTTCTTTTCTTTACCAGTTATCCCTGTCTCTCCTCTTTCATTCCTTTCCTCTCTCTTTTTTCCACTCTCTTTCTTTTCTCTCACTATATTTTCTTTCTCTCTTTCTCTTGTCACCTCCTCTCTCTCTCTCTCTCTCTCTCCCCATCTCTCTCCATCTCTCTCCTTTCGTCTTTCTTTTCTTTACCAGTTATCCCTGTCTCTCCTCTTTCATTCCTTTCCTCTCTCTCTTTTTTCCACTCTCTTTCTTTTCTCTCACTATATTTTCTTTCTCTCTTTCAATCCCATTTACTTCTCTCAGTCCAATTCTATCGTTTCTATCCAAAATTCAAAATCGTTTCAACCAATGAGTATCTCTCTCTCTCTCTCTCTCTTCTTATTTATTTCTCACTCTTGCTTTTGTCTTTCCTTCATTTCTCTCTCTATTCTTTCTAGTTCATTTATTTCTTTTAGTCACACCCTCTCATTTTCCTCTTCCTCTTCCCATATCTCTTTTCTTATTTTTCTTCACCCGAATCAGTCTATTTTCTTTCTTTCTCCTTCCCCACCTCTAGCGTTTTTCTTTCTTTCTCTCCATTACTCTTCCTTTAATTTCCTTCCCTTATCTTTATCCTTTCACTATTTTCCTTTTCTTTCTTATTCTTCGCTTTCTCCTTTTTCACTGTTTTCTCTTTTCTCCTTTGCGATCGCTTCTCTCTCTCTCTCTCTCTCTCTCTCTCTCTCTCTCTCTCTCTCTCTCTCTCTATCTATCTATCTATCTATCGTTTTTTATTTGCTTTCAATGACCTGAAAGATTTTTCGTTTTATCTTACTTTTTTTTTTTTTTTAAATTTCAAATTTGGAACATACACACGATTCAATCATAAATCGATCGCAAGGTCAAATCTTTAAGAAAAACAGCCGACCATTCAAGATTTTAAAGGTAAAATAAATAATGTGTTGCATTACATTATTTCAGTCGTAAACAACTGGGAACAATACCTCTCGATATCTTTTCTTCGATACGCTTTCTCCTTCTTCTTTTTCTTCTCCTTTCTTCTTCTTCTTCTTCTTCTTCTTCTTCTTCTTTAATATGCTTTCCTCTTCTTTTTCTTCTCCTTTATTCATTTATCTTCTTTAATAAACTTCCTTTATCTTCTTCTTTAATATGCTTTGTTCTTCTTGTTGTTCTTTAATCCACTTTCTTCTTCTTCCACTTCTTTAAAATACTTCCCTTTTCATCTTCTTCTTCAATATGGTTCCTTCATCTTCTTTACTTTTTCTTTTATCTTCTCTTTCATGCGTTTATTCTTTAACCTTCATATGTTTCTTCTCTTTTATTCTATTTCTTTTTTGTTCTTAATCCTTTTGTTTTATTCTTTAATCCGTTTTCATTTGTCTTCTTCTTCTTCTTCTTCTTCTTCTTCTTCTTCTTCTTCTTCTTCTTCTTCTTCTTCTGTGTGTGTGTGTGTGTGTCATCGTATTTATACATTATTAGAAAACTTTAATATAAATAAAACAAGTCAATTATGATTGAAGTGGCTTTTTCTTTCTTTTTTTTAAATGTTTGCTAATAACTTTTGTAAACAATTATAGCATCAAGTGTTTCTATGGAATGCTAATAATTTATGCACAAATAATTGGTTTCGATGAACAATTCCTGTTAAATAATAATCATCTCTTTGCGCGCAGTTATATGGTTTCAAGTATTCTCATCTTATACGTATAATTTTCAAACAGGGTCCCATCCAAGAGAAATAGATCTGGTTTGGTTTCATTTGTTTAATGGCATATCAACCTTTTTAGGTTATTTAATGCCAAAGCCATTCTCCTAGAAGAACAGTAGTGGTACTATTTAACCCATAGCTAGGGGGATAAGGGGGTTCATACTTTTGCCCGAAAGTGAACGTAATAGTGCGAATGGAGTACGAACTCGCTTACTACGATTCCGCAGTCCATCGCTTTAACCATTATACCACGAGGACACCCCCTCCTTCATGGATTGTTTAATGCCAAAGCCAGTCTTGTAGAAGAACAGCAGTGATACTATTTAACCTTTAGCTTTCCCAAGAGGCATTAGACCGGATGTAAACATAATATCGCGACTGAAGCTTGAACTTGCGTACATCGAAGCTGCAGTCCACGGTGAACACCCTAGATAGATAGATCCAACATTTTGTGGGGATGTAATCATACTAGATTATTATGCCTCATTATGCTAACAAACAAACAAAGATTTAGACTTTTGACTCCTAACTTCCGTTAAAAAAAGATTTTCAGTATGAAAACAAAAATAAGTGATTTGTTAAAAACAGTACAATGCCGTTATTAGTATAAAATGATCACTATTTGAATACTACAGATACTTCGATTTTATCCACCATAGAATTGTATTGAGAATGAAGTGCTGTGTCCTGTTGGTAAACTATTAATATTTACAAGCCAATCATAGCGAATACTGAACTATAATCCAAATACATAAATTATCGCATTTATAAATAAACTTCAATCTTCATTAACAACTCACCTCTTGTACAGCAATTAATTCTCAGCACAATTATGTTTTAAATGCATAAAACTGCTCAAATAGTGATCACTTTATAATAAAATTAATTACCTCTTCTTTCCTCCATCAAGATATGGATACATATTAGGGCAGATTGGTTCCCTTGCTCTAGTAAGTCAACTGATCTTGGAGAAAAAAAAAACTGATTCAAAACCTGAAAAGTTTTGTTCTGAAAATTTGCACGACTCTTCTGTTAGCTTTTCATCCAAATAGTATGGCTCTTCCTACACAAACTTTCACCTTTATAAATAAAATCACTTATGTAATCAATCTTGCAGTTCATATATTTAACTGTACAAATGAATACTCATACGTCGTCCGAGACTGAATATATATATATATATATATATATATAAAATGAAAAAAAAACAATCGGTCACATTAAGATGATGAATTTATTTCCATCCATTAACAAGACTTCTTCTAATGATCTGAAGAAGTCCTGTTAATTTTTAGAGCATTGATTAATATTAATGTTTTTTAACAGGATGGAAATAAATTTATCATCTTAATGTGACCGATTGTTGGTTTTTTTATTTCGAAAAATAATTTGCTCTGTAGATTTTATTTGCATTTAGCTCTTGACCAGGGCTATTTAATTTTAATATTCTATATTTGAATATTCAAATTGTCCTGGTTGGAATTGTTCCCAACAATGGATTAACTGGATTTAATACTGACGTATATATATATATATATATATATATATATATATATATATATATATATAACACTTGTGTAAAAGGAATTGAAAAATGAGGAACATTAATTAAAATCGATTGACAAAGCGTAAAACTTAGGCACCTTTCAATCGACACTTCTTCAAAAGTCAATTATCGGTATCTAGAAAGGAATAGGAAAAAGGTTTTAAAAGAAACTGGGGGAGATAGATTATAAATTTTGGTTGGTTGCGCTATTCAAAGCCGAAATCAGTTTTTTCTTCTGTTTTTGCAACGTTGCTAATAACTAAGGATATATATATATATATATATATATATATATATATATATATATATATATATATATATATATATAGTCATCCACAGACAGTTTTATTGTATCACAACTCTTCAGTGTGGCTACACACCCAGGATGCTTCAAGCTGGGATCCAAATCCGTCCAACTTTACGTTAAACTTAGTATCATACCACTCAACCTGATGAGGTGACATACGTCAGCTCGGGAATTTATAACGCTATATGTATTAACTTTCGTTTGTTTACATTTTGCCTTACTGGATACCAGAGTGCTCAATTCATTTGAAGAGCTTTGCATTACGCGAGTGGCAGCCGTTTATTCCTTCGCCAGAGAGTTCAACTCCCGGGGGAAGGGAGCGTCTATATTGTCATCCACAGACAGACCGTTTCGTTGTATCACAACCCTTCAGTGCGGCTACACACGCAGGGCGCTTCAAGCTAACATCTGATGCATGCACACTGATGAGGGTTTATCAAAAACAAAACAAAAACGAAACGTGGCGCATTATCATATATGAACAAATACTCCTTTGAATATTTTGTTTTTTATATTTCTATATAATCATACCGGTGGATTTATTTCCATTTTCCTCTAAAACACACACATACACACACACACACACACACACACACACACACACACACACATATATATATATATATATATATATATATATATATATATATATATATATTAAAGACTTGAGACCAAACTTTCGTTTAAAAAACGTTGGTTGAATCAAAAGTGCTCAAATGATGGCTTGTAGAGCAGTATAAAGCATTATTTAATTATAATCAGAATAAAGTTTTGTTTTTTTTTTTAGTTTCATCCGATGATTGTAACTTCTCTTTTATAGAAGACATGTGAAACTAGTGGTTAACACCCTGTTGGAAGGGCTTAGAATACGCTGCCTGCATCCCGTCCAGAAGGCTAAAACCTCTCTAATAGAAGTATCTTTGGTATGACACTAAACATCTGGTGGTGTGCTTCCTCTCTTAAAGTTCTTGGGAGTACGAAGTAGCTTTTCATTGCCGATTACTCCCAGTTCAATTTTAACCGGGAGTGGTAGTACCTGTTTGGGACTCATTTAGAGGTCAAATAGATCTTTTTGAAAATTATTTGTATTGGATAATAACTGATATAACTTCAATCAATATAATTAATATAACTGTGTGCAAACAAATTATTATAGACTTAGTATTTTTAATGCGATGGAACATTAAAATCTAGTTATGATACTAATCATTTAGAAATAAATCAAATTTTGGCATTAAATATCCCATAAGGAGTTGACCAATTATTAAAAGCATTAATCAAACTAAAGCAAACTTATACTCATGAAGCAATTGTAAGATAGTAAAAAGGTGAGATTTAAATTACTTTTAGTTTATATATATATATATATGTGTGTGTGTGTGTGTGTGTGTGTGTGTGTGTGTGTGTGTGTGTGTGTGTGTGTGTGTGTGTGTGTGTGTGTGTGTATGTGTGTGTGTGTGTGTGAATTTTGACTTGAATCAATAATAATCTTAACTTCTATTTTAACGTTAAATTTAAACCTAAATTTACCAAAACTATTTGGAAATCGTGAATAAATTCACAAAACTATACAACTGCAATGTTTTAGTACCAGTCTTTCTGTCACGGCGAAAGGATAGAATTATATTTATATATCTATTATGCATTTTTCCAAACGCTAGACGAACGAAGAAAGAAAATGAAAGAAAGAAAATAGACGAATAACACATCTGCTTTCTGTTTTAGGTTTTCATCTGTTTTTTGTTTTTTTTTTAATTTTTTAATTTGAAACGGTATTAGATTGGTTTCTTAAAAATATAAATATCTCTGATTGAACTCGGGGGTTAAATTAATACATAAAGAGATAAAATTATATTACTGATTTATAGCAATAAAATGTGGGGGTTGCATTATAGTACATATTACATCAGGCTCAAGTAGATACCGCACGTTTTGCTAAATGGTACATAGTAGAATTGAAAAAGAAATTTATATATTATACTTTAAAGACAAGTAAATGAAATAATACCTTAAGCGTGATTCAATATGGTTTTATTGATTTCAAAGCCACAAAAGACTGAATATATTTTCCTGGTATTAAAAAAGATTTTTAAAAAAGGTAAAAAAGAAAAAACACGATGACTTGAGAGTTCCGTTTCACTCCTCGTTTCGTGTTTTTTTTTTTTTTTTTGCTTGTTTGTATGTTTGTTTTTTGGTGTGGGGGTTCTTTTCTTTTTTGTTTTTTCTTTTGTTTTGTTTTCTTTTTTGTTTCGTTTTGTGTTCGTTTTGTTTTGTTTTTCAAACCTATTCTTTCGATTTGAGCCACCTGTAAATAAATAGAACGCATTCATAGAAACCTTTGTTTCTTAAATACGTAATAACACCAATCTGCAAAAGGGGGGAAGGTGGTATTACGTCATATTAGTCGATACCAGCGTCTGAATGCTGCAGTGTCGTTGTCTTAGCCACTGAAAACGCAGAAAAACCATCAACAACGTCTCTGATTGGTTGAATAATTCATAGAGACCTCAGCGTCGTGACGTAAGGAAAAGGAAATATTCATTGATACAACAGTGAGCGAATCCTTAGATTGTGTTCATTATGAATGTTTGTGTTGTTTCTCTTTATAAAGCGGAGCTGCTTATTTGACCTTTTTGATAGAGAGAGAGAGAGAGGGAGAGAGGGAGAGAGAGAGAGGGGGGGAGAGAGAGAGAGATGCGTTCGTGTGGTCGGGCATGTAATGTTTTAAATGTGTGAGTGAGTGTGTGCACACACGCGTGTGGGTTATAAAAGACCACCCTAACAAATTAAAAGTATTGCTAACGTGTGTGTGTGTGTGTGTGTGTGTGTGTTTAGGCAGGAACCCATCTTTGATATATGTTTTATTAAAGAATAAGAGATACTGAATATTTTAATTATCTTTTAAATAATTTTTTTGCGTTTTAATTTTCTTGTACATAAACAATAATTTTGTTTCATTTATCTTGGGCTTTTAGTATAAAATTCCATAGCAAGCCATCTCCTCATATTTTTATCTCTGTCCACTGAAAACATAGAGAGTAATAAACCTTACCCTATCACGCTGCCACGTGACAGTTGTTTTTCCTAGTCTGGTTGCCATAACAGGTCAAGAGAGTCCAGTCCGCCCTAATATTTTAGCCAGTGTGTCCCAGTAAGTGTGTCCTAAGAGGGTCAGTGCAAAGTGAGCGAAAATATGCAAAGTCTGAATTTGAACTCAACTCGCCAAATCAATTTTCATTGTCGATAACCGTTACGTCACTATCGTGTGCATATACACGCACATGCACACGTGCACGCGCAGAGATACATACATGCTTACTCTCTCTCTCTCTCTATATATATATATATATATATATATATATATATACGCACACTCAGAGACATAGACAAACGAGATGGACGTAGAGACGCGATTTCATATCTTAGAGTTGTTTGTATTTCACATAGCACTAATACACTCGGGAAAGGTACGAATCCAACTATTCTCCTTCCAGCTATGGATAAATAGTAGGACAGACTGATTTTTTAACCTTGCTATAGTAATCGGTCAAAGACAAAGAAAACTGAATTCAAATCTCTTAATCCCCGCTAAAAATTGACTTCGTGTCTCCTCCTGCTCGTGGCGGAGGGATCGGTAAATATGTATGACGTGAATTCAAAGTAAAAACTGAAGCTGTATTTATCAAGGCAGAAATTGACAATGAAAGAAACATTAATTTCCTTCAAAATAGTCCGTTTGACATTCACCATATTTATCACTTACAAAGCTTTGCTTATTGATGGAGCAAGACCAGACGCATGGAGAAAATGCAGAAAAACCATCAACAACGTCTCTGATTGGTTGAATAATTCATAGAGACCTCAGCGTCGTGACGTAAGGAAAAGGAAATATTCATTGATACAACAGTGAGCGAATCCTAATCAAAGTCTTTAACAATGGTCAGCTAATCTAGCTTGTTAACCATTACAACACAATGTGCCTATAAAAGATACTTATTCCAGCAAGTTTTTTCCATTGATTGAAGGAGCCTTGACTCTCCTATTTTGATGTGAAACAGCGTCGTCCCATTTATTTTACTGTCTTCCTCGTTTCATGTTCAAATTTTCAGTTTAGGAAAGAGGAAAAGTCGCGCTAAAATAGGTCAGGTGTGTATGAAGACTGTCGTGTTACAACAGAAATTAGATTCCCTATCAGTTATCTCCCCTAGCGACCTTTGTGTTTTTGGGTACACTTTTTAGACTTGGCGCAAGATGACATCTGGTTTCATTCCCTTATTTAAAAAAAGGAACCAAGGCTTCGCTATCTTATTCCTCCCTGATATGGTCCCCTATTTCGAGCATCATCGGTAAGAAATATCACCTTTCTCCTTTTAAAGCATAGAATTATCATAATTATTTGACATTTTGTAGCATTTCCATTTTGTGTACTTTATTTACTAGTATCCCTGTTTAGCTTTTTAATTTCGCTTGACTAATTTGGCTTTTACACAAACGTAATTCTATTCTTCACTTTCTAGCTTTGTTTTTACAAGAATAACCCTCTTTTTTATTGAAGAACTGTCTGCTATTATGTGTTTTATCTAGGCAACAGCTCCTTAAGTTTATATTAAGCTTCCAGCTCTTAACAATGTTTTTGTGATTTGTTACACACGTGCACTTGTCAAATTCCATTTTGTTCTTTTTCAGTTTTAACCTTTCCTGACAGTTAATCTGATCAACACTAACTTTGCTTCAGCGTTATGATTGTCGAAATGTGTTTAGCTCACCGTCAGAGACAATGCATGCCTTTCCCTGAAATAGACCCATGGTACAAAGACTATTGAATTTGCACATAACAAATTTGATTCTTTTTTTCAAATTGGCAAATTTCCAAATTGACTCGTCAAGATATCTAGACATTATCACTTATATATATATATATATATATATATATATATATATATATATATATATATATATTGTAGTGTCGCGGGTGTCGCTAAGAAATTTGGCAGAGACAAAGATGAAATAAAGAGATAACAACGAGATGAGATAGTTCATATCAGGTAAGGAAAAGTCAGACAAGTGAATCCGGCTATTCATCCTCAGGCTATGGGTGAATAGAAGGGCAAACTGGGCTCTTTAACATTGGTAGGGCAACTGGACAAGAAGAAGGAAAAACCTTTTACCACCAGCTCGTGGAGGCAAGGTTCGATAAATATATACTCAAAAGTTTCTTCAAAACAGTCATAAATATATGCACAAAAAATGTAGATATAAACGTACAACAAATGCAAATCCCTAAGCTTTAGACATAAAATAATCCTAGGCGGGTTGACATGCCGTTAAAATCAATCAATTAATTATATTGGGTTGAATTTCACTCAAAGACAGATATTCAAATATACGGCTTTGCTTCCAATAATTCACAGGCCAAATTTAAGGGATCTAAATCAATTCCTTCTCTACTGAGTTGAGATAAACACTATCGACTTAAGGGACCTTACCAACGTGACCAAGAACGCATGCGCCAAAATTCATTCACGTCAATTGGCACGCGCTAGGCTTTGACATGCAATAATGTTTAGTGGTTATTGTCACAGTGTGTGCTGACGTAGTACACATATTATTCTAGAATAAGTACAACTCAAAAGTTTCTCTAATCTTGGACGAAGCTGTTTGCATTTCATATAGTGCTAATAGCCTTCTCAAAGGTATGAATCCGGCTATTCATCCTCAGGCTATGGGTGAATAGAAGGGCAAACTGGGCTCTTTAACATTGGTAGGGCAACTGGACAAGAAGAAGGAAAAACCTTTTACCACCAGCTCGTGGAGGCAAGGTTCGATAAATATATACTCAAAAGTTTCTTCAAAACAGTCATCTTTATCCATTTTTATTCTTGCAAATACACCTGCTCAAGCCGAATCTGGAGCAGTCTCTGCGTCAATTCAGATAAAACAGATTGATTGATTGATTGATTAGTTTTAATAGCATGACAACTCCGCTTGGATTATTTTATGCCAAGAGGTTAGGGAATCACGTTTATTGTATTTTATTTTTACATTTTTTATGTAAGTAAAGTTAGTGACCTAGGTCGAGGGTAACCCGAAGGCTCCCTTGTCGATAGCTACTACACAAAGGTGTAGGGGAGAGCGCTACTTAATTACCTGGATTGCTCCACTTTACCCTTGATCCGTAACTTATAATGCTGAGTGTTAAGCAAGGGGGCATCAAGTACCATTTTTGAGTCTTTGGTATGACTCAACCTGGGATTGAACCCAGGTCTCCCGGGCCATTGGCGAACACTCTGACCATGATGCCAATTTTTTATGTAGTTGTTTCTATCGAATACGATTAATCTTTAAAGAGATCAATTTAACCCATGGAACCCTTACAGATACGACAAAGGGTCGTATCTGTAAGGGTATCTGAAAGGTCGTATCTGAACCTGGAAGTAATGGCAATGAAGGGATATTCCGCATTCCCTAGATCTATAGAACCAGAGCCTCGCTATCAGTGTCATACCCAGGACACCCCCTCAAGTTAGACGAACCAAACATGCAGGACACTGCTGGAGAAGCAGGGACGAACTCATAAGAGATGTACTGTTATGGACCCCCACACATGGCCGTGCAAAAGCAGGACGACCAGCACGAACATACATTCAGCAGCTATGTGAGGATACGGGATGTTGTCCTGAAGACCTACCTGGGGCGATGAACGATAGGGAGGAGTGGCGAGAGAGGGTCAGGGATATCCGTGCTACCAGCGCGATATGATGATGATGACAAGTGATACAGTAAGCATATTCTAAACCTCGCCGACAAGGTGGTCATATAAAATAGAGTTCATGTATTTAAATCATAATGGCACCATTTCCTTATTAAATGGCACGTCTCTGAAATTACTAAACCGATTCATATACCTCGGGTGCAATATCTCATCTACTGAAAATAATGTCAACATACGCATGAACTCCTGTCGACAGTTTATCGACCATATGAAAATCTGATCTCTCTAATAAAACAGACCGGAATTTTTTTCAAGGCGTAACCGTGTTGTACTACTGTATGGCTACACCACTTAGAATCAAACGAAGTACTTGCAGAAAAAGCTAGATGGCGAATACAAAATGAATGCTGCGTGATGCTCGAAACAAAATTTCTTAGTAGCGCACTAAAAGACTGCATTTGTACGGCCATTTACCTCCCATCTTGTAAACCCCGAGCAAGACGGCTGGGGAAGTAAGATCGAACTCAGAAGCGAAGGATACCTATACATGAACGCATCAATGGTTGCCACCAGCAGAAACATTCATCAGCTCTGTGAATATTCAAAGTGTGATAGTATGAGAAGGCAAAAGGAATCCGTGCTGTCAAGACGTCTTGATGCTGATGATGATTAAGATGATGCTTATATATATATGTGTGTGTATGTTACGAGTTTAATAATTTTCTGTTTTTAGATTTCAAGCCGGCGTTAATAAGACAATAGAAAAAAAGAAAACAATGAACAGAGATAAAAGAAAATAAGTGCTAAAATTATAACAATGCTCATACATTCAGTTGTTCAATAAAAGATAAAACGTTCTATTCTTTGAATGATCTGGTCTAAATTCAACGTTTTTCTTCTCCTAGACTGGTTACAATACGAAAGTTAAAAAAAAAAACGTCCCAGTCGGCTGGGACTATAGAATACACCGACTGCATCCTATTAGAGGGTTAAGACATAACCACCCACCCCCCAACAAGTTTCCGAAACTATCAGATGAAGAGGCTTCAAATCTGGTCCTTTGGGGAATGTGGAGTACTCCTTCATTACTATTAGTTCTACTCTGACACGGGCTGGCAGTACCTGTTAGGGTCCTATCTATGGAGCAAATAAAACTAGTGCCCTGGATATGACACTAAACTGCAACTGATGGTAAGGCTCCAGTTCTGGAGTTTCGAAGAATGTAGAGTATCTTTTCATTGTCATTACTCCTAGGTCCACTCTGACCGGAGTAATAATACCTTTTAGGTTCATATCTATGGGTCAAATAGAACTGTTTAGCCATGTAACTGAATTGTTTACACAAATGACTGATGTTAAATTGAATCGTTAATGTTAGCAATCAATAAAATCATTTATGTGCAAACAAATGATTAATACTGGATAAAATTATTCGTGTGTAATATAAATACTTGAAACCATTTAACTGTGTGCCAACAAATGAACTTTAACTTATCAAAAATTTTTACTATAAACTACTCATTTAAGAATCATATATCTAATAGTTGTATGTATAATCATGATTTGGCATTAAATAACGTACATGGGTTGATAAGTCAAAAACCAACCAACCAACCAACCAAGTGTAAAAAGCCTTGTATGTTCTACTATGTATTCATAGCTGAAGGGAAAATAATTTTATTCATATCTTTCACGGGAGTATTATTTGAAGCTATAATTGTTTACAAAGGATTATTATTATTATTATTATTGTTACTCACTTGAAACTATATAATTGTTTGCGAATTATTAGTATGAGATAGGAATCCAAGGGATTGCATAACTGTTAGCAAACATGATTATTGTTAAATAGGAATAGGCACTTTGAACCATATAATTATATAAAAATTATTATGGTTAGATAGAGCCTCGTTCAGGATTTGAACTTGGGTATCCAAGTTTATTCCATAAGTTAGAGGGGGTGTCCTCGTGGTGTAATGGTTAAAGCGATGGACTGCGGAATCGTAGTAAGCGAGTTCGTACTCTAGTCGCGCTGTTACGTTCACTTTTGGGCAAATACCCTTGGGAAAGGTATGAGCCCCCTTATCCTCCCAGCTATGGGTTAAATAGTACCACTACTGTTCTTCTAGGAGAATAGCTTTGGCATTAAATAACCTACAAAGGTTGATATGCCATTAAACAAAGAAACCAAACCACAAGTTAGAAATGAAACGTCAATTCAGTCTGCTCCGAATCGGCTTTTTTAGGGGAAGGGATCATTCTCAAGATACATCACCCTCCTCTCAGTTTATTATCCACCTCTTGAACACACCCCTTTCCGTACAGCCACACTCATTGTAATTTTGCGCCTAAAAACTTATCTCCCACTAACAAACGCATCATTTGTTTCAGATCTGGAGACGATTATTTGATTTAATTTTGATCTGACACCTTTGTGGTCATTCTTCTAGTTGAGGTCGGTTGATTTTTACGGTATGTCAACCTGTGAAGGGCTATTTTAAGCCGATAGGTTAGGGAATCACATTCATTGCGTGTTCAAATTTAAATTTTTGTGTTATTGTTTCTTGAGAGGTTGTTTTTGTTTTTGTTTTTGCTTTTTGTTTTATTTTTTGTTTTTTGTTTTTTGCTTAGTTGTTTTTGTTGTTGTTTTGGTCCCCGGTCCAACCGAATACAAATAATTTTAAAACAGATTATTTTATCTAATACATAGATGTAGTCTTGAAGGCCTCCCAGGAGCAATAGACGATAGAGACGGGTGGCAAGAGAGGGTCGACACGATGTGCCGACACGATGATGATCTAATACAAATAATATGCGCACAATTGCATGTTTCAAGTATTCGTACCTAACCATAATGATTTTTACCTGATTATATGGCTCAAAGTGCCTATTCCTATTAAATAATAATCATGTTTCCCAACAGTTATGCAGTCCCTTGTATTCCTATCTATTACTAATAATTCGCAAATAATCATAAAGTTTCAAGTAAGTAACAATAATAATAATCCTTAGTAAACAAATATAGCTTCCAATAATTATTAGACTCCAGTCGGCTGGGGCTGCAGAAGTCACCGACTGCTTCTCTGCAGAAGAGTAAGATCCCCCCAACGAGTGTCCTAGATATGACACTAAATATCTGATGGTGAGGCTTCAGTAATACTGGAGCTTTGGGGAATGCGGAGTACCCTTTTATTGTCATCGCTCACAGGCCCGCTCTGGTTCAGAGTGGTAGCACCTGATAGGTTCCTATCTATAGGTAAAAAATAACTAAACTGTGTACTTATGCTAAACTGAATTGCTTGAAGAAGGACTGTTTTGACATTTAAACTGCGTACTTAAGTTAAACTGAATTGTTTGAAATCTAATTCGGCGTTAAATGATCCAAAAAGGGTTGATACGCCGTACAACAAAACAACCAACTAAGTAATTATTCTTAATTCAAATAATTTAAACACGGTTATACGGGATCAAGTCTTCCTATCTAACACTAATAATTTTTGAATAATTGTATTTGACTCACTGATGGGATCCTAACAAGTACTACCACTCCTAGCTGTAGTGGACCTGGGAGTAATGGCATTGAAGTGGTACTTCACACTTTACAGAAGACGAGTGTCAGTATCAGATACAGTTTTGTGTCAGCCCAACGGCACCTCTTTTTTTTTGCCGGAGACTGTTACACGGGATATAGTCAGCGTATTTTTAGGAAGAGGGTCTATTTTGAGAAAAATTAGCATTTTATTTTTGTTCGTTTTTGTTTTGATAAAAAGAGCTTCAGATTGAATAATTCGTGGAATACACTTTGTATGTCATTCAGGTACGTCTATTTGAACCATAAACCCTTTACTACATGTCACCTCCTATCTAACCACTGACCTATACTCATCATTGTGGGTTTAGCCGACAGCAGAATTAAATTACATCAGCCAGTGCTACTATATCACTATTTATATTTGTTTTATATGAACCCAGTGTCGCCGTTGTGTGGGCAGACGTCGTTCTACGGACATGATTATTGTATCAGAAAACACACGATACAACTAACGTCCACTTGGCCGTAGGTAGCAGACAAGTCCGAAAAATGGCTTATTGTTATTACCAATGCTTGCACTTTGTATCAGATACAGAGGTAAATGTTTATTAATAGAAAGTTAGCATAAACAGACGAAAAAGATTGGACTATAAATTATGATATCTGCATGAAGAGAAGAAAGAAAAGAAACCAGTAAATGAAAGACAGAAAGGTAAACGAAAGAAAAATAAGAAAAAGGTGATTAGAAAGAAATAATTTAATTTAATGGCATATCAACTTCCGCAGGTTGTTCATACTAATGACATACTTGTAGCAATACAACTTAGCCAATTGCTGAGAGATTAAGGACTTCGTATATATGTATATATGCATACATATATATATATATATATATATATATATATATATATATATATATATATATATGAAGGTTGCAGAAAAACCATAATCCAAATAGGTGAATATATTATGATGTAAAGTCGGTATTAACGTTTCGGTTTCAGTAATCATCATCAGAACTTGGATATCAAAATAGTTCACACAGCGATGGATGCTTGCTGATATGACGAGCAAATGAGAAATATACAACAAAAAGATACATAAACGTGCACATAGCGTTCATATTTCAAAAGTCATAAAACGTGTCTGGCACGTGGAAAATATTTGACAATGTTGGATTTCCCAAAGAAACGAAACAAAACCTCCCGTTTACTGAGAAATACGCAACGACAAGTAAGCTTTTATACGTATAGATCGTTTGGAATCATCCATGTTAAATGTGATGAAAGACTGTATTTGGTATTTGTTTTTCCATATTTTTTCATATATCTATGTATATATATATGTATATATATGTATATGTATGTATATATATATATGTATATATACATAGGTATATATATATATATATATATATATGATGGTCTGGGAGACCGGGGTTCAACCCTAGGTCGAGTCATACCAAAGACTCAAAAAATGGTACTTGATGCCGCTTTACTCAACACTCAGCATTATAAAGTAAGGATCAAGGTAAAATGCAACAATCCATGGGATGGAGTAGCGCCCTACTCTACCCTTTTGTGTAGTAGCTATTGAAAAGGGACCTTTCAGGTCACCCTCAACAACGGTCGCCAACTTTACATACTTATATATACATATATATATATAATAATATACATATAACAAACATTAGATTTACTAGTGAAGAATGATTTTTAGTCTTCTGAAATTCTTCAGGTTTTTCACTAATTTTTCTTTTCATATTTTTGGGAAGAATAAAAATACAGAAAACTCATTAATTGTGAAATATGAAAAAATACCAACTGAACAAGTCATTTGGTTGCATCCCACTGGATGCAACCAAATTATATGACAAACTGATTATTTGTGTAAGTTTGGCAGAAGCAACAAATCTGATGAAAATGGTATTTCTTATTACATCAACTAACACAATCAAAATATATACCTCAAGATATGTCATCACACCAAGTTATATATATATATATATATATATATATATATATATATATATACACTCCCTCTACTCCGTTGGTTGAGCACTCTAGTGAGGAATTTGCCGTCTACTACTTAAGCTTAAACGCAATAGCTCTTCTCAAGAATTGAGAACTCCTGGTAGCCGATAACGTACATGTAAAAAGATGTACTTTAAAAAATTCCTTCCGAAGCGTAGAAATAAAGATGACTCTATGGTGAAATATCCGACTGACATAAAGTCAGCTGGGTTCCAATCCCAGCTTGAAATATCTCGCGTGTCTAGCCACATTGAAGAGCTGTGGTACAACGAAACAATCTGTCTGTGGATGACAATATATATATATATATATATTAGTGTTGTTGTTATCTCGAAGAAAGTCGGCAGAGACAAAGACAAGATGACACCGAGATGAAGTCGTTCATAAAAAGATAGGATAGTCACACACGTGATCACAGAAAAATTTCATTCACTTCATTGCCGATGTTTGAATTTCCCTCTGGACCGGTTCCAAAATAATAAGACGTGAATTGGTAATATCAATTTGATAAATTCTTTGCCAAATTGTTGCCTACTTCCAATGGAAGGTGAGCGGTTCTGCTTCGACCCAAATTTTAGGTCGTGACTTATTCTTCCGGTAGCAAACTAATTTTCTGTAGCAGAAAAATGGCGAAAAAGATTGTGGTATAAATAATGACATGTGTATGAAGAGAAGAAAAAAGAATAAATAAAAGAATGATAAGCAAAGAAAAAATAAGCAAAAGATATATATATATATATATTGAGGAAAATGGAAATGAATCCGATGGTTTGATTTGGTTTTGTTTTGTTTTATGGCATATCAACCATTGTAGGTTAGTTAATGTCAAATTCTGTTTATACCAATGTATCAAATATATATATGATTTGCAAACATTTTGTAGATAACATTCTTAAATGAGCCTGAGCTCTTTTTTGTACACAATTAAATAGTTTCAAGTATTGATATATAACAGTCACAATCAAACACGAGTCATTTGTTAGCACACAGTTTGTTCAATTTGACAGGACATTATCAGGTGCTACCACTCTGGGTCAGAACGGACCTGGTAGCAATGGCAATGAAGGGGTACTCCTCATTTCCCAAATCTCGCCCTCAGATGGTTTTCTGTCATATCCAGGACACTTGCTGGAGAAGTCTTACTCCTCTGGAGAGGTGCAGTCGGTGTATTAAACAGCCCCAGCCGAATGGGCTGGTGTCCGATGGTATGTAAATATGAAAATCTGAAAAAAAAGCAATCGCAAGGAGTTCAGAGTTTGAATTTATTTACAGATGTTTAGGTTTTTATATAAAACCATGATCAAGGAAAAGTTTTATGATGATGTATCTTCTGAATAAAATTGAAATTTAAAGACTTAACAAAAAAATTAGAAAAATCTTTGCATTCTTTAAACGTTACTTGCGTTCTATTTTAGATCTATGTGACATGATGAGAATTCAAAATTTATTTTATTTTGCTTGAGATTTTAAGAATCTTTGAAAACTTTATGAGTAAATTGTTGAATTCTTATAGCTACATATAAAATATGTCACGCTTTAAAATAAATTTCGAACACTAATTATATCACTCACACACACACACAGACTTATATATATATATATAATTTTTAAAAAAAAACAAAATTCGATCACATTTTCTTGAAATAATGTTTGCTCTGTGAAATTATTTACCAAGAATATTTAAATATTCGAATTTTGAATAATTCAATTGGGGGAATTGTTCCCTACTCCGGATTTGCTGGATTGAAGAATTACGTCGCAACCTACAACAAAAATAATCCAGAACTATACACAGATATAATGAAAAATCTGGAAGAAATTGAAAATAAAGACAAAATCAAAGAAATACTAGACACAGCAAAAATAATTAAAGGATAGAGACAACCCAAAAATCTGAAAAGAATACTCACCTCTTCTACATTCGGAAAAAAACACAACACAAGGAGTTACCAAATGCAAAAATAAACGATGCACAATATGTAATATAATTACACTGGTTTACAAAGAAATTGAGGCAAGCACAAAAATACCCGTTTTTACCTAATTTGAGGACGCTGAATTCAAATTTGAAATCCGATTTTACTCATCACCTCTAGTTTTTTCGATATGCATAGTGTGCATTTTGTGCATATACGGTACATAAAGGCGTATATGAATTCAGGGTTAATTCTAATATTGTGAGACTTATGGCTTATTTTTTAGTTATTATGCACTAAATGTAAGTGATAGCATTACATTATACATATATATATATATAGTTATATATCAAGACGAATTTTGACAGTTAAGGCAGCAGGTCTCAATCCACACTCTGGCAGTCATTGGAAGAGGTTGTCTCGCAGGCGGCGCAGGAGGTTGGTGTCCCTCAACTATCGTGTTACACATCTTTTGGGTCACTAAATATTAGTATTACATTTTCAAATGCACATTTAGTTTTTAACTTTACTTTCAACTTTGCAGTCCCGATGGTTTGGAGAGAGCCCCGAAACCACGCAGATGATTGCTATTTTTGTTTAACTAATATAACTGGTTTCAATGCATCTTCTAGGAAAAAGATCAAATATCCCAACCTCCGATCTGCTATGAGACCCGTTCCCCATTCAGATGATCTTCCTGTACCCACACCTCCAGTAAATAAGGATCTTCTTTCCTCATCAGATGAAGAAATGCCTTCAAGAGAGGATTCTTTGGAAGATATTGAGTCTATATATTCAGGAACAAGTGGCAATGAGCCACACTGGATCTCGCAAGAAGACCTGAATGGTCTTGCTCGTGATTTGTATCTGTCAAAACAGCAGTCAGAGCGCTTGGCTTCTCGGCTTAAACAGTGGAACCTACTCCAGGAAGATGTAAGGATCACCAGTTTCAGGAATCGGAACAAATAAGGTCATTGGTCTTCTTATGGGTATGCAAGCAGGCTTCAGAAAGTACTGTTGTTTTCTCTGTCTTTGGGATAGTCGAGCTTTATCCCAGCATTACAAGAAGAAAGACTGAGGGTCTAGAAGCACTTTTGTTCCTGGCGAACACAGCCTCAAGGAGAATCCTCTGGTGGACATGAATAAGGTACTTCTTCCTCCTCTTCATATCAAGCTTGATTTGATGAAGAATTTCGTGAAGGCGTTGCACAAAAATGGTGCTGCCTTCCAACAATGTCTACTGTGTTCCTAGGTCTTTGTGCTGCTAAGCTCAAAGAGGGTATCTTTGTCGGACCTCAGATCCGAAAAGTGCTGAAGGATACTGATTTTGAGGAGCTTCTTAACTTAAAGGAAATGAGAGCATGGGAAGCATTCAAGTCAGTCTGTAGAGGCTTCCTTGGTAACACACGCGTACCAGATTACCAAGCCAGTATTGAGAAGTTGCTAAAGTCTTACAAGGATATGGGGTGCCGAATGTCACTCAAGATTCATTTTCTCCATTCCCACCTCAACTTCTTCCTGCCAAACCTTGGAGCAGTGAGTGATGAGCACGGAGAAAAATTCCACCAAGACATTACGAAGATGGAGAGCAACTATCAAGGCAAATGGGAGACTTCTGTCGGATACTCTTGCGTGACATCCCGGAGGCAAAATACACCAGATCTTCTAAGAAAACACACTTTTGACTGTCTGTGGTACTATGAATTGTGTAATTGTGTCATCCAAGTATATTGATTCAATCAGTGTTCTTTATCTATCCTGTTTTATCTGTTATAAGCTGCTGCAACTCTTGAAATATGCACATATATTCTCTGTTTATACAAAAATGAGACTATTTAAAAGCCAGAAAACTAGAGGTGATAGAGAAAAACTATTTATAAATTTGAATTCAGCACACCCAAATTAACAAAAAATACCTATCCCCATTCTTGCCTCAGACCAAAATTTTTTTTTGTTAACCAGTGTTATAGATCATAAATCCTACACCTTTAAAAACCCTGAAACCAAATTCAAAATAAATAAAAACTTAAGCTGCAACTCAAAAAACGCAGTGTACATAGACTGAGTTCAAGTCTCATTAAGTACCCCATTTAAAAGGCCTTGTGCCATTCATGTTCTCTGACGAAAGCAACAAGCTGGAAACATACATATATATAACACGTATGTAAGAAGAAAATAAATAAATTTAAAAAATACAAATATCCTTATTGTTTCTTTGGACCTACAACAACCATCTTTGTATATATATATATATATATATATATATATATATATAACCAAAATTGAATAGATGCTTACTCACTCTTCGGTGGCAATCTCATAACTGCTACTTTCATGCATTTGAAAATAGGTTTTATTCTCTTCTACAGGCTAGTATTGAACACTTTTTTGATTTATGAAAAAACATTCTTAACGATTCGTTGATTGAACTGTTACACGCTCCAAATGTTACTATTTATTTGTTTGAGCTCAAAATCTCAATATTACCCTATTTCCTGTGCAAAAGTAAAAATTGAATGCGTTGTTAGAAAAAATATGAATGGTGACTATACAGTTGACATCAAAGGCTGATGTTTTTGTCTCCGTCGAAAAGCGGAAATGACCTTTGAACCCAAACAGGACAGTTCACATATGGGGTTCAATCTTTGAATCGTCGGATTTTGTTTTGGATCGGTCGTCTATTGTGTGTCTGCATCGCGCGTGTGTATCGCATATCACGTGGACGAAACGAAATATACTTATAAACGGAATATGCGTGTGAGAGATATTCTGGCCAAAACGGCGGAAAATAGCGCATCTGTGTTCTTTTGTGTGTACCACACACGCATACATCAAAACATAGACAGGATGCAAACTTTAGCAGTCTCTGAATCGTCATTACATCATTTCTTATTTGTTTAACTTGGCCACATGTATTAAATATACCAGATATTTTGGCCACATGTATTGAATATACCATATATTAATCCACATTAGTGTTCTTTATTTCTTCTAGTATGGAAACAAAAAACTTCTTTCTTATTGGTTTTACCCAATCGAGTGTCCTGGATATGACACTAAACAATCTCATGGTGAGGTTCCAGTGATGCTGGAGCTTTGGGGAATGCGGAGCACCCCTTCATTGCCATTGCTCTCAGGTCCACTCTGGCCCGGAATAGTTGCATCTGATAGGGCCCTATCTATGGGTTAAATAGAAATAACTGCATACTTATGCTAAAATGAATTGTTTTAATTAGAACTGTTTGACTAAACTGAATAGCTTAAATGGAAATGTTTTTGACAATTAAACTGTACTTACATATAAATAGAGTGCTTATGCTAAACTGAATTGTTTGAAATGGGTCTGTTTTTGACATTGAAACTGTACTTACACTAAAGTGAATTGCTTAATATAAAACTGTTTGACATTTAACTGTGTGTAAAATAATCTGTACTTATACTAAACTGAATTAGCTGAATTAGAACTTTTTTGAAAATTAAACTGTGCACTCGTGTTAAACTGAATTGTTTGAAATAGAGCTGACTATTTGCATAAAAATGGATTTGGCGTTAAATAACCTACAAAGGTTGATATGCCATAAAACCCAAACAACCGACCAGCCAACCAACCAACCTTAGTGGTTATCAAGTCGAATACTTATATACCTCAGCTTACGGACAGAAAAATAAAAACTGACTTTCTTCGTTCGTAAGAAACACAACATTAGACGATTACCGACTGAGCTAACGACTATCTAACTCGTCTGATCTGTAACCAACAGTTCGAGATATCAGAACGACCATAGATCCGAACCGAATGGCACACGTAGTAAGGCTGTACCAGAGATGTTCAGAAAACGTGTAAAAGTGGATTATGGTGATACTGCTAAAGAAGGGTAGACAGACCACGAGTAGCCCATCTTGGTCATCACCGTTACTCGGGCCCATATTTTAACAAAATTTATATTTATAGTTCTGGATATAAGAAGAATTTTAGCGTGCAACTATATTTTTTTTAATTCATCAAATCTTTGTGCTTGTGCAGGTTTGCACAACTAATACTTGACAACTGATCATTCTACAAAGAATAGTTATACATTTCCCTCCCCCAGCACATATTAGCCCAGTCGGCTGGAGTTGCTGGATATGACATTAATCAATTTGATGGGAAGGCTCCGGGGATGCTGGAGCTTTGGGCAATGCGGAGTACCCTTTTATTGACATCGCTCCAAGGTCCACTCAGGCCAAGAGTGGTAGAACCTGAAAGAGTCCTATCAATGTTTGACATTTAAACAGAGTGCAAACAAATGACTTATCCTAAACTGAATTGTTTCAAAAAGAACTGTTTGATCATTTAACTGTATGTAAACTCACGACTGATGTTTAATTGAATTATTATTAATACATAGCAATGCTTAGAACCTTTTAACTTCCGCTAAATTAAATCATTTGAAACAGAACTTTTTGATCATGTAACTGTGTTCAAACAAATGTTTGATGTTTAATTGCATTGTTAGTGAGCTAGGAACTATTTAACTTTGTTGATTTATGTTTACAAATCATATAAATCTAATATATATGAATAAACCGGGTTTGGCATGAAATAACCTACAATGGTTGATGTGCCCTAAAACACAACCAAACCAAATCATATATATATCTAATATATTTGAATAAAGTGGATTTGGCATTTAATAACCTACAATCGTTGATATGCCCTAAAGCCCAACCAATCCAAATCCAATATTTTTAATATATAAGTATAAAGAGGATTTGATATTAAATAACCTACAATGGTTTATATGCCTTAAAAACTCAACCAAACCAAATCATATCAATCTAATATATATGTATAAAGAGGATTTGACATTAAATAACCTACAATGGTTGATATGCCAGAAAACCAAACCAAACCAAGCATCAATGTGTCTAGTCCCAACCGTATTCTTCAATCTGCACTTGTGACAAACTCCCAACCCTTTTTAGCTAATGGTAGTTTGAAAACGGTGGCTCAGGATCAATTACGTTGAGAGAATAGGACTTTGACCACTGCTAAATTACATTGTAATCAGTAACGTCAACTGAAAACTTGAAATTGGCAAGGGCTCGAAAACCTACTCCCCGCTTAAGTATACTGGTAGTGTATCCCTGTCTCAACTAGGGCGAATAGGTTTTCCCTTTGCTGAATTCCCAACACAAGTTGAACTCTGTGGTGGGTGGTGGAGCATAGAAGCAGCGAAAAATAAATATTACTTATGGCTTCTTCAAAGAAAAAAACAAAAAGAAGTCTCTCGGAGTTGGAGTCGGAGAATGAGGTGGCAGATTTCTCAAGATTCAGTGTCTCTAAATATTTGGAAGAGATCAGCATCGCTAAATTCTCACCTTTTTATTAAAAAAAAGATCTACCCCGAGAACTAGGAAAAAAGACCAGGAACAGCAATTTGCTTGTGGGAATCGGCAACCGATTTTTCATGTGGATAGCCTCTATCCACATGATTTTTCATGTGGATAGCCTCTATCCACATGAAAAATCAAACACCTCTATCCACCTCTAAATCAAACACCTCTATCCACCTCTATCCACCTCTAAATCAAACACCTCTATCCACCTCTAAATCAAACAGCCTCTATCCACATGATTTTTCATGTGGATAGCCTCTATCCACATGAAAAATCAAACACCTCGAAAGGAGTCATCGGACGTTGCGAGCAGTCCTTGGCTATGGCGGAGGAGATAACAGTAGCCCTGGGAAAACAAGGAGTCACAGGCTTCAAAAGAATTACAATCAGAAAGATGTAATGAATAGCTGCAATAGTTGAAACGTTGAAACCATTCGACCGTGTGCAAACAAATGAGACCAATCTTTTTTCGTCTTGGTTTCAGGTTGAAACTTGTAGATAAATTTACCAAAATTTACAAAACCAAGATACTTATCAGAAAACTTGAAAGTGATCTTAATAAAATTATAGAGACAAAATTTGTCTTTATTATTTAATCAAACATACTTAAATGAAAGACTGCTGTCCAACTACATACACACACACACATACACATATATATATATGATAATTATATATATTATATAATCATATTATTTTATATAATGTTATAATATTATATATATATACATGTGTGTGTGTGTGTGTGTGTGTGTGTGTGTGTGTGTGTGAATAATTAATACAATTGAAAATATTGGTGGCAAAAATACAAGGTCTTGATGCTTGAAACCAGAGAGGTAAAAAAAAAAGTTAAAAGCAATCGCAGACAACTTTTATATTGAAACTCGAGTTTCATGCAGTGAAAATCTACAATCATCCGTGCATGAAACTCGAGTCACAGTGTGAAAATTGGAAGAGATTCACACACACACACACACACATATATATATATATATTCAGTATTGGATTTAAAAAAATAAACAGCAGGCACAAAAAAATAATAATTTCAACGTAACATTGAGTTGTTGTGAAACTGTTGTGCAGTACCGCATTACCGAACTAAGAATTTTTGTATTTTCTGATTTTGTGATATTTCTCTGGCAGCCATGGCCTTCTTTTTTGATGATTATTTCCAGGAATCTTTTTTTTTTAATTTTTAAGGAAAACATCAACTGACTCAATTCTTTTAAAATATCGTGAAGCGACATTCCACTATTATTGTATGACAAATTTGACCTTTTCAAACTCAGATATCTACTTATAGCCATTAGCAAAGGACTAATCAAAGATTAAAATATCAAATCGAGGAAAAAATTTTTTTTAGATATTTCATATTTTTTAGTATTTCTGAGAATATTTGAACAAACAAAGAATTTACTTATAATTGCTGGATTTGTAAAGTTGAAATCAGAAACATTACTCAAAATATACAAAATTCATTGCAATCAACATAACAAAACAGGTATTTCATAAAATTCTTCTATTATAGTCCTGACTTTCTTGCCCAGTTGGCTGGGGCTGTAGAATACTCCGACTGCACCTCTGCAGAGGGGTAAGACCCCCAACGAGTGTCCTAGATTTGATACTAAACAATCTGATCGTGAGGTTTAAGTAATGCTGGAGCATTGGGGAATGCGGAGTACCCCTTTATTGCCATCGCTCCCAGGTCCACTCTAACCTGGAGTGGTAGCAGCTGATAAGGCCCTGTGTATGGGTCAAATAGAACTAAACTGCTAACTAAACTGAATTGCTTGAATTAGAACTGTTTGATTAAACTGAATAGCTTGAAATAGAAATGTTTTTGACAATTAAACTATGTACTCATGCTAAACTGAATTGTTTGAAATAGAACTGATTATTTGCTTTAAAATGGATTTGGCATTAAATAATCTACAAAAGTTGATATGCAATAAAACAAAACCAACCAACCAACCAACATCCTGACTTCCTTCAGTTGTCGGTTGCACAATTTATACTTTAACATTGACATATATATATATATATATATATATATATAATATTTTAGAATATAAACAAATCAATTGTTGTTTCGGTACTTTTTGCAGCAGCAGTAAGTGCACACAATATCACACACACGCACACACATGTATATGAGGCTCTTGTAGTGTAATGGTTATCATCGTTGGAAATGGTGGTGCATTTTACAGAGCGCTAATACCCTTGGGAGAAATATGTATCTAATAATTCTCTTTCCTGTAAAATGTTGGACAGACTAGGCTCTTTGACCTTAGTATGGTGGCCATCCCCGACCTAAGGGAAAGAAAACTCGTACTTCAAACTTGTTATGTGCTGCTTTAAAAATTTGACCTTGTGTCACTTCTTTTCGTGCAGAGGGATTGGTATAAACACACACACACACACACACACATATATATATATATATATATATATATATATATAACCAAAACAGACGCACACACACACACACACATCTATATATATATATATTGAGTAAAAGTCGACTAATGTTGTTGAGGGTGACCCGAGGACTCATTTTTCAATAGCTACTGCACCGAGGTGTAGGGGTGGGGCGTTATTTCTTTCCCGGGATTGCTCCACTTTACCCTTGGTACGTATATTATAATGCTAAGTGTTAAGTAAGGAGGCATCAAGTGCCATTTTTTAATCTTCGGTATGATTCGACCTGGGATTGAACTCCAGTCTACAAGGCCATTGGCGAACACTCTACCCACTAAACCAATGAGCCAGTATCAAGCAATGGGTGTTGCAGCGTGTCTTTCAGTGACAGTCCTTTTTACTCTGTCCATATGTTTACACTGTCAATCACGTCACTTGAGCAATTACCAGCACACACTTCACTCTCACATTTACAGCACTTTCACACTCACTGCACTCTAATACTAATACTGTACCCGCAGTCTCCGGAAATCACCAAATGTACTCGAAAATTCTCTGCATTGGCACATATCCTGTAGTCATTGTATTTATATACAATTTGCCCTCACACACTTACCGCCTTCTTACAATAACCTAACTCCAACGATAAATAAACATGATCTGTCATTGCTCTTATACAATCACTAAACTCATACGCCATTCTGCCATTCTTCACTCACTGCACTAGAGTACTTATTACACATATACAAGCAGTGCTCTCGTACACGTGGACACAAATTACACTCGATCACTTATACAAACACTGCACTCATACATAGGGAAACTTACTGCACTCGTACACTTACTGTACAAGCACTGCAATACTACACTAGGACACTTACAACACTCGTACACATATACAAACACTTCACTCCTACACTAGGACACTTACAACACTCGTACACTTATACAAACACTGCAGTCCTACACTAGGACACTTACAACACTCGTACACTTATACAAACACTGCACTCCTACACTAGGACACTTAAAACACTCGTACTCTTATACAAACACTGCACTCGTACACTAGGACACTTAAAACACTCGTACACTTATACAAGCACTGCACTCCTACACTAGGACACTTACAACACTCGTACACATATACAAACACTGCACTCGTACACTAGGACACTTACAACATTCGTACAATTATACAAGCACTGCACTCCTGCACTAGGACACTTAAAACACTCGTACACTTATAAAAGCACTGCACTCCTATACTAGGACACTTACAACACTCGTACACATATACAAACACTGCACTCCTACACTAGGAAAATTACAACACTCGTACACTTATACAAGCACTGCACTCCTACACTAGGACACTTACAACACTCGTTCACTTATACAAACACTGAAATCCTACACTAGGACACTTAAAACACTTGTACACTTATACAAACACTGCACTCCTACACTAGGAAACTTACAACACTCGTTCACTTATAAAAGCACTGATCTTATACATAGGGAAACTTACTGCACTCGTACACATATACAAGCACAGCACTCGTACACTTGGACACTTACAACACTCGTACACTTATACAAACACTGCACTCCTAGACTAGGACATTTACAATACTCGTACACTTATACATGCACTGCACTCCTACACTAGGACACTTACAACACTCGTACACTTATACAAGCACTGCACTCGTACACTTTGTCACTTACAACACTCGTACACTCATACAAACACTGCACTCCTACACTAGGACACTTACAGCACTCGTACACTTGTACAAGCACTGCACTGGTGCATTTTGACACTTACAACACTCGTACACTTATACAAGCACTGCACTCCTACACTAGGACACTTACAGCACTCGTACACATGTACAAGCACATCACTCGTGCACTTTGACACTTACAACACTCGTACACTTATAAAAACACTGCACTCCTACACTAGGACATTTACAACACTCGTTCACTTATAAAAGAACTGATCTTATACATAGGGAAACTTACTGCACTCGTACACATATACAAGCACAGCACTCGTACACTTGGACACTTACAACACTCTTACACTTATACAAACACTGCACTCCTACACTAGGACATTTACAATACTCGTACACTTATACAAGCACAGCACTCCTACACTAGGACACTTACAACACTCGTACACTTATACAAGCACTGCACTCGTACACTTTGTCACTTACAACACTCGTACACTCATACAAACACTGCACTCCTACACTATGACACTTACAGCACTCGTACACTTGTACAAGCACTGCACTGGTGCATTTTGACACTTACAACACTCGTACACTTATACAAGCACTGCACTCCTACACTAGGACACTTACAGCACTCGTACACTTGTACAAGCACTTCACTCGTGCACTTTGACACTTACAACACTCGTACACTTAGAAAAACACTGCACTCCTACACTAGGACACTTACAACACTCGTTCACTTATACAAACACTGCACTCCTAAACCAGGACACTTACAACACTCGTTCACATATACAAACACTGCACTCCTACACTAGGACACTTACAACACTCGTACACTTATAAAAGCACTTCACTCCTACACTCCTGGCAGACAATGACTGCACTCATGCACATGGACACTTACAGCACTCGTACACATACAAGCACTACACTCCTACACTAGGACACTTACAACACTCGTACACTTGAACAAGCACTGCACTCCTTCA
Source organism: Sepioteuthis lessoniana (assembly GCA_963585895.1). Taxonomy (NCBI): domain Eukaryota; kingdom Metazoa; phylum Mollusca; class Cephalopoda; order Myopsida; family Loliginidae; genus Sepioteuthis; species Sepioteuthis lessoniana. The sequence goes on from OY757946.1 coordinate 22,210,866, forward strand.
CTTTGACACTTATAAGACTTGTTCCCTTACACAAGCACTGCACTCCTATAGTAGGACACTTACAACACACGTTCACTTATACAAGCACTGCACTCCTACACTAGGACACTTGCACCACTCGTACATTTATACAAACACTGCACTCCTACACTAGGACACTTACAGCACTCGTACACTTGTACAAGCATTGCACTCGTGCCCTTTAACACTTACAATACTCGTACACTTATACAAACACTGCACTCCTACACTAGGACACTTACAACACTCGTACATTTATACAAACACTGCACTCCTAAACTAGGACACTTACAACACTCGTTCATTTATACAAACACTGCACTCCTACACTAGGACACTTACAACACTCGTACACTTATACAAGCACTTCACTCCTACACTCCCGGCAGACAATGACTGCACTCATGCACATGGACACTTACAGCACTCGTACACATACAAGCACTACACACGTACACTAAGACACTTACTGCACTCGTACACTTATACAAACGCTGCAATCCTACACTAGGTCACTTACAGCACTCGTACACTTGTACAAGCACGGCACTCGTGCACTTTGACACTTACAACACTCGTACACTTATACAAGCACTGCGCTCCTACACTAGGACACTTACAACACTCGTTCACTTATACAAGACCTGCACTCCTACACTAGGACATTTACAACACTCGTACACTTATACAAGCACTTCACTCCTACACTCCTGGCAGACAATGACTGCACTCATGCACATGGACACTTACAGCACTCGTACACATACAAGCACTACACTCGTACACTAAGACACTTACTGCACTTGTACACTTATACAAGCACTGCACTCCTACACTAGGACACTTACAACACTCGTACACTTATACAAACACTGCACTCCTACACTAGGAAAATTACAACACTCGTACACTTATACAAGCACTGCACTCCTACACTAGGACACTTACAACACTCGTTCACTTAAACAAACACTGCACTCCTACACTAGGACACTTACAACACTTGTACACTTATACAAACACTGCACTCCTACACTAGGACACTTACAACACTCGTTCACTTCTAAAAGCACTGATCTTATACATAGGGAAACTTACTGCACTCGTACACATATACAAGAACAGCACTCGTACACTTGGACACTTACAACACTCGTACACTTATACCAACACTGCACTCCTAGACAAGGACATTTACAATACTCGTACACTTATATAAGCACAGCACTCCTACACTAGGACACTTGCAACACTCGTACACTTATACAAGCACTGCACTCCTACACTAGGACACTTACAACACATGTTCACTTATAAAAGCACTGCACTTGTACACTAGGACACTTACAACACTCGTACACTTATACAAACACTGCACTCCTACACTAGGACACTTACAACACTCGTTCACTTATACAAACACTGCACTCCTACACTAGGACACTTACAACACTCGTACACTTATACAAGCATTGCACTCGTACACTTTGTCACTTACAACACTCGTACACTCATACAAACACTGCACTCCTACACTAGGACACCTACAGCACTCGTACACTTATACAAGCACTGCACTCGTACACTTTGTCACTTACAACACTCGTACACTCATACAAACACTGCACTCCTACACTAGGACACTTACAACACTCGTACACTTGTACAAGCACTGCACTAGTGCATTTTGACACTTACAACACTCGTACACTTATACAAACACTGCACTCCTACACTAGGTCACTTACAGCACTCATACACTTGTACAAGCACTTCATTCGTGCACTTTGACACTTACAACACTCGTAAACTTATAAAAACACAGCACTCCTACACTAGGACACTTAAAACACTCGTACACTTATACAAACACTGCACTCGTACAATAGGACACTTACAACACTCGTACAATTATACAAGCACTGCACTCCTGCACTAGGACACTTAAAACACTCGTACACTTATGCAAGCACTGCACTCCTACACTAGGACACTTACAACACTCGTACACTTATACAAACACTGCACTCCTACACTAGGAAAATTACAACACTCGTACACATATACAAGCACAGCACTTATACACTTTGTCACTTACCACACTCGTACACTCATACAAACACTGCACTCCTACACTAGGACACTTACAGCACTCGTACACTTGTACAAACACTGATCTGGTGCATTTTGACACTTACAACACTCGTACACTTATACAAACACTGCAATCCTACACTAGGACACTTACAGCACTCGTACACTTGTAAAAGCACTTCACTCGTGCATTTTGACACTTACAACACTCGTAAACTTATAAAAACACTGCACTCCTACACTAGGACACTTAAAACACTCGTACACTTTTACAAACAATGCACTCCTAAACTAGGACACTTACAACACCCGTTCACTTATACAAAAACTGCACTCCTACACTAGGACACTTACAACACTCGTACACTTATAAAAGCACTTCACTCCTACACTCCTGGCAGACAATGACTGCGCTCATGCACATGGACACTTACAGCACTCGTACACATACAAGCACTACACTCATACACTAAGACACTTACTGCACTCGTACACTTATACACGCACTGCACTCGTACACTTTGTCACTTACAACACTCGTACACTTATACAAACACTGCACTCCTACACTAGGACACTTACAGCACTCATACACTTGAACAAGCACTGCACTCCTTCACTTTGACACTTATAAGACTTGTTCCCTTACACAAGCACTGCACTCCTATAGGAGGACACTTACAACACTCGTTCACTTATACAAGCACTGCACTCCTACACTAGGACACTTGCAACACTCGTACACTTTACAAACACTGCACTCCTACACTTTGACACTTACAACACTCGTACACTTATACAAACACTGCTCTCCTACACTAGGACACTTACAGCACTCGTACACTTGTACAAGCATTGCACTCGTGCCCTTTAACACTTACAATACTCGTACACTTATACAAACACTGCACTCCTACACTAGGACACTTACAACACTCGTACATTTATACAAACACTGCACTCCTACACTCCCGGCAGACAATGACTGCACTCATGCACATGGACACTTACAGCACTCGTACACATACAAGCACTACACACGTACACTAAGACACTTACTGCACTCGTACACATATACAAACGCTGCAATCCTACACTAGGTCACTTACAGCACTCGTACACTTGTACAAGCAGGGCACTCGTGCACTTTGACACTTACAACACTCATACACTTATACAAGCACTGCACTCCTACACTAGGACACTTACAACACTCGTTCACTTATACAAGACCTGCACTCCTACACTAGGACACTTACAACACTCGTACACTTATACAAGCACTTCACTCCTACACTCCTGGCAGACAATGACTGCACTCCTATGCTAGGACACTTACGGCACTCGTACACATACAAGCACTACACTCGTACACTAAGACACTTACTGCACTCGTATACTTATACAGGCACTGCACTCGTACACATTGTCACTTACAACACTCGTACACTTATACAAACACTGCATTCCGACACTAGGACACTTACAAAACTCGTACTCTTGAACATGCACTGCACTCCTTCACTTTGACACTTATAACACTCGTTCACTTATACAAACACTTCACTCCTACAGTTTGGCACTTATAACACTCGTTCACTTATACAAGCACTGCACTCCTACACTTTATCACTTACAACACTCGTACACTTATACAAGCACTGCACTCCTACACTCGGATCATTACAACACTCGTACACTAATACAAACACTGCACTCCTACACTTTGACACTTACAACACTAGGACATTTACAACACTCGTACACTTAAAAAAGCACTGCACTCCTACACTTTGACACATAAAACACTCGTTCACTTATACAAGCACTGCACTCCTACACTAGGACACTCGTACACTTATACAAGCACTGCACTCTTACACTAGGACACTTACAACACTTGTACACTTATACAAGCACTGCACTCGTACACTTTGACACTTATAACATTTGTTCACTTATACAACACTGAACTCCTACGCTAGGACACATACAACACTCGTACACTTATACAAGCACTTCACTCCTACACTCCTGGGAGACAATGAGTGCACTCATACACATACAAGCACTACACACGTACACTAGGACACTTACTGCACACGTACAGTTATACAAACACTGCAATCCTACACTAGGTCATTTACAGCACTCGTACACTTGTACAGGCACTGCACACGTGCACTTTGACACTTACAACACTCGTACACTTATACAAACACTGCACTCCTACTCTAGGACACTTACAACACTCGTTCACTTATACAAGACCTGCACTCCTACACTAGGACACTTACAACACTCATACACTTATACAAGCACTGCACTCCTACACTCCTGGCAGACAATGACTGTACTCATGCACATGGACACTTACAGCACTCGTACACATACGAGCACTACACTCGTACACTTATACAGGCACTGCACTCGTACACATTGTCACTTACAACACTCGTACACTTATACAAACACTGCACTCCTACACTAGGACACTTACAAAACTCGTACACTTGAACAAGCACTGCACTCTTTCACTTTGACACTTATAACACTCGTTCACTTATACAAGCACTGCACTCCTACAGTTTGGCACTTATAACACTCGTTCACTTAAACAGGCACTGCACTCCTACACTTTATCACTTACAACACTTGTACACTTATACAAGCACTGCACTCCTACACTCGGACCATTACAACACTCGTACACTTATACAAACACTGCACTCCTACACTTTGACACTTACAGCACTCGTACACTTGTATAAGCACTGCACTCGTGCACTTTGACACTTACAACACTCGTACACATATACAAACACTGCATTCCTACACTAGGACATTTACAACACTCGTACACTTAAAAAAGCATTGCACTCCTACACTTTGACACATAAAACACTTGTTCACTTATACAAACACTGCACTCCTACACTAGGACACTTACAACACTCGTACACTTATACAAGCACAGCACTCCTACACTAGGACACTTACAACACTTGTACACTTATACAAGCACTGCACTCGTACACTAGGACACTTACAACATTCCTACACTTATAAAAGCACTGCACTCTTACACTAGGACACTTGCAACACTCGTACACTTATACAAGCACTGCACTCCTACACTAGGACACTTACTACACTCGTACACTTATACAAACACTGCACTCTTACACTAGGACACTTACAACACTCATTCACTTATACAAGCACTGCACTCCTACACTAGGACACTTACAACACTCGTACACTTATAAAAGCACTTCACTCCTACACTCCTGGCAGACAATGATTGCACTCATGCACATGGACACACTACAGCACTCGTACACATACAAGCACTTCACTCGTACACTAAGACACTTACTGCAGTCGTACACTTATACAGGCACTGCACTCGTACACATTGTCACTTACAACACTCTTACACTTATACAAACACAGCACTCCTACACTAGGACACTGACAAAACTCGTACACTTGAACAAGCACTGCACTCCTTCACTTTGACACCTATAACACTCGTTCACTTATACAAGCACTGCACTCCTACACTAGGACACTTACAACACTCGTACACTTATACAAGCACTGCACTCCTACACTCGGACCATTACAACACTCGTACACATATACAAACACTGCACTCCTACACTTTGACACTTATAACACTCGTTCACTTATACAAGCACTGCACTCCTACACTATGACACTTACAACACTCGTACACTTATACAAACACTGCACTCCTACACTTTGGCACTTATAACACTCGTACACTTATACAAGCACTGCACTCGTACACTAGGACACTTACAACACTCGTACACTTATACAAGCATTTCACTCCTACACTCCTGGCAGACAATGTCTGCACTCATACACACGGACACTTACAGCACTCGTACACATACAAGCACTACACTCGTACACTGACACTTACTGCACTCGTACACTTATACAAGCACTGCACTCGTACACTTTGTCACTTACAACAATCGTACACTTATACAAACACTGCACTCCTACACTAGGACACTAACAGCACTCGTACACTTGTACAAGCACTGCACTCGTGCACTTTGACACTTACAACACTCGTACACTTATACAAACACTGCACTCCTACACTAGGACACTTACAACACTCGTACACTTATACAAGCACTGCACTCCTACACTAGGACACTTACAACACTTGTACACTTATACAAGCTCTGCACTCGTACACTAGGACACTTACAACACTCGTACACTTATAAAAGCACTGCACTACTACACTAAGACACTTGCAACACTCGTACACTTATACCAGCACTGCACTCCTACAGTAGGACACTTACAACACTCGTACACTTATAAAAACACTGCATTCTTACACTAGGACACTTACAACACTCGTACACTTATACAAGCACGGCACTCCTATAGTAGGACACTTACAACACTCGTTCACTTATACAAGCACTGCACTCCTACACTAGGACACTTACAACACTCGTACACTTATACAAGCACTGCACTCTTACACTAGGACACTTACAACACTCGTACACCTATACAAGCACTGCACTCCTACACTAGGACACTTACAACACTCGTTCACTTATAAAAGCACTGCACTCCTACACTAGGACACTTACAACACTCGTTCACTTATACAAGCACTGCACTACTACACTAGGACACTTACAACACTCGTTCACTTATAAAAGCACTGCACTCGTATACTAGGACACTTACAACACTCGTACACTTATACAATCACTGCACTCGTACACTTTGACACTTACAACACTCGTACACTTATACAAACACTGCACTCCTACACTAGTATACTTACAACACTCGTTCACTTATACAAGGACTGCACTCCTACACTAGGACACTTGCTGCACTTGTTCATAATCACTGTACTCGTGCATTCATGGAGTGTGCAAACTTACAGTACTCATACAATCAATGCATTCTTAGGATCACATGCTATTCTATTCAGTGACAAGTTCAATTAAAACTTCAATCACATATTAATTAATGTGAATCTTCCAGGTGCATAAGTCTGTTTGGCAATCCTAATTTTCCATATCTGTCACAATTAAAATTAAGACCACGAGAAACTTTGTAAATGTATTCTGACGTAAGAGCTCATACTCTTTGATTAATAATTTTCGGATAATTTTTATCTTCGGATCTACTCAAATCTAAACCTCTCTAAGTCAAACAGTTCTACTAATCAACTTTATCTTTACTGCACGCATTCTCTGTTAACATTTAAACATCGATAAGAAAACAGCCCCGTCGGTTGGGGCATTAGAATACGCTGACTGTATCTCTACAGAGGAGTAAGACCCCTCAACGAGTGTCCTGGATATGAAATTAAACTACCTGATGGTGAGGCTCCAAACCTGATGCTTTGGAGAATATGGAGTACCCCTTTATTGCCATTACTCCCATGTTCATTCTGACCTGGAGTGGTAGCACCTGATAGTTGAGACCCTATCAATTATTGCTATCTAACACTACTAATTCTATTCAATATTAATTTGTTTGCAGACAGTGAAGTGATTTCAAGTATTGCTATTTAACACTAATTATTCAACACTATTCATTCATTTGCGTACGGTTAAATGGTTGCAAGTATTGTATGTATCTATGGGTCAAATAGAACTTTTTGACATCTAAATTGTGCGTAAACAAATGGTTGATATTTAATTGAGCTGTTGCAATAATTGCAATCATTTAACTGTGTAGAAAGAATATTAATACTTATTATATAGTAATACTTAAATTAGTTCTAACTCATTTAAAAATGAAAATACCTACAAACTATTCATTTACAAATCATTTGTATATTCATTTAAATGAGTGCAAGTAATCGCTGACGTTAAATTGTTACTGTTACATAGCTATACTTAAAAAAATTTAACTGTGTCCAAATAAATGATTTATAGTATATGGAATTTTCGTATCAGATAGAAATACTTGAAACTGTTTATCTGTGTGCAAGAAAAGATCTCTGGCTTGTTTAAAAATATTATCAACAAAATGTTTTTAAAAATCATATATTTGATATGTATGTATATATATATATATATATAAAGAGGTTTGGCATTAAATAACCTCTCATGGTTAAAACCCAATCAAATAAATCCTACATATTTAATATATATGTATAAAGAGAATTTGGCATTAAATAACCTACAATATTTGATATGCCATAAAACCCAACCAACCAAACCAAACCATAAGAAAATTCAGGTCAATTAAATGGTTACTTTTTAAATTTAAGGCAGTCCTAATTTGGCAAAATCTCGATATTCTCGCATTTTTTAAAGATTTTTCAAAGTTTCGACCATTGTAGGTGTGGTCTTTAATGTAGTACTTAACTTCTTGCAAATTTACTTCTAACCCAGCCTCAAACACAATTCCATCTCTTAACAATAATAACTGAGTTCCACAAGCCCAGGGATAGCCTACAGTCCTCAACTTGTAATAATTTTAAATTTTGATTCCTGAAAAAAAAATACCTAAATTTAACTGCTATTTTCTCAGGGAAGAAAAACGATAGAAATAAGTTCCAGATATTTTTAAAGCTCAAATGATGCTATTTCTCCACTAAAGAAATTTCATCAGAATGCTGTCTTCAGGGGCTAAAATTAGTTTAAAATGTGTCCCGTTTGTAAAAAAAAAAGCGCGTAAATTTTTCCTATGATTGATGACGTCAGCATGACGTCTTAATGAAGTCGAAAAATTTTTCATGTTGCCTAAACCACAATTTAATCGATTATTTCAAAGACCTGTGGTTGTAATAGACTACATTATTTATACTTTTTCAAAATGCATTTCTCCAATTTGGTCAAAATTAGTAAAAGCAAAAAAAAGTCGGGTAATGATATGTCACTCTACACTTCCAACTTTGGATATATAAGGTGTGTTCAAAAAAGAAACCGAACTTTTTTAAAGAATTTTTGTTTCATCGCTAAATTAATGAGACTTGTATCCTTCAAAATAAAAAAATAGGGGTGTCTTGGGTAGGGCACTAAACTGTATCTAGTGGCGAGGCTCCTTTTCGAGAGCTCTGGAGAGTGTAGAGTACTCCTTCACAGCCATTACTCGTAGGCCCACTCTGAATCGGAATGGTAGTACTTGTTAAAGTCCATTCTATGGGTCAAATAGATTTGTTTGAAAATTATTAGTAGGAATACATGAAACCATATGACTGTGTGCACACAAATAAATATTATTAAATACTTATTACTAAATAGAGTTATTGATATTAGATAGAAATACTTGAATAATCTAACAGTATGTAAATTATTTGTATTGATGATTGTTACTTGATACTGAATAACTGCTTGCAACTTATTAGTGATAGATATGGACATAAATAAATGATTATTAGTGAATGGGAATAATTACTTCAAACAAAATCATCGAGTATAGATAATTAGTATTACAGAGAAAACCTTGTCGACAAGGCTTAGAATATGCCAGTTGCATCTTCTATTTAGGGACAAGACACACCCACGAATAGGTGTCCTGAGTATGACACAAAACTTCATATTCTGGTAAGGCTGAACTACTAGGGGTTGCACTACCCCTTCATTGCTATTACTCCCAAGTCTACCTTGGTCCAGTGTGTCAATACCTGCAAGAGTCACATAAATGCGTTGAATAGATGTGTTTGAAAATTATTGGTAGTTACTTTAACAATTATATTGTTTACTAAGGATTATTATTAGTTACTTGAAACCATATAACTACCAGCACAGTTAGCTGGGACTGTAGAATACGCCGACTGCATTTCTACCTACCCCAACGATTGACACTAAACTGCATCTAATGGCAAGGCTCTCATCCTGGAACTTTGGAGAATATAGAGTATTCCGTTATTACCATTACTCTCAGGTCCACTCTGGCTAAAGTAGTATCACCTGATAGGGTCCCAACTATGGGTCAAATTGAACTGTTTGACATTCAAACTGTGTGAAAATAGATGACTTGTGGTAAACTGAATTGTTAGAAATAGAACTGTTTGACTTTTTAACTGTGTGTAAACAAATAACTAATGTTTAATTAAATTGTTAGTTGTACATAACAATACTTGAATCTGTATGCAAACGAATGAGTAATGTGGTATAAAATCGCTAGTGTTGGATGACAGTACTCGAAACTTTTAACTTTCTGCTTGAATTGAATAATTGGTATTATATAACTATACTTGATAATATTAGACTGTGTGCAAATAAAACTATTAGTGTGGAATACTTGAAACTGTTTAATTGTATACAAAATAGAATTAGTGATATTACATAATAATTCTTGGAACGAATTAACAGCGTACAAGTGAATAAATTGTGTTCAATTGAATAATTGCGGTTTGATTGTAATACTTGTAAACATTTCACTGTTTATAAACAAAGGATCAATTTTAAATAGAGTAATTAGCGTTAGATAACAATTACTGAAAATCATTTAATCTATAGAAACAACAGCAATACTTGTAAGCAAAAAAAAAGTTTGTTCTACCACATTTAATAATAAAATCACTTAGAAATCATATTTAAATGTGCGCAAACAAATGACTGATGTTAGATTGAATTGTTACTGTAACATAGCAATACTTGAAATCTTTCAACCGTGTGCAAAAAATGAGCTTATGTTCGTTTAAAAAATGTTATCTTCAAAAAAGTGTTTTCAAATCATATATAATACGAATAATTCAATTCAAGAAGAAGATTTGCCATAAAATAACCTGCAATGGTTAATATGCCATAAAATCCAACTAATCAACAAACTGTTTAACTGCGTTCAGACAAATGATTATTATTAAATAGGAATAGTGAATTTAAATCATATAATGGTTATGAATTATTAGCATTTGATAAGAATACTTGAAACCATTTAAATTTGTGCAAAGAAATGATTATGGATAAATGAAAAAAGTACGATTAAAGATGCGATGAAACATCGAAAGTAGTTATCTTTGTAAACCAACATTTGCAAATGAATCGAATTTCGACATTAAATAACGCATAAAAAGTTGATATACCGTTAAATAAACACAGCAAACCAAATCAAAATTCTAAAATTGCCCAATCGGCTGGGGCTATTAAACAAACCGGCAGCTTCTCTGCAGTGGGGCACCCCCCCCCCAATCAGTGTCCTGTGTCCCAGTCGGCTGGGGCTGTAAAACAAACCGACAGCTTCTCTGCTGAGGGGTAAGACCCCACCCCCAATATGATATGGCACTAAACAATCTGATGGCGAGGTTCTTTGGGAAATGCGGAGTACCCCTTCATGCTATTGCTATCGCTTTCAAACCCACTCTGGCTCGGAGTAGTAGCACCTGATAGGGCCCTATCTATGAGTCAAACAGAACTAAACTGCGTACTTATGCTAAACTGAATTGCTTGAAATAGAACTGTTTCGACATGTAAACGGCGTACTTATGCTAAACTAAATTGTTTGAAATGGAACTGTTTTTTTACATTGAAACTGTACTTACACTAAACTGTATTGTTCGAAATAGAACTGTTTTGACATTAACTTTGTTTGGACAAAAACTATACTTATACTAACCTAAATTGCTTGAATTAGAACTGTTTGACTAAACTGAATAGCTTGAAATAGAAATGTTTTTGACAATTAAACTGCTAAACTGAATTGTTTAAAATAGAACTGTTTATTTGTATAAACATGGATTTGGCACAAAATAACCTACGAAGTTTTCGTGTCATATCAGGACACCCATTGGGAGGAGGTCTTACCCCTCGGCAGAGAAGCAGTCGGTTTGTTCTACAGCCCAATCCGATTGGGCAAATTCACTTTTGAACTAATACTCTTGAGAAAGGTATGAATACTTTTATTCTTCCAGCTATGGGTTAAATAATACCACTACTTTTCTTCTACAAATATGATTTTGGAATTGCATAACCCACAAAGGTTGATATGCTATTAAACAAAGAAACAAACCAACACACTTACTGCCCTCGCATTCTTGTAAAATCACAGCAATCACATACTTTTCAACTTGTCTCGTGTTTCAGCAAAACTTCTTAATATAATCGCCGTCCTTTGAAGTGGAACATCGTTCAGATTATCTTTAACTGATGTTATTCCTTATTCGAAACACTGGTACCACTGATGATATTATGTGAGTATCAAACAAACCTCCGTCTATTTTGGCTAATCGGCTGGGTCTGTAGAATACATCGACTGCACCTCTGCAGTGGGGTATGATCCTCCCCAACGAGTGTCCTTAATATGACACTAAACAATCTGGTGATGAGGTTCAAGTAATGCTGGAGCTTTGGGTAATACGGAGCACCCCTTCAATGCCATCGCTCCCAGCCCCACTCAGGCCGAGAATGATAGCACCTGATAGGGTCCTATAAATGGATCAAATAAAACTAAACTGTGTACTTATGCTAAACTGAAATGCTTGTAATAGAACTGTTTTGACATTTAAACTGCGTACTTATGCTAAACTGAATTGTTTGAAATAGAATTGTTTTTGACATTTAATTGTGTGTAAACAAAAACTATACTTATACTAAACTAAATTGTTTGAATTAGAACTGTTTGACTAGACTGAATTGCTTGAAATAGAAATGTTTTTGACAATTAAACTGTACTTATGCAAAACCGAATTGTTTGAAATAGAACTGTTCATTTGTATAAAGATGGATGTGGCATTAAATAACCTACAAAGGTTGATATACCATAAAACCCAAATAACGAAACCACTTCGTCTGTTATAACTTTCGAAAACTGTCAGTGAATATTTTCTTCGTTTAAATATTTTCTTCGTTTGAATATTTTCTTCGTTATTTTCTCTCTACGATATCATAATCGTTTGATTTTATGGCCCACCAACCATTGTAGGTTATTTAATACCAAATCCATTTTATACATATAAACAGTTCGATTTCGAACAATTCCGTTTAGTATAAGTACTCAGTTACAACGCCAAAGAACAGTTCTATTTCAAACAATTCAATATAGTGTAAGCATAGTTTTTTGTTTACACACAGTTAAATCTCAAAACAGTTCTATTTCAAACAATTCAGTTTAGCATGATTACACAGTGTCAATGTCAAAAAATAGTTCTTTTTCAAACAATCTGATTTAGCAAAAGTACACAGTTTAGTTTTATTTGACCCATACATAGGCCCCTATCAGGTGCTACCACTCCCGGCCAGAGTGGACCAGGGAGTGATAGCAATGAAGGGGCACTTTGCATTCCCCAAAGCTTCAGTATTATTGGAGCCTTACCATCAGATTGTTTAGTGTCATATTTAGGACACTCGTTGGTAGGGGAGTCTTACCCCCTCTTCAGAGATGCAGTCGGTGTATTCTACAGCCCCAGCCGACTAGGCAATTTTACTCTGGGAAAAATAAAATAGAATGTTAAGCGCATGACACAGTCGCAGGTAAGAAGGTGTAGCTCCAATAGTAACCAATGTGGTGTGATTCAGATTTTTATTAATTCAAAAGCTTAAGAGCACTGTTATGTAAATATTCACGCAAAAACTTTCTCAGATTTTGAAAGAACTTTCTTTTTGGACAGCATATGTAGTTGTTCAGCATGGGGTAACGGTTATGGGCACGGCAATCTGAGGTCCAAACCTAGATGAGGCTGTTCGCATTTCACTTCGCGCTAAGGCTCTTGAGAAAGACATGATTCCATCTCTTCCCCAAATTATGGGTAAATAGTAGGGCAGATTAGATTTTTTAGCTTTGGTACGACAACCGGCCTACTTGAAAGAAAATTCTGAAATGAAATCATTGTGTCATAACCTCTCCCTGGTAAATACACACAATCACAGTTCCCCTCAAAATTATGGAATTTTTTTTGCATATAAATCAGAACTTCTGTTCACTTTTTGACGACACTACAGTGTCTGTATATGTATGTATATGTAAAAAAAAAATTCATTTTTTGTTGGTCAATTCATTTTAAGATATATATGTATATATATTCATGTGTGTGTGTGTGTGTGTGTGTGTGTGTGTGTGTGTGCAGATAGAGAAAAACAAAGTATTCAGAGGATAATTTTATTTATAATTGAATTATTTTCCAGCTTTAACGCTTTGATTTTTACCTTAAACCATCATCAAGGCGTTTATATATATTATGTTGTATCTTGTGAATTATATTTAAATCGTTTTTTTTTTAATAAAACGACAAAATGAAACTCTTAACATTCTTTTACCGTTAGTATTTTAAAAACGTAACATATTTCCAAACAAACTTTTACTATTTTCTTAATAACACTTCTAGCAAAATTCTTTCAAAACTACAAACTGCTACATTATAATCACACACACACACACACACACACATATATATATATATATATATATATATAAGGAAGTACCAGACCTTTTTTAAGTAAATTTCGAATACTAGTTACATCAGAGTTTTGAAACAGAACGCTTCAAACGAAATAGAATGTTAAAAACTTTCTCATTTTTTCGTTTCATTTTCAAAAATAAGAAATCGAATTAAATATAATTCAGAACATACATATTAACTGTCCTGATGATGGTTTAATATAAAAACAGAAACGATTAACGTTGGTAAATAATTCAGTAATAAATAAAATCACTCTTTGAATATCTTGTTTGTTTTTTTCAATTTTGTACATACATACACCGTTGGCCTTATAATCATTTACTCTGATATATCATCCTCATCATCAGGTCGCACCGCCAGCCCGTATCTCCCTGGCCCTCTCCCGCCACCCGTCTCTATCGTCCATCGCTCCCGGTAGGTCTTCAAGACTACATCCTATAGCAGCAAGGAGCTGTTGTATGAAGGTTCGAGCTGGTCGTCCTGCTATTATTCGTCCATGTGAAGGGGTCCTCAGGAGTATGTCGCTTATGAGTTCTTCCTTACTTCTCCAGCAGTGTCCCGCATGTCTGGTTCGTCTAACTTGGATATTTTTCCTGATGGGTGGTATGTGGCCGTACAGCTGCAACTTTGTGGGGTGTTGCCTCCAGGACTTGTTCAGTATTGCTTGTAGCATTCTTCTGTAGTTGCCGTCAAGCTTTTTGTCCATACGTTTAGTTAGCGTCCATGTAGTTCATCCATATAGCAGAATCGACACTACCGCTGCTTGGAAAAAACTGCGTTTTATTTTATCGGTCAGGTCTGACTTCCATATGACCGATAGCCTAGCGATAGCCGTTCACGCCTTTGCTAGTCGCGTGTTGATGTTTGTCTCGGTTGATGAGACACTGCTTCCTAGGTAGGTGAACTTGTCCACTAGTTTCAGAGAACTATCATTTAGCGTGGAAATGTTACCTCTTTGATAAAAGCACATGTATTCCGTGTTGTCTGTGTTGATATGGAGGCCTATGTAGCAGGGATTCGGCTTGGACTAGTGTATTTGCCAGAAGTGCTATGACATCGGTGTAGTCCGCGTCCGTAATTGTTTGTGCGGGGTGTTTTCTGCTTCTTTCCTTTGCCAGCTTGAACCGTTATCTTTCCTTTTATCAATCGATGTTCTAAGCACGTAGTCTAGGCAGACGATAAAGAGGTATGGGGCTAATTTATCTCCTTGCAGCACACCTGCTACAATGTCGAAGTAGTCTGTCTTTATCCGGGGAACAGACTTTTACTTTCGTGTTTTTATATAGCATCATTATGGCTGCGACGGTTTCTTTGGGTAGGCTGTAGGCGAGTAGTATTTGCTCCATCTTCCCTCAATGTACGGAGTCAAAGGCCTTGGAGAAGTCGACAAATAATATTGTTGCCTCAAGGTTTTTTGCACGTAACCTTCTAGAATTCGATGGATGGTCAAAATTTGTGATGTCGTGGATCGATTTCTCCGAAAGCCATTTTGGTTCTTCCTAAGTATCTTATAAATTTTGGGTTCTATGCGGTTGCGTAGTTGAGCATTTTAGATCTTGGCCGCAATGGGTATAAAGGTTATACCTCGGTAGTTCTTGGCTATTCCGAGGATGTATTCCTTTGTCCATCTGTCTACTGTGTTTTGATTATATACGGCATTACATTGTCGGGACAGTATGTCGTCGAATTCCCTGGTCTTCCATACTTCAGGGGGTATTTCATCAAGCCATGCTGCTTTTCTATCTTTATTTTTCTTAGTACTGAGTCGAGTTCTTCTTGCGTAAACTGTCCAACTCTGATATCTATCTATCTATCTATCTATCTAGGGTTAGGATAGCGTCGACACGCATTCAACGGCGCTTGGTGACAGCGCAAATATTGAGCACTCTTTCTTGTATGTGTATGAATATATATGTAAAAGTTATAGGATGATAAGCTTTTGGGTAAATCATAACCGCCGTTTTGAATCTTTCGACCATGCCTTTAGGTTTCTCAGATCTTTTTGATACAATTCCTATTCCATTTTATTTTCTGTTGTTTTTAAGAGTGCAGTATTACTTGATGACAGTGAAAGAGTAAAACTATTAGCAGCAATATATAGTTTTCATTTATGCATTATACTGCCTTTAGATGTCAAGTGTTTCTTCAAAGGGGATGACGTGTTTATCTGAAGCTCCGTAAAACGGATTTTTTCTAACGTATTTCTTAATCTAACAGTTTTCATCATATGATTTTTTATTTGTTTGTTTTTTTAGTAAATATTAAGGAAAATGTGATAATTAATAATTTCGATTTTAATTTTGATACTTTATTTTAGGAATATAGTATAGATTTGTTGTATTTGATATATTCTAACATTCATTAAGTATAATTTTGATGCATAATTTGATATTTAATGTATAAATTTAATGTAGTTTTTTTCTTTTTTTTTTTCTTTTTCAAATAAATATCACTCAAATTTAATTCATTAATATAATTATCCTTAGCATTATAAATTCATTAAATATAATTTTATTCATCTATTATTTAATTACTTGATTTCAAATTCACACGGAAGATCTGTCAGTGTTGCTTGTGTTTATTACTGTTTATTTTGGATTCAAGCGGAACTAGAACGTTTCGTTATGTCAAAATGTATTATTGAATAAGTAGTTCACTAAATGTTATGTATATTCTTTTTTTTTTTATGTTATCTTTCGTAATTGTACTGTGTGTGTGAAATGTGAAATGTGATGACGGTTAAATCAGTTAAGAAAAAATAAACTGTTCTCATTTCTTTAACATTCAAAGTAATTTTAATGTATGATTTTTATTTTTTTATTTTTTCAATAATTATATTTTTAAGATATAAAATGATGTTAAACTCCGTTTATAAAGGTTAATTTTTTCTTTTTGATGTAGCTTCGGAATGACACATCATACTTTGATTTCGAAACGCATGAATTGATTATATATATATATATATATATATATATATATATATATATATATATATATATATATATATATATATATATTATTGTAAGTCAGGTCGCTTCTAGCGCTACCCGTAGCACTATGTAATCCTGTACTGCCTGTTTCATAGTTGGGTCATCGTGACTAAACCGGTACCCCCACCAAGTTGTCTGGTGAGGAGGGTGGTTAGACATTCAGCTGGACGAAAAACAAAATCTGTCAAAGACAGGAGGAAGCTTCTTGCTTAACGACCATCTAGTACATTACGCGGGGACGTAGAAATACTTGGGTTGGTATCCAAGTGCGTATCAAGACCACCTGAGGCATCCTTGTCTTGCAGTTTTGTCGAATTTGTTCATAAACTGTCTCTATGACTCCGATTACCGAAAAGTGGAACTAATTCAGATAATTCCTGGGTAAGATGTTAAACTACAGCCCAGTGGTAAGGCTCTGGTTAGGGAGTTCAAGAGTTTTGGGGAGAGTCGAGTGACCCCTTAATTACCATTGCTCCCAGGTTTACCCTGTCCCAGGGGTGATAATATCGGTTCAAGGAGTCAGCTATAGATCAAATAGCTATTAAATACCAGAAGCAGATAGAGATCGATAGCTTTGGCAGGCAATCCATCAAGGACAAGGACATTCTTGACTACGACCCAAGGACCACACTGGCACCGTCCCAGCTTGCTAAGCCGTGACAGATGAGCCACATGTGTAAAGGGTGGGGACAGTACTGAACACAATGGACTTCACCTAAAATCTTTGCGCAAGCTGAAAGGACAAGTCCACGTCCGTTACGCAACCAACACTTCCAAGCCTTGTAGTGATAGGAAAGGAGCAAAACGGCAGGTGAAAGATGTCACTGGAGGCCGCAGACATAGTCCTGAATGCAGGCAGTTCAGGATATTGGTCGTCTTACGTTGACCTGAGACGACAGCATCACCCGACAGCACCCTGAACGACCAAGCAGTCCACTTTAGGGAAAGCACTGCTTGCTTCACAAGGAGAGGGGCCTAGAAAAGGTGTTTTAATCGAAGCTCGTCTCTCACCAGCTAGTTAGCTTGCCGCGGTCAACGGGCATCTTCTCAAGCAGTCCCTAAACATTAAAACATGGAAGGTACACACCCACCACCAAGAGTGCAAAAATATTGAAAGTCGCATGCTGGAATATCAGAACTATGGTTGACCCAGCTCTCAGCAACCGATCTGAATGTCACTCAGCTCTGATTGCACATGAACTGTCCAGGTTAAATATCGACATTGCTGCCCTTAGCGAGGTCCGCTTCCTCGAAGAAGGCAGCCTCCAAGAGCATGGCGCCAGATACACACTCTTCTGGTCAGGGAAACCTACAACAGAGGGGCGCCATTCAGGCGTTGGTTTCATGGTAAGCACCTCCATCGCCACCAGGCTGGAAAATCTGCCAACTGGTCATTCCAACCGTATGATGTCCATGCGCCTTCCTCAGAAAAATAAGCGGTATGCCACGCTTTTGAGTGTGTACGCTCCAACTCTTCGAGAAGAACCTGCAGAAAAAGAAGTTCTACCCGCAGCTGTCTCCAAAGCACCCCTGAAAACGACAAGGTGATAATCCTTGGTGATTTCAATGCTAGAGTGGGCCAATATGCAGAATCCTGTAAAAGAGTACTTGGTAGACACGGTGTTGGTAACTGCAACAACGGGCGCTTGCTGCTGGACCTTTGCACTGAGCAGCAACTTGTCATCACCAACACCATCTTCCAGCAAAAGGACAGACTTAAAACAACCTGGATACATCCTCGGTCCAAACATTGGCACCTAATTGGCTACGTCCTTGTGCACAAGCGTGACCTCAAGGACGTCATTCACACCAAAGTGATGCCCAGCGCTGAACACCATACCGACCATCGCCTAGTGCGCTGCAAACTTAGGTTGCACTTCAAACCTAAGCCAAGAAAGGGAGGTCCCCCCAAGAAAAAGTTCAATCTGAACAAACTGTGCTGTATACATCTGCTACTGTCTTAACGGCATGCCCATACAAAAACACTTGAGCAGCTGTTCCGTGACTTCATCTTTATATTCATGTTGGATCTGAAGAAGTCCTGTTAAATTTTTTTTTTGTAGTTTTTGATTCTTATCAATGCTCTTAACAGGATGGAAATAAATTTAAAATCTTAATGTGACCGAATATTGTTTTTTTTTTTTCTTGAAATAATTATATATATATAGTAGTAATAGTATTTTTCGGTCCAGTTAAACCAGAGTTGGGAGTAATTCCTTTAGGACAAGAAAATAAACAAATAAAAAAATGGAAGTGAGAAAGAACGAGGAGATAACTCTTCACCCCTCTTCCCTTCCCCCTCCCCGTGTCTATTCTGATTTATTTTATCCATAAGATCTGAAGAAGTTCTGTTAAATCTTTCTTCGTGTTTTTGGTTTACATCAGAAACACATAACAGGATGGAAATAAATTTATAATCCTAAAGTAACCGGTCTTTTTTTTTCTTAAAGAATATATATATATATATATCATATAGACACACCATTAAAAGTATTCGGATTATTGTCTTCATTATTATATTCACAACGTTTCAGCTGGTACGTCCTTCGAGGTATTTTTAGGTCATTCTTTCTGAACTCGGGAGCCTAGTTGGAACTTCGAACCGAACATTTTATCTAATCCATGACGGTTGATTGTTCAAATACTATTAACCATAACTGGGTACAAGTGTTAAACTATAGTGACTATTCCTTGTTACTTTTACCAATAGTCAGGATTGAACCTGCTAATGATTTCAGAAATTAATTAACCAAACGCCTATAACCGTAATGCTACGTGTCCTGCAGAGTGAATTTTGGAGACATATAAACCTAATGTTATTATCGAGACTTATTATTATTATGTTCGATTACTATTACTATTATTATTATGTTCGATTTTTTTTTACATTAGTTCATATTACAAACATTTTCTAAGGGGAAACCATTTGCTCTTATGGGATGAAGTAAAAATGGTAGATAGGGAGAGAACATTGGAGAATAGATAAAAGTAAAGCTGGCGACATTAGTCGAGGGTGACCCAAAGGCTCCCTTTTCAATAGCTACTGCGCCGAAGTGTAGGAAAGGGCGCTACTCCATTCCCTAGATTGCTCCACTTTTCCCTTGATCCTTACCTTATAATGCAGAGTGTCAGGTTGTAACGTTACGCCCTCGCCCCCACCACATTAGATCAGTCTTCTAACCATTCCTTCTCGGCCGGCCGATGATCAACTAGTGGCTGAGGGGGCAACGCAGATTTCTTTACCGCTACACAAGAATACGATCGAGGGAGCGGAGAAAATAGAAGGACAAACAAACACGAACAAAGCTTGGGATTAACCAAGAGCAGAAGGAGGTTATGCAACACTACATGCATGTGCGGACTAACGCTAGTGTGGGTTACAAGAGAAAATTCCACAAGCAACTCGAATGCAGACATCTTGAGTCGATCTTCTTCGCTCGTGGCTGGACCCTCTCTTCTCTGCTACTCTCTCCGGAGTCCGGTGTTGACTGCCCCTGTCCGTGGTTCGACGCCAACTCTGTTTGCTGTCCCGCCTCTCTGCCTGCCAGCTCCTTTGTCCAGCCAACTCTCTTTCGCGTCCCCTTACCGCTTCCGGATACGGCGAGATTTCAGGTCCAAAAATCCTTTGTCTGGTTTCGCGCCAAAACAGACAAAGGTATCGTCTGCTTGGCGGGCCACCCACATAGTGCTACAAGGAGGTTATGCAGCACTACAGGGGTGTCCTCGTGGTGTAATGGTTAAAGCGATGAACTGCGGAATCGTAGTACGCGAGTTCGTACTCCAGTCGCGCTATTACGTTCACTTTCGGGCAAATACCCTTGGGAAAGGTATGAACCCCCTTATTCTCCCTCCAACTATGGGTAAATAGTAGGACGGACTAGGTTCTTCAGCCTTGGTGAGGCAACTAGTCTAGGAGAAGGAAAACTCTGAATTCAAAACCTGTTAAACTCCGCTTAAAAATTGACCTTGTGTCATATCCTGCCCGAGCGGAGGGGTTGGTAAATAGTACCCACATAGTGCTACAAAGTAAGGTGGTATCAAATAACATTTTTTGAGTCTTTGGTATGACTCGATCTGAGATTGAATCCCGCGTCTCACGGACCACTCTATTCATTCGGCCAATCGTCCGGTTCTCATATTGGAGAATAAGATGTCTTTAAGAAGTAACGCAACAGTTACCAGTTGAGTAGACCAAGTATAGAAATGCATATGACATGAGAGTCAATAATTAAAAAGGCTAGAAAAAGAAAAAATTAATGTTAACAAAATCTACCTCCGTTGATTAAATAAAAAGTTCGATTCGAAATTCCGTGAAGGCTCCCAAGTTTGACAACAAACAACTAAAAAATGCCGAGCGACGTATCGGCCGAAACTTTGCGAATATAACAATAAAGATGAAGACAGTAGTCCAAATACTCAAAACCACAGAAATTATCAAGCTTCATTTTAAAACGTTAGACAAATGCTATATATATATATATATAGTGACACGCATAAGTATTGGATACATGTTATTTTTTGTTATAACTCTAGTTTATTTTCGCCATTTTGTCTGATATTTGGTAAGTAATATCTCGTAAAGTTGTTTTACTTGTATATGGAAGGAAAATTAAAAACTCATGGTTGAATCCATATTTTTATCAAAGTTCAAAATTACCCTATGCAAAAGTATTGGATACATCAATTTAATATTTTGTTGCATAGTGTTATATTTTGATCTTCGACCCGGCCCAAAAATACTATTCCAAGGTGATACACCGGAAGGAAGTGACACATTCCAATGGCCAGTAATCGAAAGAGATCGCGTGGGCGGATTAAGGCTTATGATATGAGACAAGGTGAAGGTCCCATTGTGCCACTAACAGTGATGCACCGGAAGAGAGTAACCTCTGAACTGCATGACAGTTATTTCCACTTGATGACGATTAAACATCCGATTCAAAGATCCAGTAGGCGATCGTGTGGGCGTTGAATTATTATTTAACTCAGTTGAGTTTGGGTCCCAGAGCAGTTGCCAGCAGACTTCCAGACAGTAGAGACCAGATGTGGTAGGGAAGGCCACACCCGACCGAGGGGGCCCTCGGAAAAGCCCCGATGGAGTGGACCCCAAGACCTCTGGTTGAGCATCTAAGAGAACAAGAAAGACACAACGTGACGGTCATAACAGTGGGGTCAAAATATGAAGTTTATGGTCGGTCTCCAGCACCCTCTCACATGCAAACCTTGAACAACCCTTTCGAACCCTTGCAATAAAGTGAGAGGTAAATATAATTGTAAAGAAGTCTTCTTGCGTCCTTTATTCGTGCGTCTGTCGTTTATCATGCGTCTGTTATCATTGTGTCGGTATGTATCCAGTATATATATGTATACAACAATAGCCTCTGTTTTGTTTCACTGCTTCCAATCACTTTCTATAGTTGGCCACAAGTTTTCCACACCGATCCAACATTACTTTACCCCATTCTTCCTTGCGTAATTCCTCTAATTGCTTGATATTTTGTGGATTCCGCTTATGAACTTTAACCTTCAAATTATTCCACAAATTCTCAATTAGATTCAAAACAGAAGACTGACTTGGCTAATTGAGAGTACTAATACCATTATTTTCAAACCATTCCTTTGTAAGTTTTGTGGTATGTTTGGGATCATTGTCATTTTGAAACACGAAATTCCGACCCTGTCCTAAAGAAGTTGCAGATTTCTGAAGGTTATTCTCTAGAATCTCCCTGTACATGCTACCATTCATTCTACCATGGATAACTTGTAACTCACCAGTGCTCTAGGATGAAAAGCATCCCCATATCATAATGGAACCACCCCCAAACTTAACCGTGGGGATGGTATTGTGCTTCTTGAAGGCAGTGCCATTTTTTCGCTAAACATTTGTCACTGTGTTCCTTCCGAATAGATCGACTTTCGTTTCATCCAACCAGGTTACATTTTCCCAAAACTGCATACCTTTCTTTTCATAAGTTTCGAC
Organism: Sepioteuthis lessoniana; assembly: GCA_963585895.1. Taxonomy (NCBI): domain Eukaryota; kingdom Metazoa; phylum Mollusca; class Cephalopoda; order Myopsida; family Loliginidae; genus Sepioteuthis; species Sepioteuthis lessoniana. The sequence goes on from OY757946.1 coordinate 22,234,324, forward strand.
AAACTTTAATTGGTCTTTGACATTTTTGGTTTTCAGTAAAGACACTTTTCTTGGTGATCTTGAATAAAAGCCTGTACGATATAGAGCTCTGCTAATGGTATCCTTACTTACATTAATTCCAGCACCCTCAAGATCAGTTTTAATTTCAGAACGAGTAATGAAGAGGTTTATTTGCACATTTCTGCTGATCCACCTTGAAGTAAGCTCATTTATTTTTCTCGGTCTTCCATTTCTTGGAAGGTTTGCTGTACTATCGCCATACTTCTTATACTTTCTGATGATATTTCCTACAGTACTTAGTGCTAGATTCATTTCTTTGCTAATTTTTCGGTAACCTTGTCCTCCTTTGTAACGTTCAATGATTCTATCTTGCATATCTCTGGATAATTCTTTATTTTTTGACATTTTTAATCCTTGAATTGCAAAATGCACAACAAAGAGTAAGATGATTGTAAAAAATTGTGTGCTTCTCTGATTGGTCTGAGATAACATTTCAATACTATCGAAAATTTGAATATTCAATGTATTTTAAAATACAAATTTTCGATTGGAATTTTTTTAAAACGTGTCATGTATCCAATACTTTTGCATAGGTTAATTTTGAACTTTGATAAAAAAAATATGGATTCAACCATGAGTTTTTAATTTTCCTTCCACATACAAGTAAAACAACTTTACGAGATATTACTTACCAAATATCAGCCAAAATGGTGAACATAAACTAGAGTTATAACAGAAAATAACACGTATCCAATACTTAGGCGTGTCACTGTATATATAATCATGACTGAAATTTATCTATAAAAGTATCTTTAATCAGTAAAATCTTTACAGTGCTCTAAATAATGGTTAGTGTTTTTGCCAATGATCCGGGAGACTAGGGTTCAATCCCAGGTCGAATCATGCCAAAGCCTAAAAAAATGATACTTGATGCAACTATTCTTAACATTCAGCATTATATGGTAAGGAACAGGGGTAAGTGAAGCAATCCAAGAAAAGGAGTAGCACCCTCTCCTACACTCGGTGCAGTAGCTATTAAAAAAGAAGCCTTCAGGTCACCCTCGACAACGTTAAGCCAACTTACTTAACATACACTCACACATACACATATAATCATCTCTATACGATATATATATATATATATATATATATATATACTTGGTCGACATAACAGGTCACTGTAGTGCAACATACGCACTGCTTCTTTTAGACATCTTATTCTCCACAGTTCTTCACTATATATATATATATATATATATATAGAGAGAGAGAGAGAGAGAAAGTGATTTGGTGAGAGAAAGAGAGTTTTAGTGCTATAATATTTGGTAATAAATCATATCTACTGTAATTTGCAGTGTACAATTCGACTTTGCATATAAATCAACCTCAAGACTTTCAGCTTAAAATTCTGGGTTAGACCTCACCAGTTGTATAGGTCAAACACCTGGCTTACACTAGGCTACTGGTAGAATATATGATGCACGCAGATATTACACATTAGAGGTAATATTCACAATCTATTGCACTATCATGAAATTGCGCAGATAAACAGCACGCTCGGGTTAGTATATACAATCAGTGCATCAGCTGTTGAAAACAGTGTGTGATACAGCGTGTGGTATTTATCCAACTTTCTACCTGACTGGATTTGACGCAAAGTCATTTCACAATAGGGTTCTACACACAAATCGAGATTCACGCGCTCCGTCACAAAAATCCTTTATCCCGTCGGCATGGCCCATTTTTGGGTCGCATCAAGTGTCAAGCGTTGAACTCAGCCCTGCAAAGCAGGTATTGCCTGAGGGGAAGGGCCCCTGAGACAAGGTCATTTCACATGATGTAGCGTTTATATAATCCTAAAATTTATATTGAATTTTTTATCATTTTATATTAATCTGTGTTAAATTGTTAAATATGCCCGCCAAACACGAATTTAAGATGAAAATATTTGTGGCAGTCTGTTGGAGATACGTATTAGTTGTATATATCGATTGTTAGGACTACTGTACCACTGGTTGCCCACTCTGTGTTAAAAGTTTGAATTTTAGCCCTGTCGACCCCAACTTTTGTAGTCTTTCGGAGGTCTTGTATCAGACTTAGCTAAAATTGAATGAATATCTATGATGACAGCTTTCAATATCGAAGAGCTATATGTTCTTCATGCTTGTGACAGAAGCAAGATAGAATCCAGTATTTTCAATGCTGACTTTCGACATTGGATTTACACAATCTTCTTTCGCCCTTTGTTGTAGTTTTGCCATTCTCAGCTGAGCATTGTAAAAGAGGGATAAGATGGACAAGAGAAAAGATGAAAACTTAAAGGAAAAATAAGTGAATTGAAAGAAAGAAAGAAAGAAAGAAAGAAAGAAAGAAAGAAAGAAAGAAAGAAAGAAAGATAAATTAAGCAAAAGAAAGAAAGAAAGAAAGAAAGAAATGTAAATTAAGCAAAAGAAAGAAAGAAAGAAAGAAAGAAAGAAAGAAAGATAAATTAAGCAAAAGAAAGAAAGAAAGAAAGAAAGATAAATTAAGCAAAAGAAAGAAAGAAAGAAAGAAAGAAATGTAAATTAAGCAAAAGAAAGAAAGAAAGAAAGAAAGATAAATTAAGCAAAAGAAAGAAAGAAAGAAAGAAAGAAATGTAAATTAAGCAAAAGAAAGAAAGAAAGAAAGAGAGGAAATAAGTTAAAAGCCAACAGTGATGGAAGTTTAAAAAATGATTTGAAAGAGAGACAAGATAAATATAGAAAGGAGGAAATGTTCTGTAATAGGAGAAGAAGCCAACGGAAGAGAGGAAAACAGAAGTTAGCTGATTAACAATGGTGGGACGGCCAAATGACGGTGATCGATCGGATTTATTACGTTTAATATCGATCTGTTAGAACTGGGGCAGAACACGGAAGGAAGTCGTGCACTGGTAGCACAACCTGTAGGTAGAGAAGTACAAGGTGGAAGGAAGGTTAAACGGAGAGAGATTGAAAAGGAGGAGGAAAAGATACGAAAAAGTATTAGAGAAGAACGAAAGGGAGATGTAGGATGAGGAAAAGACAATCAAAGAAGAAGAGAAGACGAAGAAAGGGACAAGGACAAAGGGAAACGAGACAGAAGAAAAAAGCGGCAAAGACGAAGGTAGGGGGGACAGAAGAAGTAAGAGGTAAAGACGATGAGAGAGGAGATAGAAAAAGGAAGAGGCAAAGACAAAGGTAGAGGAGACAGAAGAAGGAAGAGGCAAAGACAGAGAGAGGGGGGATAGAAGAAGGAAGAGATAAAGAAAGAATAGGTGAAGACGAAGAAAGAGAAGACAAAGGATGGAAGAGAAGAGGTTGGAAGAACAGAAGACGAAAGAATGGGAGAGAAATGAAGAAATCAAAGAAGAAGAAGAAGAAGAAGAGTTATAGTGTAAGGAAAAGAAAGATAAGGCAAAGAAAACTGAGGTGGAGAATAGGAAGAAAAGCAAAAGATGAAGTATGAGGAGAAAACCAAGGAAAAAGACGAAGAAAGAGATTAAAAAAGGAAGGAAATAAGAAGAAAATTGTAGGCAGAAAGGTGGAAAATAGTGTAAGAAGAAAAAAGAAATGGGAATTGGAAGAAGGAAAAAAGAAGATGCAGAAAGATAAGATGAAAAATCAGTGGAAAGAGAATGAAGGAAAAGACGATGAAGGAAAAGGGAGACCACTATGGAATAGGAGAGAAAAAGAAGAAAGAGAAGAGGAAGGAAGTGAAAAAGTGGGAGGGAAAGAAGAGGAATGGAGAGGAATGAAGAGTAGAAGGTGAGAGGGAGAGAAGAGGAAGGAAACGAAGAAGGTGGGTGGGAGAAAAGAAGTAAGGAGAAAAGATGGGAGGGAGAGAAGAGGAAAGAAAAGAAGTAGGTGGGAGGAAGAGAAGAGGAAGAAAGTGAAGAAAATGGGAGGGAGACGAGAGGAATGAGGAATGAGGAAGGTAGGAGGAAGAAAAGAAGAAAGAAGAGAAGATGGGAGGGAGTGAAGAGGAAGAAAGTGAAGACAGTGGGAGGGAGAGAAGAAGAAAGAAGTGAAGAAGGCGGGAGGGAGAGAAGAAGAAAGAAGGAGAAGAAGGTGGAAGAGAGAGAAAGAAAAGGAAGTGAAAAGGTTGGGAGGGAGAAAAGTGGAAGGAAGAGAAGAAGGTGGGAGGGAGAGAAGAAGAAAGGAGAGAAGTAGGTGGGAGGTAGAGAAGAGGAAGGAAGAGAAGAAGGTGGATGGGAGAAAAGAGGAAGAAAGAGAGAAAGGTGTGAGGGGGAGAAGAGGAAGGAAGAGAAGAGGAAGATAGGAGGGAGACAAGAGGATGCTGGGAGGGAGACAAGAGGAAGTAAGTGAAGATAATGGGCGGTGAAAGAGAAAAAAAGGAAGAGAAGAGGGCTTGAGATAGAGGAGAATATGGAAAGGAAACGAAGAGGAGGAAGGAGGAGAAAAATGTGAAGGAAGAGAAAAGAAGAAGGCGGTAGGGAGAGAAAAGGAAAGACGACGAAGCCTTTGTTTAATGGCATATGCAAACTTTGTAGGTTATTTAATGCCAAAGCTATTCTCCTAGAAGAGCAGTAGTGGTACTATTTAACCCATAGCTGGGAGGATAAGGGGTTTATAACTTTCCCAAGGGTATTTGCCCGAAAGTGAACGTAATAAGGCGACTGGAATACGAACTCGCTTACTACGATTCCGTAGTCCATCACTTTAACCATTACACCAAAAGGACACCCCCAGGAAGGAATAGAAGAAGATGTGGTAACAAAGGAAGAAGAGAAAAATTCGAAAAAAAAAGAAAACAGGAGGAAGAAAAGAGAAAGGAATAGTCGAAGGTGGAGGAGCAGTTGAGGAAGGAACAGACCACGAGGAAAGGGAAGAAAAGAGGATGATAGCTAAGAAGAAAATTGAAATAAGTAATTAAAAAATATGGGATGAGAAAAGCAACAAGATAACATGAAAAAACGAGAAAAGTCAGAGAAAAGAAAGTCAAAATGATTATAGAGGGAAGAGAAGTAGTAGTAGTAGTAGTAGTAGTAGCAGTAGTAGTAGTAGTAGTAGTAGTAGTAGTAGTAATAGCATTTGACTGGGTGTTTTGTTTTCGGGTCATTTAACACTGAATCAAGCCATTTTGATAAAAGTTTCAAAGAGTTCAGTTAAGTATAAGTACAATTTTGTTTACACAGTTAAATGTCAAAACAGTTCTATTTCAAACAATTCAGTTTAACATAAGTACAGTTTTTTGTTTACACACAGTTAAATGAAAAAACATCTTATTTTAAACATTTTAGTATTGCGTAATTACAGTATAATTCTATTTGATCCTATCCGGTGCTACAACTCCGGACCTCAGTGGACCTGGGAGCGATGGCAATAAAGAGGTACTCCGCATTCCACAAAGCTCCAGCATAGCTAGAGCCTCAACATTAGCTTTTTTAGGGTCATATCCAGAACATTCACTGAGGGAGTCGTACCCCAGTGCAGAGATGCAGTCAGGGTCTTCTACAGCCCCAGTCGACTGGGCCATGTAGTAGTGGTAGTGGTAGTAAATAGAAAGAACGAAGTGAAAACGAAGAGAATGGAAGAGTTTCAAAAGAAAAAGACTAGAAAAAAAGAAAAGGAAATCGGAAATGAATGAAACTAATAAAGAGGAAAGGAAGAAAGAAGGGAAGTGAGAATCTGGGAAAGATGAAATATTAAAAAGGAAGATAAAGAAAAGAAAGGAAAAAAAGGTGGAACAGTAAGTGAAAAAAAGTTCTTGTAAAGAAAAGAAAGAGGTAGAGAGATTCATCCAATGCAAGAAGATTGATTGATTGATTGACTGGCATGTCAACCTCTCCTGGGTTACTTAGGAATAGCGTTCATAGTTTTGTGTGATTGTTTCTTAAGAGGGTTTTTTATTTTTTTCGTTTTTCGTGTCAGTTTTTTTGTTTTTGTTTTGTTTTGTTTTGCTTTTTGAATTTTTTTAAAATTTTGCTGATGATCGAATAATTTCTAAACAAATCTATTTGGCCTATAGATGGGACAATTACGGGTTCTACCACTCCAGTCAGCGTATAACCACGATTAAGTGTAATGAAGACATGTTCCACACTCCTCAAATCTCTAGAACCGGAGTCTCACCATTTAATGCAATTTAGTGTACTATTTAGAACATTTCTTTTTGAAAAGGGCCAACTCCTTTGCAAGGGGTACTTTCAGAGTATTCTGAGGCCCACCGACTGGGCGTGAAGAGAAAAAGGAATATATATATATATATATATATGGTTTAGTTTGGCTTGGTTTGGATTTATGACATATCAACCATTGTAGGTTGTTTCATGCCAAATCCATTTTTATACATATAAGCAGTTATATTTGAAACAATTCAGTTTAGCATAAGTACACATTTTTATTCGATTATACCCATAGATAGGACCCTATCTGGTGCTAACAATCCGAGGCAGAGGACCGGGGAACGATGGCAATAGCGGGGTACTCCGCATTCCTAAAAGCTCCAGCATTACTGGAGCCTCATCATCAGATTGTTTAATGTCATATACAGGACACCCCAACGAGTGTCCTGTATATGAAGTAAGACTGCAGAGATGCAGTCAGTAAATTCTACAGCCACAGCCAACTAGGCAATTTTCTTGTGGGTAATAATAGACTTCATTGTTTACCCTTTATATCCCTATAGTACTTTTACCATAATACTGAATTCCAAAAAATGTTTGGTTCCAAGGGTTTCAGATAAAAGATTGTGTATTTTTTTTTATAATACAGGGTGGAACGATAAAATTATCGCACTAGAAAAGACGACATGATTCCATTTCCGTTTAATGAAAACCGGTTTTCTTTTTTTGTTGCAGACCATCTACTAGAGCGATAGAAGCCTTCTATCATGTCTGAAAGTGACACAATGTTCAACGAGCGAGATCGGAGATGCGCCGCGGTACAACTCATGCTCTCTACCGATCCAAGTTATGACAACAGGACCATTGCCAGCACCCTCAAAATGCAAATCCGGATGGTTCAACGCTTAAGGGTACAGCTCAACGCATCGGACGACCATTTGGGGGGTGGTGGAGCGGAGGTTTCAAGTGAGGGCCACATCATGCCAACTCACATCTTCGAAGTCGGCTTGAAAGTCAACACCAAAGTGTACCTGGATGTGCTGAAGAGTGTGGTAATCCCCTGGTACAATCAGGTGGCCGGTGGCAGACCCTGGGTGTGGCAGCAGGACTCGGCGCCGGCCCACAAGTCCAAAGAGAACCAGGGTTGGCTTCAGAAAGAGTGCTACGACTTTGTACCCTTCACTCACTGCCCCCCTCCTCCCCCGACATGAAACCGCTGGACTACTTCGTTTGATCATACGTCGAGAACATCACCAACATGACCTCTCACAACACCAAAGCCAGCCTGATCGCCACCATCCGCCGAGTATTCGCCGAGAAGGCGCTTGTGGAAAAGGCATGCTCCCAGATCCGGATCCGTATCGAGGCGGTGATTGAGGCTGAAGGCGGCTACATTGAATAGATGTCAGCTCTATTACATAATCAAGTTACCTGAATTGATTTTTTCAATAAAAGTTTTAAAATAAAGCTGTAGTTTTGTTTTCTTTAGGACGACAATTTTATCGTTTCACCCTGTAGATGTCAGCTCTACTACATAATCAAGTTTCCTGAATTGATTTTTTTCAATAAAAGTTTTAAAATAAAGCTGTAGTGTTGTTTTCTTTCCACGACAATTTTATCGTTTCAGCCTGTAGATGTCAGCTCTACTACATAATCAAGTTACCTGAATAGATTTTTTCAATAAAAGTTTTAAAATAAAGCTGTAGTTTTGTTTTCTTTCGACGACAATTTTATCGTTTCACCCTGTACTTTTTGGAATTTCTATATCTATACTAAATGTTTATGTCTACTCAGCTGTAGAGATGCCATTGGTGTATTCTACAGCCCCAGCCGACTGTGATGTATATATATATAATTTGTAAGCGAATAGTTTGTAGCCAACTTTATTTTTAAACGAGTTAGAGCTCAGTGGCTTGCACACGGTTAAATGGTTTCAAATATTGCCATTTGTTTGGGTCTCAACTATAGTAAATGATTATTTGTTTGTTTGTTATTTAATAGCATACCAACATTCACGGGTTATTTAATGCCAAATCCATCATTTTAGAAGGACAGCAGTGGTACTATTTAACCCATACATGGGAGTATAAGACGGTCATACCTTTCCCAAGAGTATTTATCCAAAAGTGAACGTAATAGCGCGACTGGAGTTCGAACTCACGTATTACGATTCCGCAGGCCAGCGCTTTAACCAGTAGTAAATGAATAGTTCTATTTGACCCACACATGGGATCATAACGGGTACAACCACCCAGGATATGTGTGGACCTGGAAGTAATGGCAATCAAGAGTTACTCTTCATTCGTCAAAGATCCAGGACTGGAGCCTCACCATCAGATGGTTTAATTTTCTACCAGGACAGTCGTTGGGAGGATAGTTTTACCCCTCCGCTGGGAAGCAGTTGGTGTACACTACAGCTCCAGCAGATATGGTGGGAAGAATGATATGAGAGACGACTGGAGAAAGAGAAGAGATGTAGAGAGACATAGAAAGAAAGAAAGAAAGAAAGAAAGAAAGAAGTAGCAAGTTAAATGCATTCGGATGAGGAGGAGTCGATCAAGTTGATGATGACAAAGGAAAGAAAGAAAATAAGAAAGGTCAAAGAAAGAAAGAAAGAAAGAAAGAAAGAAAGAAAGATTTTTTTCTGTTTGAGGGGAAATAATATGAAGGAGCAGAAGCGGAAATAAAAGAAAGAAAATAGGGAGAAATTAGAGTAACGGGATGAAGAAAGAAAGAAAGAAAGAAAGAAAAGTTGCAAACGAGATGCGCTCGAAGGAGGGGGTGAAGAAATGTGCTGAGGATGAAAGAAAGAAAGAATCAAGGAAAAGTGAAAAAAGGAAAAGAATTGAGAAACGTAAGGAAAAGAAAGAAAAGAAGGAAATTTCGGAGAAAGAAAGACAGAAAGAAAAGTGAGAAAAACAGAAAAGAAAGGAGAAAAATAGGAAAGAAGAAAGAAAAGAAGAAAATTTTGAAGAAAGAAAGAAAGAACGAAAGAAAGAATAAAAAGGAAATAAGAAAGAAAGAAAACTAGAGGAATGAGAGAAGTAAAGAAGAGAGCAAAGAAATGCACTCAGAGGAGGAGTAAGAGGAAGGGAATAAAATAGAAAGAAACGTGTTAAATGGGAAAGTTAGAAGTTTAGGTTTGGTTGGTTCGTTGGCTTGTTGGGTTTTATGGCATACCGCCTTTGTAGGTTATTTAATGCCGTTTTTATACAAATTATCATTTCTATTTCAAACACATCAGTTTAGTATGAGTACACAGTTTAATTGTCAAAAAACATTTCTATTTCAAGTAATTCAGTTTAGCATCAGCATAGTTTTTGTCCATACAAAATGTTAAGACAGTTCTATTTCAAACAATTCAGTTTAGAAAAAGTACGCAGTTTAGTTCTATTCGACCTAGATTGATAGGAACCTATCAGGTGTTACCACCCCGGGCCAGAGTGTACCTGAGAGAAATGGCAATGAAGGGGTGCTCCACATTACCCAAAGGTCCAGTATTACTGGAACCTCACCATTAGATTGTTTTGTGTCATATCAAGAACACTCGCTGGTGGGGTCTTAACCTTCCGCAGAGGTGCAGCCGGTGTATTCTACAGCCCCAGGTTTAGTTTGATGTCTTTGTTTAATGGAATATCAACTTTCGTGGAAGATGTAAAACAAAAGCCATCCAAGTAGAAGAAGAGCAGTTGTACAATTTAACCCATAACTTGAGGGTTTATACCTTCCCCAAGGATATTAGTCCAAATGTGAACGTAATAGCGTGACTGGAGTTTGAACTCGCTAACCTCGAAGCCTCAGTGCTGTACTTAAACCATTACACATAAGGACTCTCCCCTTGAAAATTTAAGGAGAAAGACAAATAACAGAAAGGAAAGAGTATAGGAAGAAAAATACACAATTTCAAGGACCATCCTATTGCAATCAATTCTGTAGTAAAGCTTCTCATTTGACACTTTGGGCCAGATGTGGTAGATTTTCATTAGGCACCCATTGTGGGAGGAGTGGCGAGAGAGGGTCAGGGATATCTGTGCTACCAGCGCGATGATGATGATGATGATCTATCTCATTCATATACCACCTATTACCATTTTTCGACACACTTTAGAACAGATTTCCCATTGCCACTGTAGAGTTTAATTTTATTCCCAAGGTTGTATTGCCTAGACTTCCACATTGAATGAGGTACTCAGGATGTAATGATTATCCTCATATGAAATGGACATGGTGACCCGAGTTCAAAACCTGGTCGAGACTGTTTGCATTTCATGCAGCGCTAAAGTATGCATGGGTAAAATATGCATCCAACTATTCTCATTACAACAATAAATAGTAAGGCAGACTGGGTTCTTTAACCTTGCTATGGCAACCGGTCTAGGAGAAGAAAACCTTAATTTAAAATGCTCATGGTGAAAGGGTTGAGTAAGGACAGATTTGACAATGGTGTTGTAGAGTTTAATCTTTGTCACAGATTGTGTTGCCTAGAATTTTATATCGAATGAACCCTTGTGAATACCCGACGAGATTTAGTAATTCTTGGTCTGACATCTTTTTTTTTTTCACCAAATTGGGAAAGTCTGCGCTATTAGTTACTCCAAGTTGGGGAGGAGGAGGAGAAAAATAGATGGATTCTAGCCTTTCTCAAGGGCATTAGCATGAAGTGAAACAAACCACTACCCGGATTTGAACTCTGGACACCGATTTCATTTCGTTCGAAGATAACCGTAACGCTAAAATTGTTCTGTAAAATTATTATATTTATTTATTATTTATGCTATTATATTTATGTTAAGATGTATTACAAATATATCATATCAGGAACTCATTGTGAAAATATCATCTGGCTCTTTTGGCTGGGGTTACCGAATACACCGACGGCATCTCTGCAGAGAGATAAGACTTTTCCAACCAGTGTCCTGGATATGATACTAAACAATCTGCTGGTGAGCTTCTAGTAATACTGGAGCTTTGAGGAATGCGGAGTACTCTCAGGTCCACTCTGGTGCTGAGTGGTAGCACCTGATAGGGTCCTATCTATGGGTCAAATAGAACTAAATTATCGACTTATGCTAAACTGAATTGTTTGAAATAGAACTGTTTTGACATTTAACTGTGTGTAAACAAAAATCTGTATTTATACTAAACTGAATTGTTTGAAACTTTTATCAAAGGGACACAAAAAAGGTTGATACACCGTAAAATAACCAACCAACCAACATTCTGAGCCATACTTTCTGAAAGATTTGACTTTGCCACGGTAAAGTTTAATCTTAGTCTTAAGATTGTATTGCTTAGACTTCCATATTGAATAAAATGAAGTTTTGCAAGTACCCAAAAAAGCTTGGAATTCTGTTATTATCCATCCAGAGTTACCCAGAGAAAATTAACAAATATACATTGGATTTTTCGACATATTTTGCCCATAGTATATATATATATATATATATATATATATTGTTCTATCAGAACTCTTCAGTGTAGCTAGACACGCAGGGCGTTCGAAGCCGGGATCGAAACCCGTCCAACTTTACGTTAGACTAGGTTTTAGACCTCTCGGACACCAAGCGGACCCCGTTGGCTAAGTGAATTTTAAGGTATTTATTTTAGCAACAGCAGCAGCAGCAGCCTTTGTTTACATTTTTATTCCCTATTGGCTAGCAGAGTGCTCAATTCTTTCGAAGAGCTTTGCATTACGCGAGCGGCGGCCGGCAATTCCTTCGCCAGAGTGCTCAACACCCATGGGGGGAGCGTATATATATATATATATATATATAATTCTGTTTTAGCTGAATTCTTTCATAATCTTGAATGACATCATCATTTTTGAATGAAATTGACATAAATGCTTTGAACGAGAAATTATTTTCCCTTTTCCTTTATGGGTCATGTTTGATCATATTTTACAACATCGCCGGCTGCAAATCACAATGTGAAATTCATTTAATTCGTAAATCTACATCTTTCCCACTATTTATATATTTGTTTCATAAAAAGCTTGTTGAAAAACAGAAATTATAAAGACTTTTCTTGTTGGAAAAGATAATATTAGAGTATAAATATAAAGTCTCTATGTGAATATGTCTCTATATATAAGAAAGAAAGTATATTGATACGCTAATATGTATATGTAAGCCATTGGTAGAGTGTTCGCCTAATGGCTCGAGAGACCGGGGCTCAATCCCAAGTCGAGTCATACCAAAGACTCAAAAAATGGTATTTGATGCCGCCTTGCTCAATACTCTACATTATAAGGTAAAGAGGAGCAATTCAGGGAATGGAGTAGCGCCCTTCCCTACACCTCGGTATTGTAGATATTGAAAAGGGAACCTTCGGGTAACCCTCGACTAAGGTCGCCAGCTTTACTTTACTTAGTATATATTCGGCAACTGCTGAAATTTTCATATGCAGGGAAAATATTGAATAGCACTGTGAATATTTATGTAAACAAAACATATTCGTTCAATTTAAGATAATTAAGTGATGTTAAAAAAAAGATGCAAGCTTGAAGGAACAGAATGTTAGATTTTTACTCAAAAGAAATAAAGACGAAAATTTGAGTAGATCACAGAATAAATCGATGAACCAACTGAAGGATGTATTTTTATTGCTTATTAAATAAATAAAAAATACAATGGCAAAAATTACAACTTCTCGGATCTATTTTTGCAAAAAATTCTAGTAGGAAAATCAGCTTATTTCCACAGACAAACACACACACACACACACACACACACACACACACTCATATATATACATATATATATATATATATATATAGCGAGATCAATACGATATATATATATATATATATATATATATATATCGTTCTTGATTTCTCCTTCTTCTCCATATTGGCCTAAATCGCCCGATAATTTCGCTTTTGCATCCTCATTGTGGACTACTTCCAAGTAGTGGACTACTTCCAAGATACCGGAAAAGACTACTTCCAAGTAGTCCTTTCCAGTATCTAGGATACCACTTGACAACTGTACGGGCCATCTTTGATCTATGAACCTTGCAACGAGTCCGATCAAGTGGGCCTTCGGCTTTAGTTACTCCGTGATTACGTCCTTCATTCGGCTGATGAGTTCACGCAACAATATTCCCAGCATGGATATTCTCATAGTCTTCAGTGTCGTAACCAGTCTCTGTTCTTCCTTCGTGGTACCACCCGTTTGACTCACCTATAACATCGCAAACAAAAATGGTGTTATGGAAGAGATTGGCACGTTGGGTTTTGTCCAATTTTGCCTTGAGCAAAATCGTGGTAAATGCTTTCCATCCTGATATTATTCTCGGCAAGATCTCCGTATATATACGACGTCCATTTTCACCTCCTCGATTTCATATACGGCTCTGTGGTACAGAAACAACTGTCCTATATATGTGAGCCCGAGTATCATTCCTGACATAGAGTCTGATACGCTCACACACACACACACACACACACACACACACACACACACACACATATATGTAATTTTATATATGTTTATTTACGCGAATAATGTTAAAAATAAACAATGAATGAAACATTTTCTTCAAAACAATCTCCGAGGCATTATATACACTAGATCGAGTTTTCCTTTGAGGTTTAGATTTGAGAACGTGGACAGGCTTAAAGGAAATAGAATGACACAGCTCCACGCTGTAAAAAAAGGCGTTTCACAAAAGTTTCAGCCAACTTGCTTGAATAAATGTGACGACTGGCAAGGGACTGTTTCAAGAAAATGTTTTCATTTATTGTTCTTTTTTGACTTTGTAAATACAGCTTAGGTCTCGATTATTTGAACTCTCTAAATATATATATATATATATATATATAGTTGCTAGTATTTAATTGCTGCTCTCGATAATGATATGAATGGTTGATTTAACCATTCTTTATTGGAGGTGTTGTCATACTGCTGCTATCACTAAATCATTCTCGCATCTTGTCAGATACTGTTTGGAGACAAACCCATAGTTAAGGGAGAGGAACAGATACTATACTTTATTCACAGCCCGAATGCCATAGGATGTCGTTTCTTTGTCAGTTTGTGCATGGGGGTGCAGGTATTACGTTAAACTGTATCACTAAAATAACTACGGTTGTTGTCGTTCATGACATAATTTATTTGTGTCTAGACTTGACACTTGGTTCAGTTAACGATTCTTACTTGATGTGGATTACTAATTTGCATATTCGGATTTGAAAATTAGAAATGTTTTTGATGTGCTTCCGGTTTTTCTGATCTTTATTGATAAAATCTATAAAATTTGATCAACTTGATTTATGTTAAAAAAACTGATTGATGGATTGATTGATTTTTGACGGCATATCAACCCGTCTTGGGTCCTTTCATGCCTAGAGATTAGGGAATAGTATTTATTGTACGTTCATATTTACATTTTTTGTGTAGTTGTTTCTTAAAAGAAATTTCGGAGAAAACACATTTTTTTTATCATTTTATTTCAATCATTTTGCTTTAGTTGTTTTAAAGTTGACAGTTTTATTGAAAAATTAATGGTAAAATTCGTGCGAGATAATTTATGATCGAAATAGTGGGGCAATAATTAAAATGGCTTTCTAGATGAGGTTTTTACAAAATAAAAACAAAATACAATAGATTCCAGAAATATTCTGATTTTTTGGACCGAAAGGATTCGAAATATATTTCAATGACCATTTCAGTAAAATTTTACTTTTTATAGATTTTTGGATAACCCGCTGAAAAATGTCTATTTTTTTGTAAAAAAAAAGTATTTTTTGTAAAAAAAAGTATTTTTTGTAAATCTGGAAATATCATGAAAGTTCCAAATTAGAAGATACTACTCATGTATATAAATTCTAAAACAAGGACCTACGTGCTATCTTTTTAATGTGGTTTTAATTCATTCTAAAACAAGGTCCTACCTGTTATCTTTTTAAAGTGGTTTTATTTCATTCTAAAACAAGGCCTTACGTCCTATCTTTTTAATGTGGTTTTAATTCATTCTAAAACAAGGTCCTACCTGTTTTCTTTTTAAAGTAGTTTTATTTCATTCTAAAACAAGGCCCTACGTGCTATCTTTTTAAAGTGGTTTTATTTCATTCTAAAACAAGGCCCTACGTCCTATCTTTTTAATGTGGTTTTAATTCATTCTAAAACAAGGTCCTACCTGTTATCTTTTTAAAGTGGTTTTATTTCATTCTAAAACAAGGCCCTACGTCCTATCTTTTTAATGTGGTTTTAATTCATTCTAAAACAAGGTCCTACCTGTTTTCTTTTTAAAGTAGTTTTATTTCATTCTAAAACAAGGCCCTACGTGCTATCTTTTTAATGTGGTTTTAATTCATTCTAAAACAAGGTCCTACCTGTTTTCTTTTTAAAGTGGTTTTATTTCATTCTAAAACAAGGCCCTACGTCCTATCTTTTTAATGTGGTTTTAATTCATTCTAAAACAAGGTCCTACCTGTTTTCTTTTTAAAGTGGTTTTATTTCATTCTAAAACAAGGCCCTACGTCCTATCTTTTTAATGTGGTTTTAATTCATTCTAAAACAAGGTCCTACCTGTTTTCTTTTTAAAGTGGTTTTATTTTATTCTAAAACAAGGACCTACGTGCTATCTTTTTAATGTGGTTTTAATTCATTCTAAAACAATGTCCTACCTGTTATCTTTTTAAAGTGGTTTTATTTCATTCTAAAACAAGGACCTACGTACTATTTTTTAATGTGGTCTTATTTCATTTTAAAACAAGGACCTACGTGCTATTTTTTTAATGTGGTCTTATTTCATTCTAAAACAGGGACCTACATGCTATTTTTTAAATGGTTTTACTTCATTCTAAAACAAAGACCTACATGCTATTTTTAAAGCGGTTTTAATTCATTCTAAAACAATGGCTTACATGCTATCTTTTTAAAGTGGTTTTACTTAATTCTGCTTCGCCTATTTGGAAAACATCCACAACCAAATTTTTTCTTAGATTATCAAGAAAAGATTTATTTCAAGACATTTATAAAAAAAATATATAGTGATAATTAATATTAAAAATAATTGTTAACTTCGATCAAAGAGCCCCGTCTCTATCTTTTTGTTTTGATCAATATTACAGGTTGAATGCGGAATTTGAATGATGGGTGGTATATATCGTCAACTGAACTTTTGTTGTATTTTTTGCACTTTTACGTGTGTCAAAAGTCCAACAAATATTAAATTCTTTCTTACATAGGGCTATTTAGAGGTCATCAATGGATTCCTGGCGAAATTCCAACCGATAAACATGTGCTTGTTTTATATCTTATTTTTTGACAATTTTGCAATGTTCAATCTAAATGTTCACGAAACATCACACACACTATATATATATATATATATATATATATATATAGAGAGAGAGAGAGAGAGAAGAGGGTATTTCTTTCTTTTCTTTGTTATTGATCAACCTACTTTGTTGAGGTATTTCTCATGCCGCAACAGAAAATGGCTGGTATTCAATCAATTGAGAAGACTATGACGTTAACATAACCACATTGACGTCACTAATTACGTCATCACTATTTATCCAGCATCTTCCTCTAGGATCCTTTAGCCTGTTGGTATTTTAGGCTTTACAGGAAACCTTTGAGATTTCTCAAAATGTTCGATGTTCTACTTCGGAAATGGAATATTTCTTTTTTTCCCCGACACAATTATGTCAAACATCTATGCTGCGATTTTCGTTCTTTTGTCGGAAACATTTCCCTATTGGCAAAGAGAATTTTAGTCCACACACAGAACTTTTGTAGATATCTAAAAAAAAAACTATCTATTCAATCTATTAATCCACTGAAACATCTAAGGTGGGTGAGTCAAAAGTTTTGCAATATTTTAGTTGTACATGCTTGTTGGCCGAAACAGTTCAAAGTGTAGTAGAAGGTACCTGCTGTGATTAGTAGAATCGTGATAAGTGGTGCGCTTCACTCTGTGCGATTTGAAAGACGTTTTGCATTGCTTCCCTGTGTGATTTGAAAGACGTACAAACGTTCGTACAACGTAGTCTAATTCAGAAACTAAGGCTTTACGAGATCGAGCTGGACCATAACAGCAGCAAAAAATATTTGTTGTGAGAAAGGTGAAGGCGAAGTTGATCACAGTTGAGTAACCAGATATTTTGCTCTGGTTGCAAGAACCTCGAAAATTAGGCAAAGTCAAGTAGGCCTAAAAGCGTGGATTCCGAGGCCGTTCTCCCAGCCATTGAAAAAATCCAGTAACTTTTTGAGAGTATTGTACCTCATGTTACTAAAATATTGCAAAACTTTTGACTCACCCAAGTATTTTTAGATAGAAGTTGTCTTTTATATAGTTTTTTAAAAATTTAATCAGAGTATGACGCTAAACTATATTCAGAGGTGAGGCTCGGTTCCGTAGCTCTAGGTAGTGTGGAGTACCCCTTCATTGCCATTACTACCAGGTCCACCATAACTTTGATAGTACCTGTTAGGGTCCAATCTATAGGTCAAATAGATCTGACTGATTGATTGATTGATTAATTAATTGGTTTGTTGATTGATTTTAATAGCACTTCAACCCGTTCAGGGTTATTTTATGCTAAGAGTATAAGAAATGGGATTTTCACACGGTATTCCCCAAAGAGTTTCATTCATTTCCTTTTTTTCTTTTTTTTTTTTTTTGGCACACAGTCCTATCGAATACAAACATCTATTTGACCCATCAATATGACACTAACAGGTACTAACACTCCAGAGGAGAGTGGACCTTAAAGTAATGGCAATGAAAGGGTACTACACCTTCCCTAGATATCCAGAACTTGAGTCTTGCTATCAGATGTAGGACTTGCCCTTTTTGCAAGGGATACAATCTAAGCCCTATCGCTGGAGAGGATTGATTTCCTTGAAAATTATTGCTATTAGATTAGAATACTTGAAACCATATAACTGTCAGCAAACGAATGATTATCATTAAATAGGAATAGTTACTTTAAATTTGATAATTGGGTATGAATTATTCGTATTAGATGGGAATACTTGAAACTATATGATTGTATACAATTAAATAGTTACTGACAAATAAAAATGATTTGTTTAATTCAAAATAACATTGAAAACAAAGTTTCGATTACAATCAAAAATGTTCTAAAGAATCAAATTTTGGCTTTAAATAACCATTAAAGAGTTGATATGCCGTAAGATAAACTAAATTGTTTGAATTTTTAAAAAATGGTATACTATTTATAGAAGTATTAGTTGTTTTTTTTTAATATTTCCATTGCATCAATAACATTCTATCTTCTAATTACTGAGAATAAAAAAGTGCATTTTTTTAATGTTTAGGAAAGCTAAGAAATGCATACAACAAAGTTTGATGTCATGAAGTATAATTATGTTTATTAGTTGAAAATGTTGAATTCAGTTCAACTTTCACTGGAAGTTTCTCCCTATCTCGTATATGCAGAATGTTTAAGAAAAAATACAATTATTTCATAATCTTATAACTCGACAAGTTAAAATAACCTTAAATTTTGGGCATTTGTAGAAACAACTCAAATCCTATGATTAATGTTTTCAGGGGGGTTTTCTTTTTATGTATGCAAATGTCATTGGCTGGAAAGAAAAGTCGCTTAAACATTAAACCTAAAGTTTTTGGTCAAAATTTTTTTTAGAAATATTGATCTCATAGTTTCATAATCAAGTAACTTTACCAATTCTCGTTAAAATGATCTCAAATTTAACATGTATAAGTCAAAATTATATGATTAATGTTTAAACGCCATTTCCAGTGAATGGTATTTCTATATATAAAAAGAGAAAAACATACATTAAGCGTAGGGTTTAGAGTCATTTTAACACGTGCTGTTAAAATATGAGATCATTTGAACAAGAATTGGTCATGTTATTAGATTATGAAATGATATCGATTTTTCTGAATGACGATATATATATATATATATATATATATTGCATATATATATATATATATATATATATATATATATATATATATATATATATATATATTGAGGCTATTCAACTACATCCCGGCTGAAGTCTATGAGAGGTGATCTGTTCGGTGTTTAAGTGAAATTGATATCATTTCGTCATCTAATAATGTGACCAATTCTCGTTCTAATGGTCTCCAGTGAATAACATTTAAATAAATGAAAAGAAAAAAGCACAAAACTTTAAACATAGAATTTTGACTTGTTTCTGCACATGCTGTTAAAGTTTGAGATAATTCAAACGAGAATTGGTGAATTTATTGGATTACGAAAGTATGATATCAATTTTTTTGAAACACCATGTACAATGAATGGATTACCCAATCCCATCGCTACCGTCAGGATATGATGCAAAGTCAATTTTCAAACGGAGAAGAGATGGGTTCATGTCCAAAATTTGAACTCGAGTTACAACTCCATTTCCTACGCTAATAACCGTTATACTAACCATGCCACCATATATATATATATATATATATATATATACTTGTATATATATACGAGGATCATTAAATAAGTTTCCAGCCTTTTTTTCGTATGGGCACTTTTATTGATAGTACATACATGAAACTCTAGTCCCCTTCAAAGTAATCTCCTCCGGCTACAATGCACTTCTGGAAGGCCCCATGGAAGTCCTCTTGTGTGAGCGTGTCAATGACTTTCGTCACAGCCTCTTTCATCTCCTCAATTATCTCATAACGACAGCCTCTGAGCTTAGGGAATAACCAAAAGTCACATGGAGCAAGGTCTGGACTATAGGGAGGCTGAGGAACTGTCTTGATGCCCATCTTGGTCAAATAGTCAGTGACAAGGGTGAAGTTGTGGACTGGTGCATTGTCCTGGTGGAAATGCCACTGACCCGATTTCAAGGGTGCTGGCCTCTTCCGACGGAATTTCTTCCTAAACTCCCTTAAAACCTCAACATAGTAACCCTAATCCTAACCCTTTGGCCAATCAACTCTGGTGTGTTGACTTCCTTACTCCTCGCACACCTCTCATCATCCCTCACAGACTCCGTGTCTTCCTTGAATCTCTTTTGACACTCAAAAACACATGCTAGATCCATGCAAGATGGTCAAAAAGTAGTCTGAAGCATTCCATACGTTTCTGTGGCATTTTTTCCAAGTTTAAAACAGAATTTTATTGCATATCGTTCTTCTAAAGTGTCATCACATCCAGAATGCATTTTGGAAATTCACCAGCTGTGACAATCAGGCTTTAGTAGGGTGTATTCTAATTGCTGCTGTAGCTGTTCATTTGAAGCTGATATTGGTCAGTCATCTCATAAGATGTATATCAATAACATACTGAATTCTCAAGAGTCTACAACAATTTTAAATGCCTGTACAAAAAAGTCTGGAAACTTATTGAAGGAACCACGTATATACACCTATATATTAGGGCACGCTTATGGAAGCATATCTATATATACATATATATATATATTGAGAGAGAGAGAAAGGCATATATATATATATATATATATATATATATATATATATATATAATGTAGTTGGCACAACCAACAAGGCAAAAGGGGATTTTCCTAATCATCATCAGACTAATCACCCAAATTTAGGGCGGTTGTAGAGACACTACTGATGACACCCTCACAATCAACTAGCATCCATCTCGGTCGCAAACGGCACTCTATGATTCGGCAGAAGACCGGCTAGTCCCTTTCTTAGGTGTTATCTCCCCATTTCTCTCTATCAATCTGCCTTTTCGCCTTCCTCTTGGCATTGTACAATGCGGGATGGTTTTCACCAGACCTGATGATCTCGTCATACGGCGATACAATACCATAAATTGTTGCTATTCTCCTCATTTTTGAGACGATTACAAGGTTTTCAGTGTGCCTCTAGAGATCAGTAATGAGGGTTTCGGATTCACAAGCGGACGGAAAGATTGAGATAACAATCGTACGCATGAATTTGATTTTCGATTTCAGGAGAGATGTTTTTGTCTTTTTTTTTTTTTTTTTTTGTCAGGACGACTATTGACTGCAATTCTCTCCAGAACTTCTGATTTCGACCCTTCATCTAGAATGGTTGTATCTATGTCTTTAAAACTATTAACTGTGCAATTCTTGCCAGAACTTCTGATTTCGACCCTTCATCTAGAATGGTTGTATCTATGTCTTTAAAACTATTAACTGTGCAAGTCTAGACAGAACTTCTGATTTCGACCCTTCATCTAGAATGGTTGTATCTATGTCTTTAAAACTATTAACTGTGCAAGTCTAGACAGAACTTCTGATTTCGACCCTTCATCTAGAATGGTTGTATCTATGTCTTTAAAACTATTAACTGTGCAAGTCTAGACAGAACTTCTGATTTCGACCCTTCATCTAGAATGGTTGTATCTATGTCTTTAAAACTATTAACTGTGCAAGTCTAGACAGAACTTCTGATGACGACCCTTCATCTAGAATGGTTGTATTTAGGAACTTGAAACTATTGACAGTTTCATTATTTTTGCCTTCCTTCTTGACGCCTTTTTTTATTCCATTTTTGCTGTTGGTCAAAACCTTTTTCTTCTCTGCACTGATCTCTATGCTATGTGATATGTGATGTTGTCACAATTCTCAACAAGGTTGTCTTATTCCTTTTCATCGCCTGCTAGACAATCAATATCATCAGCAATCCGCTCGATACAAAAAATAAAATTATATTTCTATAGTCCAAGAGGTGCAACCATACAATATTACTAACATACCTATAGCTTGATCAGATTTTCCTATAGTAGTCAATCAGTTGATATTAGACCGTGCCGTACCTAGACGTATATTGACATGGTTTTCAGTTGAGGAGATACTGCTATCAAGATATATGAACTTGTTCACTTATTTCTGGGACTCGCTATTTATTGATGAGATGGCATCATCTTGATTAAAACACAAGAAATCTATTTTATCGGAGTTCATATGGAGACTGGTGCCTCTTGCTATTTGTTTCAGGCTATGTAGCTGAGGTTCGGATTGAACTGGTACATTTGCAAGAAGCGCAATGTCATATGCGTAATGAATATTAGTTATATTTTCCGCTGGATAGTGTTCGCTTCTTACCTTTCATTAGATCCATTGATGTTTGTAGTTCATAATCTTGATAGATGATGAATAGCAATGTTGCTAATGTATCTCTTGGCAAGACTCCAATGACAATATCAAAGAAATCAGTGTCACTATCAGATGAGTGAACTATGACTTTTGTGTCTTTGTAGAGCATTATTATAGTGATACGAATTTCTTTGGGAAAATATTATTCTAGAAGTATTTGCTCCATCTTTCCTATGAATGGAATCTACTTACGAGTGTTGCCTAAAGATTTCCATTTCATTTCCAATCTCAGTTTTGGTTATTTCTCATTCAGTAACCTTTTTGTTACGTTAAAACAGAATCGAAAACCATGGAGATATATCTATCAAAGAAAGGTGTTGCCTCAAATATTTTTGCACGTACTCCTTCGATAATTCGACGAATAGTTTATGAAATTGTAGATCGCTATCTCCGAAAGCTTTTTCCTGAAAACAATTACAAACAAAAATGCTGCTGGTCTTGATTAAATACCTCCTGAAGTATGGAAGACAAGAAAATTTGATGTCATACTACATTGATTATACAACGCCGAATGTAACCAAAACACATAGCCCTGTCGGCTGGATCTGTAGAATACGCCGGCTATATCTCTGCAGAGAAGTAAGATCCCCACCCTCAGAGTATTTTGGGTATGATACTAAACTACACCTGATGATGAGGCTCCAGCCCTGAAGCTCTAGGAAAAGTAGAGTACCCCTTCATTTCCATCACTCCCAAGTCCACTCTGACCCGAAGTGATTGTACCTGTAAGTTATATTTTTATCGGTCAAATAGAACAGTTTAACCATTTAACTATGTGCAAACAAATGACTAATGTTAAACTGAATTGTTCGTATATATAGCGATACTTTAAACCATTCAACTGTGTGAAAGCAAATGATTAATTTTAAAAAGAATTATTAGTTTCAGATATAAATACTTGAAACCATCTAACTGTGTGCAAACAAATGAGCTCTGACTTACTTAAAATGTTACCTTCTAAGTATTCGTCTGCAAATTATATATATATATATATATATATATATATATATATATATATATATATATATATATATGTATGTATGTATGTATATATAAACAGGATTTGGCATTAAATAACCTACAAGGGTTGATATACCATAAAACCCAATCACCCAACCAAAACACAATAGAGAAATCGACGAAATATTGCATCCTCCCCTCCCTGAAGAAAAGCAACCTCGAAATCATTTATAACTAGTAATTTACTAATCTTTTTGTAAGGTGTGGCACAAGATCGTATAAATGGAGCACCCAAAAATCACTAAAAATCTTTTTGCTGCTCTATCTGTTAAGATTTAAAATGCTCTGCTTCTCCATTGTATCGGAAGCTGAAAACGTTTTTAGAAGACACTTTTGGAGTCCCTCCCCCATATATATGCATATGAGAGTATATAATTATATTAATAGGTATTCAAGGTACTCTCCTATTTCTTTCGTCAAAGTCTGCCTTCACTATTTAAAAAACGAGTACGTTGGGTTAAGCGGTAAATTTGATATGAAGATTAATCGGTAAGCAGGTAATTGTGTTGTGTTATCTTTTGATTTTTATTATAAAATGTCTCTAATTTTATTTCAATGTTTTCCATTCCATTTTCTTGTCTTCTGTATTAGAAAAGATAAGGAGCCACAAAAGTTATTTTTATATTCGCCATATTTGATGATTTAAAAAAAATAACTTCCCGATATTATTGCATTGAAATTCCTTTTTGGACGTTATGAATAAATTCTTTTTCAATATTCGATATATAAATCACCTGCCCAAAGAAACAAAAATTGTGTATTTTAAAGTTTTTAAAAGACAAAAATTATGTATTTCTATTTTTTCATTTCTTCATATATTTTGGTGCTTCTATTAATACACTTGCCATTGAACTTATATATTTTTAAGATTATTAACACTATTCCATGGAAACAGTGTTTTAAAAATATATATTAACTTTAAAATAAACGTTTTAAAAGAATTTTAAAAGGGTTTGAAATAGCAAAATGGGTGGAATTTTTTAACATAGAAAAGAATGTTGATTTCACTTGTTACATAATACCTTTTTTCTTTACTTCATTCAAAACCGATGAAAAAAAATTGATATCTCAGTATTCTTCTTAAATGAATCGAAAGAAGATCTTTAAAAAAAGTTGCCTAAAGAAGAGCTTTAAAAAATGATGTCGAAAGAAGAGCTGTAAAAAAACTATCACCTTTTCTTTACAATTTTTTGTTCTTTATCAATGATTTTTCTCCTTAAAAAAAAGGAAACTGTTTATAAGATTAGAAATAAAATAATTTGATTTAAAAACTTATTCAATGAAGATAGTATATATATATATATATATATATATATATATATATATATATATATATATATATATATCACCTTGTCTGAGGGGCTAGGAATAACTTACAGTATCCCCTACAGAGAAGTAAGAAAAAAAGTGTGTCTCGGGTATAACACTAAACTGTGTCTGATGGTGAGCCTCCACTCTCCTTTCCTTGCCATTACTCCCAGGCCTACTCTTACCCGGAATGTTAGCACCTATTAGTGTCCCATTTATGGGTCTAATAGGTCTGAATATTATTCCTATTAGATTAGAATACTTGATAACATATAACTATGATTAGATCATTTGTATATTGAATAGTGACTTGTTTGTTGAAACCATATAACTGTGTACAGACAAAGGATTATCATTAAATATAAATACTTACTTGAAATCATATAATTGTGTATGAATTATTAGTATTTGATTGGAATACTTGAAACCATATAAGCGAGCTAATAATTTGTATCAGGAATATTCTAAATCATATAACTGTGCAAAAAATGATTATTTTCTTGGATTTATTTCGATTGTGCGAAATTCCTTTGAACTAACTGGGAAATATATCCTTAAAAAGAAAGCAATAGTAATTTTTAAAGTTATTTATTTCTTAATATCTTCGGTAAATTTTTCACTCGCAAAGAAAAAAACTATTTGCTTTTTCCAAACCGTTCCTCTTATTTATTGAATAACCAATTTAAGATTGTATCTTTTGTGAAATATCTTGAGAGAGAAGAGAGAGAGTGAGAGTTTTTGTGTGGGTGTGTAGGTGAAAGAGAGAGGGTGAGAGTTTATGTGTGTGTGTGTGTGTGTGTGAAACAGAGAGAGTTAGAGTTTGTGCGCGCGCGTGTGTGTATGTGTGTGTGTGTGAAGGCACAATTCGTGCTTTTATACTTAAATTTTTATACGAGATCACACAATGTTAATCAGATGTGATATCTCTGGTTAGATATTTACGATTAATATAATTACTAATCCATTATCTGAATGATCCAAATCTTAATATAGATGCGATCATAAACCGAATGATTTTAGCAGATGTTGGTTGCAATAAATCGTCAATATGTCTTCTCTCTCTTTTTTTTTATACAAGAAATGCTGACTAAGCTTATTTCAATGCATTTGCTTATGAATTTAGTCTTTTTGACACTTACAATAAGAATAATGTTTGTTTTTCTATTGTAAGTAAAGGTAGGGTAACGGTTATCGTCGCGAGGGAGTGTCGAGAACCGAGTTCAAATTCTGGTCTTATGTATATTGCACACTAATGCGCTTGGCAAAAGGCAAGACACCACTTCTCCTTGTGATCCGATTAAGACAAGAATGAGGGAGAATGAGAAAAAGGAAGAGAAAAAAAGAAAGAAGAGAGGGAAAAAAGCAAAAAAGTACTGAGGAAAAAAGGGAGATAAGGAAGACGAGAGGAAATAGAACTTAGAAGAGTGGAAAGTGGAAAAGTAAAAGACAAAGAAAGAAATAAAGAAAGAAAGATGGAAGAAAGGAAAGGAAAGAAAAAGATGAAGAGATTAAAGAGAAGAATAACGAATATGAGAGGATAGAGAAAAACAAAAAAGGAATAAGAAGAAGTGAAGAATAAGGAACTTAGAAGAAGAGAAGTGGAAAATAAAAGGAAGACGGTGAGAAAGAAAGGGATAAGGGAGAAAGAAAGAAAAGGAAAAGACAAGGAAGAAGAGAAGGAAGAAAAGAGGAAAGGAAAGAACAAGTTGTAAGAATAGAACGAGAAAAACCAAGTGGGGGAAAACGAGAATGAAAAGGAAGAAGTGAGGAAAGAAAATGGAAAGAACATGGAAGAAAATGAGGAAAGAGAATAAAAACAAGAAGTAATGAAATAAGACGTAGAAGAAGAGATAGTAAAAACATGAAGAGAAAAAAGAAGAGAAAGAAGTGAAAAGGAATAAGAGAAAGAGAAAAGGGAAAGAGAATTAGGAGGAAGAAGTAAGGAAAGAGAATGAAAAAGAAGAAGAGGGAAAGAGAATGGAGAGGAAGAAGTGAAGAAAGAGAATAAAACAAAGAAGTGAGGAAAGAGAATCAAAAGGAAGAAGTAAGGAAAGAGAATAAAAAAGAAGTGAGGAAAAAATGAAAAAGAAGAAATAAGGAAAGAGAATGAAAAACTAGAAGTAATGAAATAAGACATAGAAGTAGAGATAGTAAAAAGATGAAGAAAAAAAGAGGAGAAAGAAGAGAAAGAGAAAGAAGAAAAATAAGAGAAAAAGAGAAAAAAGAGCAGAAAGAGAAAGAAATGAGGAAATAGGACAGGGAAGAGGAGATAGTAAACAAGCATGAAAAGAAGATGGAGAAAAAAGAGAGAGAAGAGAGAAAGAATAGAAGGAGAAATAAGAGGGGAAACAGAACAAGGAAGAAAGGACTAAAAAGAAAAGAGAATGAATAACGAAAGGAAAAGAAAAGAAAGAGGAGAGTGAGAGTTATTGGATAATTGTGGTGCTGACTGGGATATATAACATTAGTACTGCTGTACCACACCCATGATACGGATATACGAAACGTACATAGAATGTTCATAACATATATACATAGAATATAGGAATCCCGAAACACGAAAAACACTTACGATTTCTTAGTTCAGGTACGAAACTTTTTATTACCTTTGAGTTTAAAGGTTCTTCGACATAAGGAAGAGAGATGCACAATCTTTCTATGATGACTTTTCCATCAGCCCCCCCACCCCCACCCGCTGACACGTGTGGCACCCGCCACAAGGCCTGGCTTCGGCTTGCAAGCGAAAGTCGACCGTCTTCTCCCGAAGCAGAACTCAACTCAACTACTTTTTCAAAATCCCCAAAATCCTCCGCGCGCGCTTCCGGTGCATGACGTCATTCACATCCACTGGTCAACCTTTCTCTGGGATTTTTATTTTGACATCTGTGAACGACACATCCTCCCCGCACGCGCATCAACACCTGTGCTCAAGTTTGCACCTAACTAACCCATGTGCTGAGCCGAAAGGTTCTCAGCCTAACTAAACCCAAAAGCAAGATATATAAAACGAAATCCCTCGGCCATTATATTACACTGCGACCAGTCTGGAAAAAGGAAAACTCTGACTTTAAATCAGCCTGGGTATGGCAACCAGTCTAGGAGAAGAAAAACTCTGACTTTAAATCATCTTTACTCCGCTTAAAAATTGACCAGTCTATGGCGGAGGGGATAGGTAAAAATTAATATTAGAAATCATAGACTTAGCTAAGTACAAGGCTCGAAGTATATTGTACCAAGTGAGACTCTAACACACTATAAGGTGGACTCTCCGTGGCGTAATGGCTAATGTGTCGAATTGTAACATCATACGAAGTGAGTTCGAAGTAAAGTCGTGCCAAGATGTCCATTTTCGAATTTATCCTCTCGAGAAAGGCATAAGCCCCGTTA
>OY757946.1:22267202-22424569 GCA_963585895.1 Sepioteuthis lessoniana
TTTAAATATCATCAACAAAGCATCTTTTAAATTCCGAGAGATGTCTGAATAGTAAGATACAAACTTTTACTTGTCCAACGTATTTATTACTATACAAATTAAAACAATGTACATAGGTTACCATCTCTGCTATGCTACTTATCCATATAGTTTTCATCTAAATTGATGCACTTACGCTATTAGTTCACTCAGTGCCACACTAGTCCAGGAATTTGGTTTCGTCGTGTTTTCAGGTGTTCAGGGCAGGAATAGCCTGGTAGAGAGCCTATTAATATCCCGATCAAACACTGGTTTTGAATTCAAAGTTTTCCTTTTCCTATATCGGTTGTTATACCAAAGTTAAAGAGCACAACCTGACCTACTATTTATGCATTGCTGGAAGGAGAATAGATTCATACCTTACCCAAAGGAATTAGCGCTATGTGAAACACAGACAGTCTCGTTCAGGATTTTAATTCGGCATGTCCACTTCCTACAAAAATAACCGTTACGCCACGCACGTTTCTATTAATGCACAAGCATATGAATACCCTCCTCGAAGAATGTAGTTGCAAGTTAATTGTGCTGTGTAACGGCATAATGAAGAATGATGAGGTATGACACTTGTTATAAAAATATAACTCACACTTTATTTCTCCCGTAAGACCGGCGTAAGTGAGAGAGAGAGAGACAAGGAGACGAAGACAGACAGTGGACTGCTATATTGACCCTTTCTTCTTGTACTTCCATATTCAGAGCCCCACTCAACACGTATTCTGCTTCTCAGCCGACGGAGGGAGGCACATACTCCTCTTAGCACCCGCTGGCCGGTGTGTGTTTCTGTGACTCCCGTCTGACGCGTTCTGTTTGTCAATATAATGAGTATTCTCTTAATACTCTCTCACCATCCGCCCTTATCAGTTATCACACCAGGTAAGTCCACTAGACGGCATCTATAGTGCTGATGAATGTAAGTTTTTGCTGGTTGGCAAACACTGATGTGTCCATGTGTCGGAGTCCATAGGAGTCCATCGCTTATGAGTACGTCTTAACCACCCAGCAGTACCCAGCAAATCTTACTAGTCTTAATTGGATGGTTTATGAGAAGGGAGGTAAGTGTCCGTACATCTGCTTTATGACACTATGATTAGTGTCAAAGGTTGACGGGTGACATTAAATTAATTACTTTGATTAATTATGAGGATAATTTATTAAAGGTAATCACATTACTTTTGACAAGGTAGTGTAAAAAACAAAATCGTCATAAGAATTATTAAATAGTTTAACCTTAAAAGGTTACCTAACTAATACGGAAGCTAAGGCTAAAAAAATCAAAGCCAAATTGTCATCGATAAAAACTATGAATCGTTCGAATTATTAAAACATAATAATTTTGAAAAGATCATTATTTTGATTTTGATTTTGGGTGCACGAAAAGGATTCGTTTGGAAGGCTAGAGTTTGAGCAAGGATTAGAATGATTGAAGCATGACGGCTTTTCAGCAACAAGTGTGACACAAGGCCATGATACAATAATTGAGTATTATAGATTGGCTCACCAATCAAAAAAAAGAGGGATGGAGCTTTTACCCCCTCTGCATGATGTGCAACACAAGGCCATAGTTTTGATTGGCTGACCAATCAAATGTAAGCCCTGAGAGTTTTTATTCCCCTCTCCGATGATTACGATATGAAACCATTTGTCAAGGGTTTTTATTGGCTGGCCAATCGAAGCTGTGTAGTCGAGGGTTTTGGGTATTGAATACGAATAATGTTTAAAATATCAATTGGATTGGACTCTAACAGGCTCTACCACTCCGGTTTAAGGTGGACATAGGAGTAATGGCAATGAGAAAGTACTTCACATTCCTCAGATCTACCGAACTGGAGACTCTCCATTAGATCCAGTTTAGTGCCAGAACCAGAACATCCTCTCTTTTTTTAAAACAGATTCTTACTCCTATCCAAGGGATACGGTCAGCGTATTCTATGCCCTTTCAACGGAGCTTTCTCAGGTAGTGAGTCGAAAGAGAATGGAAATAATCCTGTCTTACTGATACCATTTCCCGTTACGCAATCTGCACATCTAAATAATGTATATTCTTATCAAAGGCAAGCTGCAATAACCAACAAAAAACAAAAGAAAAGAAGACACCAAAATAGGAAAAGCAGGATCAAAGGTTTGTTCCATAGCTAGAAGGCAAAATCCTTCACCAGTCAACAAGAATTCCATTTGAAATTACTCTTAAAATAGAGGAATGACTTGGCGCTTATTAGCCATAAACATTATCACCAGTCAATTTGTTACTTTCAACTAAAGAATCTCCCAATTCGGGAGATTCCAGCCTTAAAATAGAAACCTCTTTTATGTATACATGATTTAAATCATTGTATTATAAATAAAGGTTTTGTTTTATTTACACCTGTTAACAAGCGTTTCTGGGTAATTGAAGTAGTTAACAGCACTGGTGAATTTGATCTTCTGCAAAGCAAGCAAGAACTGAAGGGAGTCTGAGCCAGCTCATCCACGACTCTTCATCGACTCTCCTGCGGATCTATCAACACAACATGGGCGCAGGAAGTCCGAACGAACAGGCTCGCCGGAGACATACCAACCTATAAGTGACCCGCAGTGCAACATGCGCTCATAGGTCCACAGATGTTTTGTAGGACGCTGCAGTCAGAATTTGTTCAAAACATCATTCTTGTGTAGTTCCCATCAGGTTTTTTTCTCCTGGTGTTTCGTTAGATTCTAAGTAGTGCAACCATATAATAGTGCTTACACGGCTACATCTTGGAAGCTTTAGACGGTGCAAACTTTGTGATATAGGTATGGAATTTGATTAGTGAAATTGTTCATGTTTAGTTAAAATATTATCTCGTTGGATGCCACAATAATTGATAGGACAATTAAATTGACGTCATGTTCTTCAAGGAGAGTCTTCATCTTGCACAGAGAGGACAAATGAATCATTTTCATTTTAAAGTAGTCCTGCTAACATACGAATAATGTTTTATTTATATTGTATCATGATCATCATCATCATGTCGTGCCGCCAGCACGGATATCCCTGACTCTCTCTCTCTCTCGCCACTTCTCCCTATCCTTCATCGCCTCCGGCTGGTCTTTAGGATTACATCCTGTGTCCTCACATAGCTGCTGTATGTAAGTTCGGGCTGGTCGTCCTACTTTTGCTTGGCCATATGTGGGGGTCCATAGGAGTACATCGCTTACGAGCTCGTCCTTGCTTCTCCAGCAGTGTCCTGCGTGTCTGGTTCGTCTAACTTGTATAGTTTTCGTGATAGGAGGCAAAACTGGTTGAATTAATAAGTATTTGTCCATTATCTTTTGAGACAACCCTTATGATAAGTTATTTACAAAAGAAATAGTTTTCAAAATTTATTTCAAAAGATATTTAAGATATTGACGCGTAATAGTTTTGTGGAAAATAATTAGTAAATGATTGAACGATTCTATTTGATCCCTTAGATTGGACCCTACCACTCCAGAACCTGGGACTAATTGCAATGAAGCACATTCTTCAAAATCTCTAAGACTGCACCTCACATCAGATGGTTTAGTTTCATATCCAAGACACTCGTTTTGGGGATGTCTTACAATCAGCGTATTCTATAGCCCCAGTCGATAAGGCAAGTTGGATGAGGGGCCATGCAGGAAGATGAAAGGAGACATAACGTTACCATCACTAGTGGCCACCCCAAACACTTTCAAGTGGACTGAGCGTTTCGTTTTCATCCGTATGAATATGAATCTATCCTTATATTGACTTCAAAACACTGAAATCTTAGCATTGGCGATTATGTCATGAATGTCATGCAGTACCATATGCTTTTTCCTAGTTTCTTGAGAAGTGAATAACGTAATGGTATTGCTTTCCTCACAGACTGTGCCAAACTAACTCTAGTTTGATACACTGTAGAGAAAACCTGAAACCAATAAAGCGTATGCGCAAAATTCATAATTTAAAATGGCGACAATTTACCTATCACACTCTGTATATATGGTGTTTATAAAAGGAATAGATTTTAAAATTTATCAAAAAAGAACAATTTAAGATATTGGCACTTACGATACACAGTTTTGTAGTAAAGCATTTAGATTTTGTTTGGTTTTATGATGTATCAATCATTGTAGGTTGTTTAGATCATGTACATATTCATGTATTAAATATATGATTTCCTAAAACATTTTGTAGATAACATTTCTTTTTATTTTGGACTATTTTTTAATCTCTGCCAAGAATTTTAAAACTGTTTTTTGATCCGACAATTTCATTGATTTTATGTTTTTCCAGAAGAAAAGCTTTAATCCTGCTTTCTCAATAACAAGATGCATTATCGTCTTGAAAAATCACTTCATCATCCCCAAAACTTGGTTTGGTTTAATTTGGTTTAGTTGGGTTAGGTTGGGTTTTACTGTATATCAACCATTATTTAATGCCAAATCCTTTTTATACATATATGCATTAGATATATATGATTTTGTTTAGTTGGGTTTTATGGCATATCAACCATTGTAGATTATTTAATGCTAAATCCTTTTTATACACATATGCATCAAATATATATGATTTCTAAATACATTTTGTAGATAACATTTTTAAACAAGCCTGAGCTCATTTTTTTTGGCACACAGTTAAATGGTTTCACTTATTTCTATCTAATTTGAATAATTCTATTTACTATTAATCATTTGTTTGCACAAAGTTAAGTGTTTTTTTTTTCTTCGAATATTAACCATTAAATAAAATACCAGTCATTTGTTTATACACAGTTAAATGATCAAACAGTTCTATTTCAAACAATTCAGTTTAGCATAAGTCAACAAATTTAAATGGTTCCAAGTATTGCAATGTATTATCAATAATTCGATTGAACATCAGTTATTTGTTTACAGAGTTAAATGATCAAATAGTTCTATTTCTATCAATTCAATTGAGCATAAGTCATTTGTTTACACTCAGTTTGAATGTCAAACAGTTCTATTTGACCTATGATAGGACCCAATCAAGTGCTACCACTCCAGGTCAGAGTAGACCTGGGAGCAATGGCAATGAAGCGGTAATCTGCATTCCCCAAAGCTCCAGCAGTACTGGAATTTCACCATCAGATTGTTTAGAGTCATATCATATTCAGAACACACGTTGGGAGGAGTCTTACCATTCAACAAAGATGTAGTCGGTGTATTCTGCGGCCCCAGCCAACTGGGCCAAGAAAAATACTTGAACTTTGACAACAACTTACAGTCGACTCACTGCTGAAAATTAGGATAGCAAAACCTTCAACTTAACAATTTAGTATTATGAGAGAAATTTCCAGATATTTATTATTTAGAACAAGAAAATTTGGACAAATAGGCTAATTACTGTACCGGTTGTTGTTAAATGGTCAGCAATTTCAGTTGTGACCTGGGTCATAGTTGCTTAACTTGTTATGCACTAATCTTTACTTAATTTGGTACACAGACCTTAGTTTAGTTACTGTACCGATTTTTTCTAAAGTGGTCCGCCATTTAAGTACAGACCAGTATCAGTGTTGCTTAACTTTTTATTTACTAGGCTTTACTTAATCTGACACACAGGACTTTGGTTGAGTAGGGTACTGATTGTTATTAAGTGGTCACCCACTTGAATATTAACAGGCATATCTTAACTTTGTTGGTTATTACAGCTTGACTTTGATAAGAATACTAATTTAGATGTACAGATTGCGTAACGGTAAATGGTATCTGTTCTCTTTTGACTCACGTCCTTAGAAAGCTACGTTGAAAGGGCTAAGAATCCGCTGACCGTATCATCTGGATAGGAGTAAGAATCTATTTTTAAGAAAGAGAGGATCTCCTGGTTCTGACACTAAACTGCATCAAAATATGTTCGATAGATCTTAGGAATGTGGAGTACTTCTTCATTGCCATGTCCACCTTAAACCGGAGTGGTAGAGCCTGTTAGAGTCCAATCCAATTGATATTTTAAGAATTATTCGTATTGAATATGACCGTGTACAAAAATAAACATGTTAAGAAACAACTGCGCAAAAATATGGACGTAAAGTAAATGAGATTACCTAGACATGAATTAATCCTAAACGGGTAGACATGGGCTTAAAATAAATCAATTAATCAATCCTAGCCTTGGAAAAATACTTTCTATACTGTTTTGCTCATTAGTATTTGAACATACAATTGTATAGAGTTATAAATAATTCTTGTTTTTTAAAACCGAGTTATTAGAACGCCTGTTAAATTTCCAATGTTTTAAACGCAACCGGAAATGACCTGATTAAAGAGTGCTTTCATTGGTCATTTTTATTTCATTAATGAAAGAGTGCGCATCATAATTGAATGTTTGATCTCACAATCCTAAAATGGAGGAAATGAAAATGCATATTTGATATGTAAAGTTAGAGAAACAGCTAAGAAAATGTGCAGTGTTTATGAACAAGATGTCATTGCAGATTGCCAAGTCCAAAACTGGTTTTCAAAGTCTCGTTCTGGCAATATATCACTGAGAGATGAACTCAGAACAGGACGCTCATTAGACTTCGATCAAGAGGCTTTAAGATAATTGGTGAAATGCAATCCAGGAAAAAGTACTCGAGAATTAGCACTTAACCTCCACACATCCAAATTCACAATCTATCGCCATTTGAAAAAGATTGGGAAAATGAGCATGTAAACCTTTTAAGAAAACGCACACAGCGTTATGCTTCTCCTTGATTACACAAGACCACATTCAGCAAGTTTCACACAGGAAAAATATTGAATTTAGACTGGTATATTCTACCCCAACCACCATGTTCGCCAGACTTTGATCAAGTGATTCCCATCTTTTTCCTTCTCTACAAAATACTCTAAAAGATAAAAGATTTTCTTACGAAAATCTGGTGAAAACGTTTGTGGAAAACCTTTTGAGCTCGAAACCAGCCGAATTTTACTTGAGTTGAATCAACAAGCTACCTAATAAATAGCAAGAGAGATAAATATTCTTTTGACTGAAATTAATTCATTGTTAATTAATTCATGTATATATTATATTTTACTAAAACGGAAATTATTTATAACTGAACACAATACTTTGGCTTGATAATAACTTGCAAGTGTTTTTTCGACAAAACTGCGAATTATGTTTCGATAATAGTTTTTTAAAAGATTTTTGAAACAATTTATTCTATAGATTCCCTATATAACAACTAGATACGACTCAAAAAGTGTTGAAACGAGGAAGATACAGAGAAACGAAGATATAAAAAATAAATTAATAATCTGGTGAGGGGAAGTACTTTTTGATGAAGAGAAAAAGGATCAAGGCAGAAATAGCAAAACGAATTCACTGAAATCCTTATCAACCTAATTTTTCGGCGAAATAGCAGTGGAATTCAATCGGATGTTCACTAAACTCACTCCCCGCGGAAATGGCGAATGGCTCCAGGCGAGCAGCAAAGCGCGGGATTATCGGATAAAACAACATTAAAGCCCAGCATCTTCACATCAAAACAAATCAAAGCAAAGTAATGAACGACGATTTAATCTCACTTGCTGCGATTTCGCAAAGAAAATCCTCTGAATTACAATTCTTGTACCAACCAAATTTTCCCCTCCTCTGTCTGGGCAAAGATTGAAATGATCAACTAATTTAAATGAATTATCTTTCATTCTACAAATCTCAATCCGAGTGGACAGTGGTTTTATCCCCTAAATAGTTCGCCTTTTAACTGAAAAGATTCAAAGAATGAATAGGAACGTGTGCATGACTTCCGGTTAGACCCCAGCTATAGTTCTATCGTTCGGTGCAAATTTTAAGCTCCCCAAACCTAAGTCCATCTCCACTCTGCAACATCGCGCTCACGTTCTTCAGTAGCCCTGTCACAGTGTTCCTTGCAAAGAAGTAAGACCCAACCCAAAAAAAGCTGTCCTGGATAAAACGCTAAACTGTATCTGACAGTGTGGCTTCAGTTCTGAGGATCTGGGAAGTGTGGAGTTGCTCTTCATCACCATTACTCCCAGCTCCACTCTGACTGGGAGTGGTAGTAACTGTTTGAGTCCCATTGATAAGTCAAATAGGTCTGTTTAAAAATCATTCGTATTTGATAGGACAGTGTGTAAAAAAACTATCATGAAACAAGTCCAGTCTTGAATAGACCAACAGCATCTCTGCAAAGGGGTAAGACCCTACACAACATGTGTCCAGGATATGACATTAAATGATCTGATAGTGAGGCTTGAGTAATGCTGGATCTTTAGGGAATGCTGAGTAACCCTTCATTGCCATCACTTCAAGGACTATTCCCCCCGGAGTGGTTGCACCTGAAAGGGTCCTATCTATAGGTCAAATAGAACTGTTTGACAAAATGACTTATGCTAAACTGAATTGCTTGAAATAGAACCGCTTGATCATTTACCTTGACTGATGTTTAATTGAATTGTTAGTGATACATGGAACAGCTGAACCTTTTGACTTATGCTAAAGTGAATTGTTAGAAATAGAACTGTTCGATAATTTAACTGTGTATAAACCAATGACTGATATTTGATTGAATTGCTAGTGATACAGAGCAATACTTGGAATCATTTAACTTTGTTGACTTAAGATAAACTTAATTGTTAGAAATAGAATTGTTTTGTTATGTAACTGTGTGGATCTACAAAATGTGTTTACGAATGATATATTTAATATATATATATATATGTAAAAACAGTTCTATTTCAAGCAATTCAAATTAGCGTAAGTCATTTGTTGGCACTCAGTTTACATGTCAAACAGTTCTATTTGTCCAATAGATAGAACACTATCAGATGCTACCACTCCAGGTCAGAGTGGAACCGGGAGCGGTGGTAATAAAGGGGTATTCCACATTCCCCAAAACTGCAAGACATGCCTCACCATCAGATTGTTTAATGTCATAACCAGGACACTCGTTGTGGGGGGGAGTCTAAACCTTCTACATAGATGTAGTCAGTGTATTCTACAGACCCAGCCTAATGGGCTATGCCCAAAATTAATCCATCACCAAACCAATTTTCTATTGATGGAATCAGAAAATTGTCCACGATTTCAATGAACACATTGATTATTGAGGTAATGATTGCCATATCTCCTTTACGCTGTTTAAAATAAGGAACCTCACGAAGATAATCATTCTGAGAGGCATCTTCTGTTCTGGAAATTATCTCTTGTTTTATCATGGAATCATCATCTCTCACGTTGGAGCAAAGTTGAAGGATCGACATAATACTACATCAAAGTAACAATCGCGAATGCTTTACTATTTGGGGCCTTGTGTATGTTTACGGGCATCATGGCCTTTGTTAAACTAACCATAGATCAAACTCTGTACACCAGCGTGTATTGTCAACTAGTAACTCTTGCTTCTATTCACGGGTCTTCAAGTTGGATAAAAGTATAGTGTATGTTCATCTCACAAAGACGTGATCTTGTTTTCCGGTAAGACACGACAAAAAGGATTTGGAAATACTGGACTTTCGGACACTGATTGCAAAAACTGGGGTTTCTTAAACCTTAGTCATACCATGCGAGTATGTCATTAAATACAAACTCTTGAACGAAAGAAAGAAAGAAAGAAAGAAAGAAAGAAAGATTCCGATATTTTATTTTAATTTTTGCTTTTGTGCCAAATCTGTAAAACTGCATATTTCTTCATTGTTCAACTTAATATATGTTGAAGAGGAAAAAATGCAAATATCGTTTACACTGTTTGGTTCTCAAAGAATGGCCCTTAATACAAGACTACAATCAGATTGATTCAGAGATTGTAAAAAAAAATGAATAAATATATATAATTATTGTGCTGCCTTTGAGCATCCGTAGTTGTTGTAATCGCGTTAGAAATTACAATTAATAGTTTTGCCTATGAACATCTGCTCTTTTTCTTTCTTTCTTTTTTTCTTTCTTTCTTTTTTTCTGAGAAAATCTGTTAATGGGGAATTTCTGCTAACGTCGGGTGAGAATTGAATAAGACGATTGATACTGAAAGAAAGAAAGAAAGAAAGAAAGAAAGAAAGAAAGAAAGAAAGAAAGAAAATCAGGATCTAAAAAAGAGGCAGGCTGGAAGGAAGGAAGGAAGGAAGGAAGGAAGGAAGGAATCGTCAAGCAAATAAAAAATGAAAGAAAACAAAGAGAAAAAAAGGTTGGGAAACAAAGGAAATCGAAAAAGAAAGAAAGAAAGAAAGAAAGAAAGAAAGGTGTGTAGCGTAACATAATTAAGAGAAAGACTTTGTAATAAGAAAGGGTGGACAGAAACTACTTCCAGGTTGTAAAAAGCTGTTACACCTTTTGTTAATCTTGACAAGGGCCAGCATGTCTATGAGGATTGATTGATGAATAAAGTTGCTCATCCTACAAAACGCGCTTTAAATCAGATCGCATTATAAAAGTCGTATCAAAAAACAAAATTTTACTCTTCAAAATTACAAGTTTTTTTTTTTAACAGAGTCAGCGATGTTGAAATATATATTAATTAACATAGTCAGCTAATCTTTGCATATTAGTATCTGTATGGGTCATGTTACTAACTGCAGTCTTTCTAGAGACAGTTCATGTACATGGTTTTTAAAATCGATAGAAATTCTATAAAAAATAAAATCATAAAGACTGTCCTCTACTTAACCTAAAAATAAACAGTAATCTTTGCATATCAACATCTTTATGGGCATTTTTCTTTTATCAATAGCTTGTTTTAAATTATCATTTCATTTTGATACATATAACAGGACGTTTCTATTTCATATTTCTGTCATTATAACTGGATAAATGAAAAAATTACTCTCCCCAAAATTATCCTTTTCTGTCAGTATAGATTTTACACAAGAAAACAATAGATCAATGACAATTGCCACTCTGGGAAGAGCAATGTCGATTCTGAGTATGCGCATAAGGTCTGAGCATTGTCGATAAAACGGTTTGGTTGGTAGTTGGTTAGTTGGTTAGTTGCGTATTGATCTGTATCTGTGATTATTTACTAAAATAAAGCTATATTACCTGTACGTTTAATCTTAATATATATCATCAGAATCCACTGAAAATAAAACTTACAATACAACTGCATGATAAATGATTTTTCTGTAAGAATACATTGTAAGTAATTTTACTATAGGAATGTACAGGAAAGGATTTTACCATAAAAATACATTGAATATAATTTTGATATGGGACTACAATGTAAATGATTTTACTATAGAAATGTATGTTTGTTTGTTTGGTTGGTTGGTTGGTTGGTTGGTTTTTATGTTATATCAACCTTTATAGATTATTTAATGCCAAATCCATTTTTACAATAAGTAATCAGTTCTATTTCAAACAATTTAGTTTAGCATAACTACACAGTTTAATTGTCAAAAATATTTCTATTTCAAGCTATTCAGTTTAGTCAAACAGTTCTAATTCAACCAATTCAGTTTCGTATAAGAATAGTTTTTGCTTACACACAGTTAAATATCAAAACAGTTTCATTTTAAACAATTCATTTTAGCGTAAGTACAGTTTCAATGTCAAAAACAGTTCCATTTCCAACAATTCAGTTTAGCATAAGTACGCAGTTTAGTTCTATTTGACCCATAAATAGAGCCCTATCAAGTGCTACCAAGCCGGGGCAGAATGGACCAGGGAGCGATGGTAATCAAGGGGTACTCCGCACTCCCCAAAGTTACAGTATTACTGGAACCTTACCATCTGATTGTTTAGTGTCATAGTCAGGACACTCATGGGGGGAGTCTTATCCCTTTTGCAGAAAAGCAATCGGTGAATTCTACATCCCCAGGCGACAGAGTTAAATGTAAAAACAGTTTTATTTCAAATAATTCAGTTTAGCATAAGTACGCAGTTTAAATGCAAAAAAAAAAAAACTCTAAACTCTCGAAACCACGGTTTAGTTCTATTTAACCCATAGACAGGACCCTATCCGGTGCTACCACTCAGGGGCAGAGTGGACCTGAGAGCGATGGCCATAAAGGGGTACTCCGCCTTTCCCAAAGCTCCAGTATTACTGGAACCTCACCATCAGATTGTTTAGGGTCATTGTTGGGAAGGGTCTTAACCCTCTGCAGAGATGCAGTCTGTGTATTCTACAGCCCCAGCCGACTGGCCAAGGTTTGTTTGCGTTTTATGACATATCAACCTTTGTAGGTTATTTAATACCAAATCCATTTTTATACAAATAAACAGTTCTATTCCAAACAATTCAGTTTAACATTAGTATGCAGTTTATGTGTCAAAAACATTCCTATTTCAAAACTATTCATTTTAGTCAAACAGTACTATTTCAAACACCTCAGTTTAGCATAAAAACAGTTCCATTTCAATAAATGCACTTTAGTTCTATTTGAACCATATATAGGACCCTATCAGGTGCTACCACTCCGAGCCAGATTGATCTTGGGGGCGTTTCAATGAAGGAGTACTCCACATTCCCCTAAGTTACAGCATTACTGGAACGCCACCATCTGATTGTTTAGTGTCATATCCAAGACACTTCTTATGGGGTCTTACCCCACTGCAAAGATGCAGTCGATGTATTCTACAGCCCTAGGCGACTGGGTAATAGGAGTGTATGGGAAGCGATTTTATCGTAAGAATGCATTGGTGTTGATTTTGAAAGAAGAATGTATCAAATATAACCTTTTTCAGAATAAATTTTATTGATATTTTTATATTATAATTCCCTTTAATCCAGCTGTATCACATGTACTCTCAATATTAAGTAAATTGAAGCACCCATTCTATATTTTGCTATCTTATTTTATTTTTCGTGGGATATCAAAAACTTCCACTGTCAAATTTTTAGTTTTCTCCACAAATTGATCCAAAAACACTGATATACAAAAAAAAAACAATTCACACAAAATAATTATCTCTGACTGATAAGAATTTCTCTTCTTCAAAACAGACATAAGTATTACTGAAACATTTCATCAGATTCCAATTTCCTTATTTGGACTGTCGCCATTTTATCAAGGGGGCGGGGTAATCAAGAACACGTAGGTAATTATCACCAAACAAGACAGTTCACCTAAATGGTTTTTAATCGATAAAAAAATTTAAAAACTCTGTCTTACAGCCTAAAAATAAAGAGTATTCCATGCATATCAACATCTATATGGGTTATGCTTTCATCAAAAGACTGGTTCAAATTAACATTTCATTAAAATACATACAACAGTTCCTATCTCTCAGTAACGCTTTCATTTATTCTTGGTCTCTAATAATGCTTTCTTTCCTCATTTTCACTGGATTTCTACAATAAAACAGTGCTACAAATTTTGCTGGTGGTTATAGAAATACAATTGCTTCGATTGATTGATTTTTAACGGCGTGTCAAATCGTCTTCAGTTATTTTATACCAATGCAAATTAGGGAAACGCGTTCCATAGACGTTTACATTTACATTTTGTGTACTTGATTCTTTTGTTTGTTTGCTTGTTTGTTTGTGTTTTGTGGCATTCAACCTCTGTAGGTTATCTAATACCAAATCCATTTTTAGACAAATAATCAGTTCTATTTTAAACAATCCAGTTTAGCATAAGTACGCAGTTTGTCAAAAACATTTCTATTTCAAGCTATTCAGTTTCGTTAAACTGTTCTAATGTAAACAATTCAGTTTAGTATAAGAATAGTTTTTGTTTACACTCAGTTAGATGTCAAAACAGTTCTATTTCAAATAATTCAGTTTAGTGTTAGTACCGTTTCAATGTCAAAAACAATTTTATTTCAAGCTATCCAGTTTAGCATAAGTACACAGTTTGGTTCTATTTGACCCATAGATTGGACCCTATCAGGTGCTCCCACTCTGGGCTAGAATGGGCCGGGGAGTGATGGCAATGAAGAGCTGCTCCGCATTCCCCAAAGCTTCAGCATTACTGGAACCTCACTATCAGAATGTTTAGTGTCATATCCAGGACACTCGTTAGGGGCGGGGTCTTACCCCTCGACAGAGAAGAAGTCAGTGTATTCTACAGCCTCAGCTGACTGGGAAAACTTGCTTCTTAAAAGATTTTTTGCACGCTGTTCTATCTAATACAAATGATTTTTAACTGGTCTATTTTACTCATTGATAGCGCCTAAACAGCTACTACCCCTCCGGGTTTAGTGTGAACGTAGGAACAATGGCAATGAGGGGAATCCTACACTCCCTATATCTTCAGAACTGGGTCCTCATCATCAGATACAGTTTAGTGCCATACTCAGGGGGCCCTTTTTTAATGAGGTCTTACTCCTCTCCTGGGGATACAGTTAGCATTTTCAACATATTGATTTTAAAGCTAATATGAAGCTATGATATTTGTGTATCAATTTCTGATTGATACCAAGTTTTAAACAATAAAATGGAGCACAAGACAGCTTTAATAGCTTTGTAGTGATCTTCCTTTCTCTTGATAGAGAACAAAGAAAGATTGCCTATATAAATATGGATGTACAACCACCTTATTATTGCTATCATTATGTACAGACACATACTAAATTATATCACTTCAGGTTTAAATACAGACACACACACTTTAATATATTAGAGTAGAAAGTTCCTCTATGATAAAACAAAAGTAATAAAGCAAGGCAAATCATAAAAGATAACAAATTAGTCAAGTGGATAGAGTATTCGCCAATGGTGTGGGAGACCATGGTTCAATCCCAGGTCAAGTCATAGCAAAGACTCAAAAAATGGTACTTGATACCTCCTTGCTTAACACTCAGTATTAAAAGGTATGTATCAAGGGTAAAGTGGAGCAATCCAGGGAAAGGAGTAGTTTCCTCTCCTACACCTTGGTGTTGTAGCCTTTGGATTTGCCTCGACTACAGTCTCCAGCTTTACTGACTTATATATATATATATATATAGAGAGAGAGAGAGAGAGATAGTGTGTGTGTGTGTGTGTATGTGTGTGTGTGTGTGTGTGTGTGGCTTATAAATAAATAAACCTTTCACAATTTGTTATAAAAAGTTAATTAAACCTTAGAAGACCCTGTTTCTATCTATCAGTGACGCTTTCATTAATTCCTGACCACTGATAATCCCTTTCTTCTTAGGAGGTGCCCGTGGTGTAATGGTTATCGTCGTAGGAATTGAACACGACGATACGAGTTCAAATCCTGGACGAGACTGATTGCATTTCACATAGCACTAATACCCTTGGGAAAGGTATGAATCCAATTATTCTCCCTCCAGCTATGGGTAAATAGTAGGACAGATTAGGTTCTTTAGCCTTGGTGAGGCAACTAGCCTAGGAGATGGAAAACTCTGAATTCAAACCTGTTAAACTCCGCTTAAAAATTGACCTTGTGTCATATCCTGCCCGAGCGGAGGGGTTGGTAAATATGATAATTCCTTTCTTCCACATTTTCAACGTATTTCTATAGTAAAACAGTGCTACAAAATAATAATTTTGTTTGATGTTATTGATATATCCTTGCTCGCTTTTAGTGATGCTTCGTGCCATCGCAATAATTTTCTTTTTACTCAATTAGCACGTGTTTTTGTTGTGGAATATTCTGGGGACGTAGAAAAAGTATTTGTGTACTCAAAAGTTATGCACTGTTG
Source organism: Sepioteuthis lessoniana (assembly GCA_963585895.1). Lineage (NCBI taxonomy): Eukaryota > Metazoa > Mollusca > Cephalopoda > Myopsida > Loliginidae > Sepioteuthis > Sepioteuthis lessoniana. The sequence goes on from OY757946.1 coordinate 22,282,744, forward strand.
GAAAATAAAATGCAAACAGGCTGAATAGCTATCTCAATTTACATAAGATTATATCAAGATTTTCTCGAAATTATACTCAAGATTATATCAGGATTATACAAAGATTATACTCAATATTATATCAAGATTAAACGTATATCTAATAGATGTGAAGAGACTTAGATAGATAGATAGATAGATAGATAGATAGATGTTAATTTAATGTTTATTTGGAGCAGAGCTAAGTTTTTTTTAATATACAAAAAAAATCTGAAAATGAGAAATGACGAATCAAGCAGATAGAGAACTTCCAGAGCTCCGTTCAAAATGGAGTAAGTATATTTAAACATTTTCTGTAAACTTCTCAAACGTTAATTCCTTTTCATTATTCACATCGCTGGTTGCAGTTTAATGTCAAAACAAGGACACTGAATTATGAAAGAGAATAAATATATTTGAAAGGCTTGGCATATATATCACTTGTTGGTCTGGTTCGATTAGATCGATAATTCCCGATATCTCAAATATTATTCATGTATTCAATTGGATTTTTTCTTTCTCTCTATCCATCTATCAATCTGACTCTATTCATATATATATATATATATATATATATATACAGGTTCATTTTCCAAGTGGGTAGAGTGTTTGCCAGTGGTCTGGAAGACCTTGGTTCAATCCCAGGTTGCGTCATATGAAAGACTTTAAAAATGGTACATGATACTGGCTTGCTTAACACTCAGCAGTATAAGATACGTATCAAGGGTAAATTAGAGAAATCCAGGGAAAGGCGTTGCGCTCTCCCCAACACATCGGTGTAGTAGCTATTGAAAAGGAAGCCTTCTGGTCGCCCTCGACTACGGTAGCCAACAACTTTATATATATATATATATATATATATATATATATGTGTGTGTGTTTGAGTGTGTATGTATGTATGTATGTATGTATGTATCAGTCTATTCATATCTATTTATATATGTAGAAAAAGGTAAAAACGGAAGAACGATGTATGCTTGATGGTTCCTCCATTGTGCCAACGCGTTTCGACTTCAAGGTTTTGTCTGAATACAGAAATATATTATCAAAATTATTTTTGTATGAGAAATAATTATAAGAGATTTTTTTTTATTCAGTTGGAAGTCTTCATCAGGGTTTGTGGATGTTCTCATGTGAAAAAACTGAATTGGTTTATGTGCTTCACATAAGAACCACCAAACATTTTTCTTTCTTCTGTTTTTACCTTTTTCTACATACATTCTGTTGGATTCATTTCACTTCTTCTCACATATCTATCTATCGATCAGTCTATTTTTCTTCATATCTATATATCTTACTCTGTATAGATATATCTTAGACTATTCATATCTATATATCAATCTATCTATCTATCTAAGTCTATTCATCTCTATATATTATTGTTCCAATATAAATATCATTGTTCATATCAATCAATCTAGCTAGCTCGCTAGCAAGCTAGCAGTCTCTTTTTCTATTCATCTGTCTTTCTTAGTGCGTTTATATATATATATATATATATATATATATATATATATATATATATATATATATATATCTGTTCATATCTATCTATTTTTGGTTATATCTATATATCGTATACAGTTCAAATATTTCCAAGTCTGTTCGTATATATATATATATATATATATATATGTAAAGTTGGTGACTGTAGTTGAGGGTGACCCGAAGGCTCCTTTTTCAATAGCAACAACACTGAGGTGTAGAAGAGAGTGCTACTTCTTTCTCCAGATTGCTCTGCTTTACTCTTGATACGTACTTTATAATGCTGAATGTTAAGCAAGGAGGTATCAAGTACCATTTTTGAGTCTTTGGTATTGAACCCCGGTCTCCCGGGCCATTGACGAACACTCTACCCATTTGATCACTGGGCCTGCCATATATATATATATATATATATATATATATATATATATATATAGATAGTCAGTTTATATTTATCTCTATGTCTATCCATCTATCTATTTACCTACCTTAATCTGTCCATATAAATCTAAGGCTGTTAATATCTACATATTTATATATCTATGGATAATAGTACATATCTATCTCTCGTTGTCAGTTCATATCTTCAATCTATTTACCAATCTCTCTCTCTCTCTCTATATATATATATATATATATATACGAGGTGCATACGATAAGCTTTCAGACTTTTTTTCGTATGGGCAGTTTTATTGATAGTACACACATGAAACTCTAGTCCCCTTCGAAGTAATCTCCTCCGGTTGCAATGCACTTGTTGTACCGTTCCAACACCTTCTGGAAGGCCCCAGGGAAGTCCTCTTGTGTAAGCGTGTCAATGACCTTCGTCACAGCCTCTTTCATCTCCTCAATTGTCTCATAACAGCCTCTGAGCTTAGGAAATAACCAAAAGTCACAGGGAGCAAGGTCTCGGCTATAAGGAGGGTGAGGAACTGTCTTGAAGCCCATCTTGGTCAAACAGTCTGCGACAAGGATGGAGTTGTGGACTGGTGCATTGTCCTGCTGGAAATGCCATTGACCCGATTTGAAGAGTGCTGGCCTCTTCCGACGGAATCTCATCCTGCACTCCCTTAAAACCTCAACATAGTAACCCTAACCCTAACCCTTTGGCCAATCAACTCTGGTGTATTGCCTTCCTTACTCCTCCCACACCTCTCATCATCCCTCACAGAGTCCCTGTCTTCCCTGAATTTCTTATGCCACACAAAAACTGATGCTCGATTCATGCAACATGCTCCAAAAGCAGGCTGAAGCATTCCATACGTTTCTCTGGCATTTTTCCAAGTTTAAAACACAATTTTATTGCATATCGTTCTTCTAAAGTGTCAGATCGCATTTTGGAAATTCACCAGCTGTGACAATCAGGCTTTAATAGGGTGTATTCCAATTACTGCTGTAGCTATTCATTTGAAGCTGAAATCATAAAAATTGGTCTGTCATCTCATAAGATGTATAGCAATGACATACTGAATTCTCAAGTGTCTACGACAATTTTAAATGCCCATACGAAAAAAGTCTGGAAACTTATCGCATGCATCTCGTATATATACTCTTGCTGTCATTAATCTCCTTATTAAATCTTACAAAATTTTACAGCTTTCTCCAAAAAGAATGATTTGAAAATACTTTAACAAACTTGTACTCAAGTAGTTTGAAGATTAGGCGAATGAGGAGCCCTGTAATTATAAACCAACAGAAAATTGCCAGAAAACCTCTTCCAAAGGAAACCTTCATCTTTACAGCTGAATCTTATGCAATAGATTTAGTAACCAACATCATCTCTGAAAGCAACCACACAAAATTTATATTCTCAGACTTGTTGTTTCACTATCAATAGAACTTTTTCAAAAAACTGAAACCTTTAATCATTAAACTCCTGAGTCGATTGAACTCTGTGTTCACCTCTAAAGAGATTCTAGTATGTTGTATCCCAAGCCACATTAGAATCTGCATCATCATGTCGCGTCACCAGCACGGTTCTCCCTGACACTCTCTCGCCATTCGTCTCTATCGTCCATCGCTCCCTGTATGTCTTCAAGGATACATCCTGTATTGGCACAGAACTGTTGTATATAGGTTCTAGCTGCCTTTGCTCGTCTATGTGAAGGGGTTCACCGGAGTATGTCTCTTATGAGCTTGTCCTTACTTCTCCTGCAATGTTCCGTATGTCTGGTTCGTTTAACTTGGATAGTTTTCGTGAGGAGTGGTAAGTGGCTGTACAGCTCCTGCTTTGTTGGGTGCTGCATCCAGGACATGTTCAGTATTGCTCGTAGCATTCTTGTGTAATTGCCGTCAAGCTTTTTCTTCTTCCGTTTAGCTAGCGTCCATGTAGTGCATCCATATAGCAGTATCGACACGACCACTGCTTGGAAAAAAACTGAGTTTTATTTTATCGGTCAGGTCTGACTTCCATATGACCGACAGCCTGTCGATAGCCGTCCATACCTTTGCTAGTCACTTGTTGATGTCTTTCTCGGTTGATGAGACACTGCTTCCTAGGTAGGTGAACTTATCCACTAGTTTCAGAGAACTACCATTTAGTGTCGAGATGTTGCCTCTTTGATTGAAGCACATGTACTCCGTCTTGTGTGCGTTGACATGGAGGCCTATGCCTGCAACTGCTCGTTCCAGACTATGTAGCAAGGTTTCGGCTTGTGCGGGTGTATTTGCCAGAAGCGCTATGTCATCGGCGTAGTCCGCGTCCGTAGTTGTTTGTGCGGGGTATATTCAGCTGATTTCCTTTGCCAGCTTGAAACCGTTATCTTTCATTATATCAATAGACGTTCTAAGCATGTAGTCTAGGCAGATGATAAAGAGGTATCAGGCTAATGTGCCTCCTTGTAGCACACCTGCTACAATGTCGAAGTAGTCCGTATCTCCATCTGGGGAGCGGGCCTTTACTTTCGTGATTTTTTGTGTTTTTTTAATGTTTTTATATAGCATCACATTGGAATAAAAAAAACAAAAGAGTCTACTGGACAGTCAACCCAGCCCCTGACAAATTCAAAATTCCATATGCTGAATTGAAACCTAAAATTAATAGATTCTTTCATACAAACTGGCAACAGCGCTGGAATAACAACATCCACAATAAACTCTTCTGGATCAAATCCACTTTGGGAGAATAGAGACCAGTCTTCAGAAAATACAGAAAGAAATAAACCACTAAATGATGATAACACTTTATTCATACAAAATTTACATATTCCTTTACAATCAAACAAGAGCGAAAACCACGGTGAGAAACAAGTTAAACACCCTACACTGTTAAAACGTTTTCATAGAATCAAAAACTTTCGTTCTCATCAGGAAACAATTTTCTTACACAAATTATATGAAAGATCTATTTGAAAATGTCAACATAGATGACATTTTATCCTTCCTGAGAGAAACAAAATTATACCAAAAATTATAAACGAGAACCTAATTAACACCATAGAAAATAATCTCTCATCACGATACCCCCCCAACCATTTCTTAGAAAACAATCGCAAACGATGTCGACATATCATTAAATGAAATAAAAACAAAAGTGTAAATATAGACGTACACTGTACACTATTCTCTGACCTCTGGGCATAAAATAACCCCAGATAAGTTGACGATCCGTTAAAATCAACCAACCAATTAAAATTCCTCTTGGACTTAGTGTCAAACCATTGTTACAATATTTGGCTTATATTCGGAGGAACACTTAGCGTAACGGTTATTATCTTAAGAAACGGAAACAGTGATCCGAGTTCTAAACCTTGACGAATCTGTAAACGTTTTATTTGGTGCTAATGCCCTTGATAATGGTATGAATCCATCTCTTCTACTTCCAGCTTCCAGTAAATAGCATGGTAGACAAGTTTCTTAAGCTTTGGTTCGGCAACCAGTTTAGGAGAAAGAAAACCACTGAATCCAAACCAAATCCGCTTAGAAATTGATCTAGTGTTACATCCTTCCCTTTGCAGAGAGGTTGGGTAAATGCATTCCCCACATAAAAAATAATGAAAATATAGAATATAAAAAATTAAAATGTTTAATATATTGCTCTGTTTCTAGTGAAGAATTCTCTATAACCCCAAATAGTTTTTTTCTTATTTCCTAAACCGGAAATTTATCTCAAGAGTAAGATTTGACGAAATGGAGGACATTAACAGAAACTCAACACCATATCAAAAGAAGAGTTTAAGAGGTGCTTCGAACAATGAAAAATTCGCTGGAATAAGTATATTAAATTTTAAGGAGACTATTTTGAAGAATGTTAATATTTCATTCATTGTTAATTTCTGTTTTGATAAATACAGCTTTATTTTTTCACTTTTTGAACACACTTTGTATTTCGAAGAAAATTAACGCCTCATTCATTGTTGATTTTTATACTGGTAAATGCAATAGCAAAGCTCTTAATCTTTTGAACACACTTCGTATATATAGGAATTTTTAGCTTTGTTTCGTTTCTTTGTTTTAATGTCATATTAACCTTCGTGGGTTAATACCAAATCCGTCCCTGCCGAAGAAAAGTATTATTTAACTCATAGCTGGGAGTATAAGGTGGGTTCATGCCTTTCCATGGGTATTAGTGCGAAAGTGAACGTAATACTGTGACTAGAGGTCGAACTCGCTTACTAGGATGTCGCAGTCTACGACATTAGCCATCACATTACGGTTGCAACCCCACTATTTTACTTACTGTCTTGAATATACATATTGTACATGTATTTTACCACACTCTCTAAGTATACTGTTGTGATTCCCCTCCTCATTCTCCCTCTCCCTCTCTCTCTCTCTCTCTCTTAGTCTTCATTGTAAATGCCCTATCCGCGGATCTTAGAAAACGCTAGCTGTACCCCCTCTGCAGAGGAGTTAGACCAAGGGTCACCTGAATATGACACTAAACAGAACCTAAAGTTCAGGCTCCAGTTCTGGAGATCTAGGGAGTATTAAGGACCTCTTTATTGCCATTACTCCCAGGTCCACTTTGACCCGGAATGGCAGTACCTGTTAGGGTCCCATCAACGGGTCAAATTATTCGTATTCAATCAAAGCGCGAGGAAAACACTTTAAGAAGCTACTGCACAAAAATGTAAATATGACGGCAATTCCCTAACCTCTGAGCATAAAATAACCCTGGAGGTTTTTTTAAGCCTGTTCAGGTTTCGAACTGGGTGAAATGGATACAAGTGATTGCTTCTAAAAATAATGACTTCACTGGGTCACGTTCTCCCACAACAGGAATAACGTCTTCAATCTCTCGCAGTTTCTCCACCAAAAAGAATAATGTCTTCACACCCTTGCAGTTTTCTACCTTTCTCTCGTGCGTGTCGTTTTTATATTTGGCTGGTACATTCGCTTCAAAAAATTTGTATCCGCCACTCTCGCAAATTCTCCTCGCTCGAGACCGCGTTTTATTTTAGACTGAGGTGTTAGGGCGGCCATGTTTCTTCTCTCTCTCTCTCTCTCTCTCTCTGGCATACCACTCATTTGGCACCCAGGCATAAACATACTCGCTTTGCTACGCGGGGTAAGTTGTCTTCTCTTCTATAATGCCTTTAGAATCAATCAATCAATCAATTTGCATTTGTCAATAATTTCAAAGCTTTAAAACCAACTATTACGGCACCGTGTTCGGTTTTACTTATTCCTGAGTTCCTTGTTAACATTATTATTATTATGGTGTGGTAGTGTAGCAAGAGAAATCACGCACGCGGCAGCTCAAAGCGTGCACGAATATGCCTGGCGTGTAAAATGAGATCAGGGAGAGAGACACGGGAGACTGGGAAGTTCGAACTCCCATCTTCCCGATTGTGAATCGTGTATGTTAATTACCACATTGTGTGATTGACCAGGATGTGGCATTTTGGCACGATTACTTAAGTCCTGACTGAATGAACCGGGGGGAGTAACGTCTGAGTCTCGGCTTCAGAGTAACGTCTGAGTCACGCTTCACTATTTGGTGTTCTTATTTTTTGCGATTGACAAGTGAGTGTTTTGTTGAAATTTTTATTGATTTATTTGTTAAACTTGTTGGATTGACTTGTTATTGTATTTGTGCCCCTCCCCAAAACAATTGTTATTTGCATTGTTATTGAGTGGGGTCGAACCAAAGACTTTTTTTGTTTGTTTTGTTGTTACATTTTTTTATTCGCCATACAAATTAGCTCATTCCAACAAAACCATTCGTTTTCATTCTTCCTAGTTGCTCAAAGCAACGATGGGGGAACCAAACTGCCAAAAAGACATATTTTCATCCCCAGAAAAGCCGGAATGGCCGTTATTGCCTGGAACCTCATCTGAATCATTAACCCCGGCCAGCACAAATCCACCACCTCAGAAAGTGCCGTCAATGCCAGTCTCTTAGTCGACGCAAGTAAACAAAAAGATGCAGCAAGATTATAAAAAGGACAGGGTTGAAAAATATGCCCAATACTTCCAAGGCCACCGGATTCTACCAATCCCAGAATTGGTAGATGCAGTTTAGCCAAAAACCCTGTCCTTAATCGTTACGGATATAAAAACCCGGAGATTGGCTGGCTTCAAAAAAGAAAAATTTGAAGAACTTTTTAAAGCAGCAGGAATCCCAGCTAGATACTTCTGCAGACGCAGCTTTTCCACCTGGGATATGCTGCTGCCATCACAAGAATTAGCAACAAAGCAGGCCGGGAATAGTAGTATCACTACAAAATACTACAAACTACAACCAGAATACATGGGTAGAAGAAGAATCAAGGTCACCGTGTAAAACGTGCCCATCTAACTAAGTGGTGACGTATTGGCGGCGTTTCTCAGTGACTATGGAGACGGTGAAGATTCATAACAATAAAGTCATCTAGTGGCACGGCACACGGTGACTACTCTTTTACCATGTGCTTAAACAGAGGAGGTTTCCAGGCAATACCCCATACACTGGATCAAGCCATGGTAATGGTGGTGGAAGGCCGGAAGCCGCAATGCTGACACTGTAAACAGATCGGCCACTTCTCTAGATCCTGTCCACAAAAAACCACCAACACAACAGCAACAGCACCAACAACAGCAACGGCTTCATCAATATCAATAACAACGACAAACATAACACCAAAAATTAACATTCCAGATATACAACCGACAGAAACTGGGGACCACCCAATAACAAGGAGGAGGGGTGGACCCAGGTAACACGGGGCAAAAAAAAGTCCACATCAAAAGCACCGAAATCATCCCCCGCTAAAACCGGCGAGAATAAGAATACAGAGGAGGAGGAAAGAAAAACCACAGATTATCCAAAAAAGGTGAGAAAAAAAAGGAGAAAACTCAATTACAAAAACAGAGAAAAGGAAAAAACAAATGAAATAAACGTACCGCATGAGGAAATGGAGACCTCAACAAATCTAAAGAGAAGGAGGGACAGCGGGGATTCTGTCATAGAAGGAGAGGGGGAAAAAGCAGTTCAAAAACCAAAACATGCCAACAAAAACAATTCCGCAACAAAAACAACAACGACCAGCCCAAATTATTCCTCCTCCACAACAACCAAAAAATACCACAGCACACCCTACCGATTTCCCTCTCTCCCCAACACCACCTCCTCTATCACCCATCTCAACCCCCAAGCTTCTCTCCCGATCTCATTCGGCAACGAGAGATTCAGCATCACAATCATCATCATCGAACACTAAGCAACGAGCTAAGCCAGCCTCTAAAGAAGTCCGACGAGCTCTCAACTCTTTACTTTTGTGAAGACACCCTAGAATCACCAGCACTGGAACGACACGTAAAACAAGCATTACAACCATTAGCAGGACTCAAAACAATTGACCATAAAGACATTACCAATCCACATCAATTCAGGGGTGCACCCATGGTGACCGCCTTTGTTCGTTTGGCTGGCAACCGAACTAAAGAGCTTTGGTGCTTTATTGAAGAAGCCAGTCGGACGGACATAAGGCTGGCAGAAATGGAGCACCCCTCTCTCAATGTCATGGCAAGTAAATTTACGGGAAGGGTCCCGATTTATGTTCATCCCTGTTTTTATAGGTCCCTAAAGTTGCGGTATCCCTTGGATGTCGGTGGAATTTCCAGGGACGGCCGAGTTACTCCTGAACTCGGTACCTGTTCCCTGCGTCAGGCCGTCGGCATCCTCACCTCGGAGGATTTCCGGCCCGTAGTCGACATTGAGTAAGGTAAGTGGGTCTGATGGCTTTAAACCTTCCCATGTTGAATGCAAGGAGACTGAGGAATTTAAGCAAGTGTGCGCACTTGCTTGCTGAACTCAAAAACCTCAGGGGAGATGTCGCTGCAGTGCAAGAGACTCACTTCATTTGCGCTGCAGACTCTCGTGTGCTAGAAAACGATTTTAACGTTTTCTCTGCATACGACAGCCGCAGTAGCACTGGGGTCTCCTTTCTAGATGGACGCAGCCTTGATGCTGCTGTTGACGTTGTTTTTGCAGGGAACGGGGGCCAGTTGGTTGTGGCCGATGTTGCCGTTAAAAGTTTCAAGTTCCGGATGGTTGCGGTTTATGCGCCCAATATCGCTGTGGAGAGGGTTTTCTTTTTTCGTCGGTTGGCGCCGTTCCTGGACGATTCGAAGCGACTAGTCTTAATGGGTGATTGGAACGCGATCCTTGATCCTAAGATAGATAAGATCGGGCGGGGAGCTAGTAGGTCGGGAAGGTGTGAAAGCAGCCTTGTCGACCTTATAACTCGTCATGACTTGGTCGACAGGTTTCGTCTGAATCACCCTGGGCGGGAGATGTGGACGTGGCTAGATAGCTCGCCCTCTACCAAAGTAGATTCCTACTTGGACAGAGTGTTAGTTAGAAGAGATGATAGCGACTTCGTTAGTTATCCCACGTTCCACTTGACAACGTGGACTGACCATAAACTTGTTAGGGTCAGTCTGCGGTTAGCTAATAGGTCTAGTCTAGCCGGCAACTGAAAGTTCAATACCTCCTTACTGGAGATACGGTACTTCCGGGACTGGCTAGAATCCCTAATTAAGCGGGCGTTAATGGGGGCGTTTACCGGGAATATGTGGTGGGTTTCTCTTAAACATAGGATTAGAGATTTCGCCACCAAGTACGGTCGACAGAACAATTTAGATAGGACAAAGGAGGCGAAATCTATAAATGATAGACTTTCTCGGGAGGTGGCTGGGGGGACTCCTTAACCGTAGAGCTAGCTAGGAGGGACCTTGAGCGTACGACTAGCGAGCGCTATAAGGGATTCGTAATTAGATCTAGGTTAAAAAGTGTCCTCAACGAAGCTGTGAAGTCGAACGCGACTGCGCGAAGTGCGAAGGTTTCCCGATCGGTATATCGATTCCGTCAAGTCCCCGGATGGGAGCGTGCTGCGGGCGAATCACGAGATACGTGATGCCTTTCGGGTGCACTTTCGTAATCGCTTTGCCCACTGTCCTGATCTCCCGCATCAAGAGTTTTGCAGCTATTTTGCCGACTTTCCCCACCTCGGAGCGCTGAAGCGGCTAGTTGCGTGGGTGTGATTACTGAATGCAAAGTCCGTGATGCGTTGAATCAAGTCGGCCGCAACAAGTCACCAGGACTAGAAGGTTTACCCAACGAAGTGTACTTGAGACTGCCGCACATGTTTGTGCCTATTCTGAAAGATATGTTCAACCATAGGTTCGCCCAGGGAGCCATCCCTGGTAGCGTTACCAAGGGCATGATCACATTGCTGAAGAAAGGTGACAGGCATGTTTGGGAGGGTTTAGATGATTACATGCCCATAACTCTGCTTAACACATAGTTAAAGATTTTGGCCCCGGTCTTAGCGAATAGTTTACTGCTTGTCATTAACGATCTGTTTTGGAGACTGCCGGATTCCAACTGGAGTTCCGCAGATGGATTAGCATGATGTACCACAACCCTCAAGCTGAGGTGCTGGTGAACGGAAGGCGTTCGAGGGCGTTCGCGATCGAGCGTTCGGTCCGACATGGCTTCCCCCTGTATCCTCTTCTCTATGTCCTCGCTTTGGAGCCTCTGCTCCGTAGGCTTAGGGATGAGGGGACGAATCCGGCCCTGTGCGGTGTCCCTTTTGTTGGCCCTCTTACGGCAAGGGTTTCTATGTTCCCCGATGATATTACAGTGTTTGTATCCCGCCGCCTGGATATTGAGGCTGTGAATAAGGCAGTTGGTGATTACGAGCGGATAGTAGGAGCCAAGGTCAATTTTGACAAAAGCGAAGGTTTGTAGCTCGGTGCTTGGTAACGATACCCTTCCAGGGCCCTTCTGCTCGAGTGACGGACCCATCCGCATCCTCGGGGTATGGTTTGGGCCTAACCTCCAACTGGAGCGAAATTGGTCGGAAGTACAAGCTAAGGTGAATGCTTAGGTGGGAACCTGGCTTTCAAGGAGGTTGTCCTTAAAGGACAAGGCGGAGGGGTGCGCCGTGTACGTTTTCCCCTTGATCCTTAACCGATTGGCAGTACATCCTCTACCTAAGGCACGTCGGCTGGCGCTTCAACAATCCGTCTCCAGATTGCTCTGGGGAGGTGCAAGGCCGATGGTCCGTAGACAGGTCTGCATCCAACGTATGTGCAACGGAGGTTTGGTTATGCCTGATCTGGAGAGCCACTGGCTTGCTGAAAGACTTGGATACTTGGGCCGATCCTTGACGAGGGACACGGTGTGGAGACGAAAGGTGAGTCGAACTTTTCCTCGCTTCAAGTCAGACCCAAAGGCTGAATGTCGACGTAAGCCGATAGACGAGACGCCGTTTGTTCGCGATTGCCGAGCGGCCCTTCGTAATCTTCCTGGGTCTTGGGAAAGAGCTATATCGGGAGCTAGTGGTGGGTTCCGCTTCGGGCCCTCTTAGCGAGCGGCGCAGCTGGACGGCAGAGGAGATCCGCTCCCACTGGAATTGGGCGCCAGGATCGAGCTTCTTGAACAACTCCGAGTTCTCGCAGACCTGGTGACTTGCACGGAATGCGTTACCCCTTCTCGGCTTGAACTTCAGAGCGGGTCTGGCAGACATGGCCGATTGTGCTCGCTGCGGCAGCGGTCTGGAAGAAACGCCTTCAACTACTGCGAATGAGTCCGCCCGTTCTTGGATCACGTCGGGGAGTGGAGGGCTCGCATCGTTGGTTACGTCGTCAACAACGTTCTTCCTCCGTTTCAAGGTGAGAAGCGTGTAGTGTTTCTTGCGATCGTGGCTGTAGCTCAAATGGTGATTTGGACGACGCGAAAGAAGGGATTGTATGACGATGCAAACTTTTCTCATCGTGATCTGGTTTTGTACTTTAGGCATCAGCTTAGGGTCAAAATCGGATGCGATAGAAAACGCTTGGATAGCATAACATTCGACAAAGGTGGGTGAATGCAGCGAGCCTGGTCGTAAAAAGGGGGCAATGTAGGAGTCGTCCTTCCCTCCTATGGTACGGGTCCTTCAAGACCCCACCACGGGTAAGTAGGAAAAGCTTTTTTCCCCTCGAAGCCTCGTATGTTGTGAGTCATCGTCCCCGTCATCTAGTTGTTAGTTTCCAAGATCTTCCCCATCCCCATTATTTTCGTACCTCAACCCTCACCCCAGTCCGCTTTTGTTGAAGATCTTGGAAGTTCACATGTATATAATTCATATTACCTGTTTTCAACTGCCCTTACCGCGCCCAACCCTGTATTTCGTGCCCCACCTGACTAGGACCCCTATCCCAACTAGGGTAGGTCCGGCTTGTTTTCGGTGTTTTCGGACACCGGAAAACAGTCGGCCTCCATTTCGTATACGGGGGATGGGAGGGCAACCAAACGGGGTATTTTTTTCCTTGGTTTCATTTTTTAGTTTATTTGTATTTCGGTGTTTTTCTCCCATCCCCATCACATAACATTCATTGTAAATAAATCATAAATTGTAAATAAAATCACACATTCCATTCAGGGTTTTAAGTAGGTCTCTTTCATAGAGCAAATATTGAATTTTGGTGAATGTAGCGTGATTGGAGATGGATGACTGTTTATATATTGTACTGCTGAATGGGTCGACGAATGTGGCAAGCTAGGTTACCTTAGAAACAGCATGACCGCTCTCTTCCCCTCCCCCACAAAATCTCAAGGCTTCATGCCTTCCTTAAATTTAGTTTAAGGAAATAAAAGTAACGTTTGAGTCTTGGCGACGCACAACAAGAGACGAGCTTGGGTACAGGACCGCTGGAGAAAATTGTTGTGGAAGGAAAAGGAGTATTTACCAAGAGGTTCGTACTGCATATGAAAGATTATATCAAGCCTGGAATGAAAATCATAGATATTTGCGAAACCATAAGAAGAAATTGATTCCACGTGTTGTTTTTTTTTTGTGTGTGTGTGTTTTTTTTGGGGGGGGTTGCCGAGGAGGCATACCGTCCAACCCCTCTTCTTTCAAGCTATTTCGGCTATATCACCATGGCAAAGGTACGAATAAGCAGCGATATCATAAAACCATTTTCCGGCGAGGGTGACGTGGTAGCGTGGCTAAAGAAAGTGAGACTTGTAGCGAAACTTCAGCAGGTGGATGATGTGGCGAGTTTGCTACCATTGTATTTGGAGGGTGGCGCACTGGCCCTTTATATGGAAATGGAGGATGATGACCAAAAGCGGATAGAGCAGATCGAGGCTCGACTGAAAGATGCGTTCACCGACGATGCGTTCGCAGCGTACAGGAAAGTGACCATGATCAAGTGGGCTGGCGAACGTGAGGACGTCTACGCCAACAAAATCATGCCTATCCACAGAGCTATGTGACACTCGGGAGTGCGACGCACAACCTATTTCGTTAGGAGAATTTGCCCAATAATAGCGAAAGCAGCTGTTAAGTCAGCCATACTTATGTGCGAGGAATGCCAGTCCATAGACCCGGCACCGATCTAGTGCGAAAAGGGAAAGCTGGAAGTGAATAGGAACAGGCAGAGGTTAGGAATGGACATCACACATTACAGTATCCGCCATTTCCTAAGGCTCACAGACTGTGGCCCATCGCGTTTCTCCACTTGGAAGCAATTGGCGAGGTAAGACTCGGCAAGCCTGATTCGTCAGCTAGAAGCGGTGTTCTTCGAGCGTGACCCAACACACGAAATCCTTACGGACAATGACACAGCCTTCCGCAGCAAAAGTTCAAAGCTTTCGCACATGAGTAGGGAATTCACTAACGATTTCGTTGCGCATACGCCCAAGCCGGGAATAGCATAACGGAGCAATGTCACCACACGGTGAACGGATTGCAGCCAGGATGCGCTTTCCCATATAGGAGGATGTCTACTGGTATAACATCACACCCAGAGACGACGTATCACCCTCCACTGCGCCTGTCAACAGGATTTATCGATACGAAGTTGGGGTGAAGGGTGCTGATCATGCGACAGCGTCCCAAGGTACCAAGCACAGCTCTTACCAAGTCGGAGACCGCGTGTAGGTCAAAGCGCCACAGAGTCGATGTACCATGAAGTTCAGCAAGGGTGAGGTGACCAAAATAATTAGTCCACAGTCGATTTTGGTGGACGGGATACCTTGCCACGTAAAGGATCTGCGTCCTCGCCACTGTGTCATCACATCGGAGGAAGACTCCGACAGCACAACATCAACCGAGAGAAGGGCAGAGAGTCTGCTGCAGGACGACGGAGAGGATTCCGAACTAGACAATGCACCCGCTGAAGAAGCAGAAGCAGGACCCCACTTCCTGCCTTTACGAAGAAGTACCAGATGAAAGCGCCCTCCGCCAGACTGCCATCTTTGTGATCGTGAGATCGTGAATCGTGTTTGATGTAAGCGCGCATGTAAATTACCTCATTGTGCAATTGACCCGGCCTTTTTGCATGATTACTTAAGTCCTGCCTGAATGCACCGGAGGGAGTAACGTTTGAGTCTTGGCGACGCACAACAAGAGACTAGCTTGGGTACCGTACCGCTGGAGAAGATTGTTGAGGAAGGAAAAGGAATATTTACCAAGAGATTCGTGCTGCAGCTGAAGCATATCGGTAGACACGACTGTATATGAAAGATTATATCAAGCCTGGAATGAAAATCATTGATATTTGCGAAACCATAAGAAGAAATTGATTCCACGAGTTCCTTTTTTTTTTTTTGTTTGCCGAGGAGGCATACCGTCCACACCCCTCTTCGTTCAGGTAGCTTAAGTGCTGGACTGTGGTGGCTAAAGTGCTGGTAAGTGAGTTCTAACGTGTTTTTCTACAAGAATGGCTCAGGCACGAAGCTTGATATGCCATTAAACATAGAAACCAGACCAAACGAAAATAAGATTTGAGCAGGGTGAGAATTATTCGCGCTTTTTGTCGGGGGAGGATCGGGGGAGTTACTTTACTTTTGAACCTGTGCTCCTATTCCTCTGCTACCCCCAGAATGTAGACGGCGGTTATTTAGGGAATATCCCGTTGAAGTACAAGCCCCAGATACTTATCTCTCTTGATATAATAACAAGTGCCAGTTTCAAAAGACATTCATTACGCTTTGAAATTCCTGATCTTTAATTTATCCAAATATGTGATTAGTCACCATCTTTTGAGTTTTCTTTCGGTTTGCTCTCAATCAGATCATGTCAGCTGTTTAATGTTCGTGCTAAAGTGGGGAAAAAGTAATGGCTTCAATTGTTTGTTTGTTTTGTTGTTTTTTTTGCAAGACTGAATCTTAGAAAGCGTAGAATGTTCTACATTTTCATTTTGTTTGTATTTTTAGTTTTTGTTTTTATTTTTTTATTGTATTTTAGGGGGTTGGCTAAGCCCATTTCAAGAGAAATATGGAGTTGCTTTCATTTATTTATTTTTGTGCTAAAAGAGTGTACCATATATAAACGATTTGAGGCTGGCGAAGAAAAATAATAAACGTAAGAGTGTTTTTCTCTATCTCATGCTGTTTATCATCTGTCTACTAAACTATCTAGTTCAGTCTGTTCATATCTTTCTGTCTATCTAGTTCAGTCTGTTCATATCTATCTGTCTATCTAGTTCAGTCTGTTCATATCTATCTGTCTATCTAGTTCAGTGTGTTCATATCTTTCTGTCTATCTACTTCAGTCTGTTCATATCTTTCTGTCTATCTAGTTCAATCTGTTCATATCTGTCTGTCTATCTAGTTCAGTCTGTTCATATCTTTCTGTCTATCTAGTTCAGTCTGTTCATATCTGTCTGTCTATCTAGTTCAGTCTGTTCATATCTTTCTGTCTATCTAGTTCAATCTGTTCATATCTGTCTGTCTATCTAGTTCAGTCTGTTCATATCTTTCTGTCTATCTAGTTCAGTCTGTTCATATCTGTCTGTCTATCTACTTCAGTCTGTTCATATCTTTCTGTCTATCTAGTTCAATCTGTTCATATCTGTCTGTCTATCTAGTTCAGTCTGTTCATATCTTTCTGTCTATCTAGTTCAGTCTGTTCATATCTGTCTGTCTATCTACTTCAGTCTGTTCATATCTTTCTGTCTATCTAGTTCAATCTGTTCATATCTGTCTGTCTATCTAGTTCAGTCTGTTCATATCTTTCTGTCTATCTAGTTCAGTCTGTTCATATCTTTCTGTCTATCTAGTTCAGTCTGTTCATATCTTTCTGTCTATCTAGTTCAATCTGTTCATATCTGTCTGTCTATCTAGTTCAGTCTGTTCATATCTTTCTGTCTATCTAGTTCAGTCTGTTCATATCTGTCTGTCTATCTAGTTCAGTCTGTTCATATCTTTCTGTCTATCTAGTTCAGTCTGTTCATATCTTTCTGTCTATCTAGTTCAGTCTGTTCATATCTTTCTGTCTATCTAGTTCAATCTGTTCATATCTGTCTGTCTATCTAGTTCAGTCTGTTCATATCTGTCTGTCTATCTAGTTCAGTCTGTTCATATCTTTCTGTCTATCTAGTTCAGTCTGTTCATATCTGTCTGTCTATCTAGTTCTGTCTGTTCATATCTGTCTGTCTATCTAGTTCAGTCTGTTCATATCTGTCTGTCTATCTAGTTCTGTCTGTTCATATCTGTCTGTCTATCTAGTTCTGTCTGTTTATATCTTTCTGTCTATCTAGTTCTGTCTGTTCATATCTGCCTGTCTATCTAGTTCAGTTTGTTCATATCTGTCTTTCTATCTAGTTCAGTCTGTTCATATCTGTCTGTCTATCTACTTCAATCTGTTCATATGTATGTATCTATCTATGCAATCGGTTTATTAACTATCCATCGATTTACACCAGCCGGTTTTTATCTATCTATTGATCAACATAACTCTCAATTTGTTAATTATCTCTCCCCCCCTCTCTCTCTCTCTACATATATATATATATATATATATATATATATATTGAATGTCATTTTTCAACCAGACAGGAAAAGCAAATTGTCAGATCTTTTCTTAATAAAAAATAAAAGATAAAAAAGCAAATGAAATTTGGGTTGGGGAGATAGGGGAACCTGAATTTTTTTGATTTTTCTAAATCTTCATTAGAAATTTCTCATTATTTCTTTGTCTGAAGATGCAGATCTAAGATTTTTGAAATATAGGTCTGCTGAAATAAATATTATTACAAAAAATATGAGTAATTTTAAAAGGTTTTTTTCTTGTATGTATATACATATATATCTTTGTTGGATTTCCGGAGGAAAGATTCTTCGAAATCATCAAAAACAAACGGTACGATGATGACAATTTCGGAATTTTCTGCTCCAGATAAGAAAGCAGACATTTTTCCCTTAGAGTCAACCAATTACATCCTTCATTGACGTTTACTTGTGAATTTGTGAACAAAATCCTTCCTTTTCTTAATTTCCTTGTTGAGGGCACCAGTTTTGGCAACCAGACTTCTTTTTATCGTAAACCTTTCCTAACTGGCTCGTACACACGGTGAGGATCGCTTTGCTCCCTTAGACACAGAATTAATTTAATAAAAGCATTATTCCATCGTGCTTCGATGATCTGCTCTAATTCAAAACTTCCAGATGAACTCAACGACATTATTAAAGAAAGGATATCCAGAGGATATAATCACTACCTCCATTAGATATAAATACATGCAGTTCTCCTCCTAGCCGAAATTTGGACCAGAGAGCTGTCATGTATATCTCAAATTACCTTGGATAGGCAACGCCTCCTTGCAACTACTTAAACAAATTAAAAATTCCGTCAACTTTAATTCTGTTAAGTTGCGAGTCGATCTTCAATCCGATGTACTGTTTCCGCCAAATCTCAAAGACAGTGTAAATATTTTTCAAAGATGCTCTTTTATTTATAAATTTTCATGCAAATGCGATGTTTGCTACATTAGTCGCACTAGTCAGAGATTAGATGTTAAAATGAACGAGCACACTCCCTCTATTATCCGCACAAATACTTTGGACTGTACTGCAGTGTCAACCAATCGAAATTTATCTTCCGCCATTACTCGTCAATTGTTGGACAATCCTGCCTGCGCAGCCGCTTATAATCCCACTATGTTTACTATCCTTCATTTGTCAATAGTTGAAGCCCTCCTTATTACAAAATACTAACCTACATTGTGTATACGAAGACAATTTTATGCACTACTTGTTAAAAACAATTGGATCACGGGAAGAAAATATTACCCACGCCAATTCTTCAGGCTTACGGTAACAAATTTTCAACCAATTTTCGACAGTCATTGCTATAATTTTGATTTCTCATATATAAACTCAACAGTCACGTTTTTAATCCTCTGAAGAGACGTGACTGAAGCAAAGGGTCTCCTTTTTAGAATTTTAAAATAGTTTGTCTTTAAAACATTTTATCAATCTTAAAATGTATATACTCTTAAAAGCATTGTTTTATGTATATATATATATATATATATATATATACTCCATCACAATCAGTTCATATCTATCTATCCATCTTAGTTTGTTCATTTATATATATATATATATATATATATATATTTGAGTTATGGACACCATAAGTCTTATTGCGTCCATAATTCTAATATTTTTAGGTTTACATCTGCTCTGCTATTATAGCATCAAACACTCTTTTCATCCAACTCTTCTTATTTACTACGCTTCTATTTCTGTATATATATATATATATATATATGCTTGTGTCAGTCTGTCTGACAAAATCTATCTATTTCAAGGTGTTCATATCTATCTATCTATTTATCTGTATGTATGTATGTATGTCTCATTTTGTTCATATCTATCTATTTACATCTATCTCTCGAGTATTTATTTAGATTTTAATTAATCCCTGCAGTCTTTCTAGGTACAATTTCATATGACTGATTTTTTTTTAGCAAATCTTGTTAGATAAAACACCTATCAAATTGCAGAAAAATAGTAAAACAATGACTTTTAATATATTACTATTATTATCATTATTATTATTATTACTATAATTATGAGTTTTTCACACCAACGTTAGTTGTTTGTCTTTTACTAGAGTCTGAGTTTCAGCTATCCTATCAGTTCTCCATTATTCTTGCCCATTTCAACAATGTCCTAACCTGGATTGTCTCGATTCTTTCTCTGATTTCCAGTTTCGCATGACTTTTTCTTAAACCTTTGGGGACTGTTCCAAACATACTAACTACAATGCCGTACACCTTCCCCCCTCATGTTCCACGGCATTTTCCTTCTCTAGTAATGTCCAAGTATTTGTCTATCTTACTGCTTTCTTTTATTTTCACACAGTGACATGCCGAAATGGCGAAATCTTTTTTTTTTCTTGTTTATTAATGCAAGGTCCGGTCATTTGAACAAGATTGGTTGATCCATTTGTATCTCAAAACTCTAATGAATTCTATGTGTCTCATTCTACTGGACGGATTCTGGTTTGTGCATATACCATTTGGTAGTACGGTTAAATTTTAATTTCTTGCACAATTCTCTGTGGATCACCTTTCCCACCCAGTCGTGTCTACTCTTATACGCCTTTTACGCTAGTTTTCTGCATTCTCTTATGTGATTAACCGTTTCATCTCTTTCTCCACGTAGTTTACACTTGCTATTCTGCTACGTATTGTCGATTTTCGCTTTAATATAATTGGTTCCAATGGCGTTGTTTTGTGTTACTATTCGAGGAAATTCAGTTTCTTTCTTGAGGTTTTCCTTTCTTAGAAAATATCCACGTCTTTCGAGTGCAATCTCGCCAGTTTGTCGCTTGAAATATCCATACAGTTGTTTTTCTTCTGATTTTTGTTTCCAGCTTTTCTTTTATTATTATTATTCACTCATTAGAGTTTTTCACTGGACTCTGAGTGACAGCAAGTCTCCTCAAGTCTCCAGGACTCTTCTTAATATTCTGGCCGTTATCAATAATGCTGTTGTTTGGATGGTCTCCACTTGTCCTCCAACTTCCAAGTCCTCCAGCCCCTTTAGTAATCCTTTAGTTACTGTTCCAAACGTACCAATTACAATTGGTATAATTGTCACCTGCATGTTCCACAGTTTTTTCAATTCCCTAGCAAGGTCGAGGTACTTATCCTTCTTTTCACATTCTTTCAGTTTTATTCTGTGGTCAGCCGGGACAGCAAAGACGACTATTTTGCAAGTTCTCTTTTTTTTTGTTGATTATTATTATTATTATTATTATTATTTTCAGCTTTATTTTCAGTTTCTTACAATCCTTCACCGACTCTTCACCCAAGACCTAAGGTGAGGGAAGGTAGTGATTATTTGAATTCTATCTATTTGCGGGGTTTTTGGGGTGGTGGGTTATTTTGGGTGATATTTTTTTATTCACATAGATAGTACTCTCCCACAAGAATGAACAGTTCCGCAATTGTTGTTGTTGTTGTTGTTGTTGTTGTTGTTGTTTGCATCTTCTTAGAAAAATATTTTTATTATTACTTGTCCTTATTCTTTTTTCTAAAAAGATAAGTGATGATATTGAAACCAGTTCGTCAGTCACTTAGGATTGCGAATGAGAATTGTTTTTGCTTTTGTGCGTTTTATTTCGTTTTTGTTTTTTCGTTTTTTGTTTTCTTTTACTTGTGTTTTTTTCTTTTGATTTTGTTTTCTTTTTGCTTTTTTTATAGTTATGTAATATACGCTTTCTTTTGATCTATGGTTAGGTGGGATTTTCTTATGTTCATTTCGTTCATAACTTTATTGTTTATCAACTTATAACTTTCTTCCCACCCTGATTTTCAAAGAGGATATTTCGTTCCCTCTTAAATCGATGCATATATCTGCCTAAATATATCTGTTAAACTCACTTCATGATTATATATATATATATATATATATATATATACTCAGATCTTTCTGCATCGCTATCCATCTCTCTCTGTTCATATCTAACTATATATCTATCACGCCCAATTCATATATCTCAGTTATATATATATATATATATATATATATATATATATATATGCGTGTGTAGATATGAGTTAGAATCAATTATAATCAATGGCTTTTTTACTTAATAATCCATATCAGTATTTCTCGTTCAATACAATTATACAAATGGATGAGGTGTATATATATATATATATATATATATATATATATATATATATATATATATATTAACATTATGTTTTAGTTTGATTCTATAATGAAACACCTATCATACGAAAAAATTATTATTATTATATTATTACAATTATTATTTACTCCTTTTCAAATTTTTCACACCAGCTAACGCTGGTGATTTCTCACTAAAGTTTGAGTGACAGTAAGTCTCCACAAGTTTCCAGGACTCTCCTCTGTATTCTCATGGATATCTTTAATGCTTTAGTTTGGATGGTCTCCACTCGTCTCTTTGGTGACTGTACCAAGAGTACAAATTATAAATGGTAACACTGTCACTTTCACATCCTATAGTTTCTTCAATTCCCTGGCAATGTCGAGTTACTTATCTTTCTTTTCGTTTTCTTTCAATTTTACACTGTGCTCAGCTAGGCCAGTAAAGTCCACAATTCGACAAGTTCTCTTTTTCTTGTTGACTATTACTAGGTCTGGTCGTCTGGCCGAGATTAGGTGATTCGTTTGTATCTCAAAATCCCAGAGGAGTTTGTGCGTCTCATTCTCCAGGACAGATTCTGGGTTGTGCGTATACCATTTGTTCGTATCGTCGAATTTCAGTTTCTGGCACAATTCCCAATGAATAACCTTCCCCACCCTGTCGTATCTAGCCTTATACTCTTTCTGTGCTAATTTGCTGCATTCGCTTATTATGCGATTGATCGTTTCGTCTCTAACACCATATAACCAACATCTGCTGTTTTGTTGTGTCTGATCTATTCTTGCGTTGATATGATTGATCCTTATGGCGTTGTTTTCCTTTTTTAGCCATATCCACATCTTCTCTTGTGAGATGTCGCCTGTTAGTCGCTTAAAACGTTCATAGAGTTGTCTTTCTTCCCATTTTTGTTTTCTGATTATTTCCGTTCTGTTGGTCTTCGTGTTGTCAGTATTGTTTCTGGTGGCTTCCCCCGCGGTTTTCTCTGTAATCTTCGAGTCGTGTTATTAATCCATCAACGCTATCTTCAACGCTGGTAAGTCCTCTTCCTCCTTTTCTTGACGCATACAGTCTGTTAACATCATCTATAGGATGTAAGGCCTTATGCATCATCATTAGTTTTCTTGTTCTCTATTTGTTTAAGTTCTTCTCTGGTCCTCTTCAAGAATGGTCCCGAGTATCTTACGAGGTGGACAGCCCAGGTGTTCATCTCTTTTATAAGTTTCCTGCTATTTAGTTTGGTTTCAAGTGGCTTTCTCATTCTCCTGAGATATTCTTTTTTAATTTTTTCTTTCATCTCCACTTGCTCAAACTACCAAATCAGGAAAAATTAGAACTCTCGGAGAAGAAGCATATAAATACTTCGGAATATTGGAAGTTGACTGGAGTGGTAGCACCTGATAGGACCCTATCTATGGGTCAAATTGAAATGTTTGATATTTAAACTGTACTCATGATAAATTGAATTGTTGTTTAATCATTTAAACAGCCTACTTTTGCTAAACTGAATTGTTTGAAATAGAATTGTTTCGACATTTAACCGTGTGTAAAGAAAAACTGAATTATGCTAAACTAAATTGTTTGAAATAGAACTATTTATATGTCTAAAATGGATTTGGCTTTAAATAAACAATAGCATTATAAGATACGGATCAAGGGAAAGTGGAACAACCTAGGAAAAGGAGTAGCACCCTCCTCTAAACTTCAGTGTAATAGCTATTGAAAAGGGAGCCTTCGGGTCGACCGACAACGGTCAGCCAACTTATATATAAATATATATCACCGATCATGTAACTGCAATACGTTTTACCAACGTTTGTATTCCAAAGGACATCAGTTGGATCAATTCAATAATGATTTTTCACAGTTGCGAATTCAAACTGTAATCAGAGAATGAAAATACACTTCATCCAACACTTTAACCACGAGAATGCTACATGAGGTCTATTTTTATCGGAGAACTACTGGTTAGCATACCATGAGTAAAGACCCTCAGTCTACCCTACTATTTAACCAGAGCTGAACTGGGAGAGAATAATTGCGTTCTTGCCTTTATCAAGTTTAATAGCGTTAGGTGAAATACAAAAAGCCTCTTCATAGATTTGAACTCTGCTCGCCTAAGCCATTTTCTATGACGGTAACAGTTTCGCGTGGAACGCGTAAAAGTACATAAAAAAACACCAAAATTAGTTGCTATAAAATGTATCCATGAATTAAATGCTTTGTACTAAGTGATTGTATTAGAAATGAATTTACTGTACAAATGTATTGTAAAGGATTCGAATCATCGAAGGAATACGAGCAAAGAATATCGAGGCAATACTGCTGTCTGTAGATTTCTCCGAGGCATTCGATTCCATTTACTGAGGAAAACTGGAGCAAATATTACTTACATATGGTCTTCCCAAGAAGATACATAGGCACCATATTTTTTTAAACTCTGCCGAGATTACAAACTTCGAACATTCATCGGACTAATAAAAGGAAATGGTTTCACATTAAAAAACGCAAGAACCAGACGATATCTCGCAGAAACAATGGCAAACGCAATCTACGCAGATGAGCTAGCACTTCTCACAAATACACCAGTCCAAGCAGAATCTCTACTGCATAGCTTAGAGCTAGCAAAACGAAGAATTGGCCTCATCATGAATGAAAATAAAATAGAGTTCATGTGTTTTAAACAAAAAGAAGCCATCTTTACTCAAAGTGCAAAGCTTCTAGAATTGATGAACCAGTTCACATACCTCGGGAGCAATATCTCATCGACCGAAAGTGATTTCCACATATGTCTTAGCGAAGGTGTGTACCGTTATTGGGAGGTTATCGATTATATGTAGGAATGCTTTATAATAGACGATTTTACTCA
The DNA here is from genome assembly GCA_963585895.1 of Sepioteuthis lessoniana. Taxonomy (NCBI): domain Eukaryota; kingdom Metazoa; phylum Mollusca; class Cephalopoda; order Myopsida; family Loliginidae; genus Sepioteuthis; species Sepioteuthis lessoniana. The sequence continues at coordinate 22,307,467 of OY757946.1, forward strand.
AGAAATTAAATCATAAATCAAACATACACCCAAGGATAAACAGAGGGAGCAAAGCAAGGATAGTATTTACATAAGAATATGTGTGCGTGTATATATATATATATATATATATATAAAGCTTTTTTATGTGTTTATATATATTATAAGCTTTACCATATTTACCAACCCCTCCGCTCGGGCAGGATATGACACAAGGTCAATTTTTTAAGCGGAGTTTAACAGGTTTGAATTCAGTTTTCTTTCTCCTAGACTAGTTGCCTCACCAAGGCTGAAGAACCTAGTCTGTCCTACTATTTACCCATAACTGGAGGGAGAATAATTGGATTCATACCTTTCCCAAAGGTATTACTGCTATGTGAAATACAATCAGTCTCGTCCAGGATTTGAACTCGTGTCGCCGTGTCCATTTCCTACGGGCACCTCCGTTATATTATATTATAAACTTTACACTGAGCACTCATATAGGATAATTCCGATGAAGTATATATATATATATATATATATATATATATATATATATATATATATATATATATATATATATATATATATATATATATATATATATATATATATATATATATATATATATATATATATATATATATATATATATATATATATATATATATATATATATATATATATATATATATATATATAACAACCATGATAAGGACCACAGTTCGATTAGGTAGATGTTTAATAACAATTTATCATCTCAAAAATGATACACTAATAGTTTTAATTCGTCTTAATTTCTTAAATAAAGCATTGACATTTTTATTAATCTTTTCCAAATATTTATTTCATTTTATTTCTCTTGCTTTAGCACTGTGCAGATATAATGTGAAATTGTTTGAAAAAGTAGTAAAAAAATTAAAAAGAATTTCAAACAACTTTTTCTCTCATCTTATTTTTCTTGATTTTACATTTGGTTATAATAGTTTATATTATTTTAATTTCTTTGATAAAACATTATCTTTGGCTTCTTGTTTTTCTTTTTTACCTAGTTTTATTTCTTCTTATTCCCGTTAGATGACACTTTGTGATAGTTGGCGTCAAAATCTACATTTGTGGAAAATTGATGCAAACACCTCTGTCTTCCAACGTCATTTCGCCTAAATTTGACAAGATTTTACTGTAAATGATTCCTGGTTAAAATGATAAGTGCTTTTTGTTTGTTTGGTTGGTTAGTTTGTTTTATGGCTTGTCAACCTTTGTAGGTTATTTAATGCCTAATCCTGTTTATATATATCTATACATTGAATATTTTTTTGAAATGAAGCTTGTAAGTAATATTTTTAAACGAGCCAGAGCTCATTTGTTTACTCACACTTAAAAAGTTTCAAGTATTGCTATTTAACATTAATAATTCAATATCTAATATAAGTCATTTGCTCTGGCCCGAGTGGTAGCACATCATAGGGTCCTATCTATGGGTTGAATAGAACTAAACAGTGTCATCATCATCATCATCATCATGTCGTGCCACTTGCACGGATATCCCTGACCCTCTCTCGCCACTTCTCCCTATCGTTCATCGCCTCCGACAGGTCTTCAGAACTACATCCCGTATCCTCACATAGCTGCTGTATGTATGTTCGAGCTGGTCGTCCTGCTTTTGCTCGGCCATATGTGTGGGTCATCACTTATGAGCTCGTCTCTGAATCTCCAGCAGTGTCCTGCGTGTCTGGTTCGTCTAACTTGGATAGTTTTCGTGATGGGATGGATGTGGCTGTATAATTGGTGCATTGTAGGGTGTTGCCGCCAGGCATTGAATTGTTTGAGGGGGAACTGTTTTTACTTTTAACTGTATTTATGCTAAACTGAATTGTTTGAAATTGAACTGTTTGACGTAAAACTATGTACTGACCCAGTCAGCTGGGGCTGCAGAATACACCGACTGAACCTCTGCAGCTTGTCTTGCTCGTCTTAATAACATGATTTGTTAGATGGGAGGTAAGTGGCCATACAGATGCTATTTTGTGTTCTTCCCATCTAGCTTTTCTGCGGCTGTTTTGTTAGAGTTCAAGTAGTCCAACTACACATACACACACACACACACACACACACACACATATATATATATATATATACACATACGCACACACATATATAGATGCACACACACACATATACACATATATTTATGTATATATATATACACATATATATGTATATATATACACATACATATTTTTATATATATATACACATATTTATATATATACGCACACACACACACATATATATATATATATATATATATATATATATATATATATATATATATATATATATATATATAGTTCACTTACGTGCCTTTCCCTGCCCCATCACTTATAGTTTCATGCAATCATTTTGAGAGGGTATGAAAAATATTACAATCTTCAGAGAAATCAAGAATTTCTATTTTTATTTTCATTAATTTGTTTCAAGTTTTATTTCATTTGTTTCTCTTGATTTTACACAGAGAGTTCCCTGGTTCTATCTTGCCACCCGTCTGTATCATTTTTAGATCCTCTAGACTACATCCTGTGTCCGCACAAAGTTAATGTAAATTAGTCTTTGCTATTCAACCAACACTTGCGCATCTATTTGGAGTCCGTAGGAGTTCGTCCTTACTTCTCCATCCATTCCCAGTATATTTTGTTCTGCTTATTTGTATGGTTCAGGAGATGGGAGTTAAGTGGCTGTATAGCTGCTGTTTTGTGGGGCGCTGCTTCTTGGATTTGTTCAAAACAACACGAAGCATTCTTACGTAGTTCCCAACTAGCATTTTCTCCATTCGTTTCGTTAGAGTCTACTTGTAGCATTCATACAATATTACTGACACAGCCACATTTTTGAAAAATTACCGTTTTTTTTTTTTAGCTGAAAGATGACATTTTTATATGACCAATAACCTGTCAATAGAAGTTCACGTGAATGAGATATTGTTACTGAGGTACTGGAACTTTCAGTAGATAAGATATTGTTACTGAGGTTCTGGAACTTTCAGTAGCTGTAATAATCTTAAAGTGTTCAAAAAAGTAGTAAATTTTTTTATTATTCCCCTCCCTACAAAAAGATTAGATGAAACTGGTTGTAATAGGACAGCCGAAGAGGGGGTAAGTAAGAGGGGGTTATTTTTGCAAGAAATGATTGGGGATGATATAAATCAGTCAATATGGTCATAGAAAGATAGATTTAGATTGACTGATTTTAACGTCATGTCAACCCGTCGGGGTTACTTTAGGCCTTAGGGTTAGGGAATTGTGTATGTTGGTTTTTTACACTTTTTGTGTAGTTTCTTAAGAGTTTGTTGTTTTGTTGGGGGGGTCGCATAGTTTTATGACATCGGGTATTTCTAATATTCTAATACAGATAATTTCCAAACATGTCTATTTGGCTTAAGTATGGGACCCTAACAGGTACTACTATCCCGATTCAGAGTAGACCAGGGAGTAATGGCAATAAAGTTGTACTCCAAACTCCCCAAATATCCAAAACTGGAACCTCACCACCAGATGCAGTCCAGTATTATTTAGAGGAGTCTTAGCTCTCCGTAAAGAACATAGTCAATGTATTCTTAGTCCAGCCAACAGGGTGTGATAGATAGATAGGTAGGGAGGTGCATGTGGTATAATGGTTATCGTCGTAGGAAATGGACACGGTGACACGAGTTTAAATCCTGGACCAGACTAATTGCATTTCGCATAGCACTAATACCCTTGGGAAAGGTATGAATCCAATTATTCTCCCTCCAGTTATGGGTAAATAGTAGGGCAGACTAGGTTCTTCAGCCTTGGTGAGGCAACTAGTCTAGGAGAAAGAAAACTGAATTCAAACCTGTTAAACTCCGCTTAAAAAATTGACCTTGTGTCATATCCTGCCCAAGCGAAGGGGTTGGGATAGATAGATAGATAGATAGATAGATAGATAGATAGATAGATCTTTTTTAAATGTATTATCACGTTTTTATGTAAGACACTTAGATAAGTCCTGCTCTAAACCGATTTTTCCAGTTTAATTCGGTAAGAAAACAAACTTCATGAAACAACCCAACCATTACATGGGTGTAATCATCAAACCCCCAGCGGCCACTGTGCTCTCTAAATCTTCTCAGACACCTTTACACCTCATACCGAACCATCCAGTATCTTTCCCGGGCGTGTTTTCCCCGACCCCATGAGGAGTAGTGTTATGTTTAACGGGGCGGATGATTTAGATAAGATCTTCTTGACAAGAGGAGGTGAGGCTGACCAGCCGAGTAAGTGGAGATCAGTCATTGATCCGTTGTCAGTCGGCCGACGTGATCGGCGGCCGATCAACATTTGAGCGGTTCTGTTTAATAGTGGAACATTTGCCTCTTGCAGGCTTCAACCTCAGAGACAACAACGATCTGGTTTTAACTGTCAATATTCCCTAATCCGAAAGATAATAGTCTTATCGAACAGGTAGACATTCACGCACGCCTCAAGCTATGTTAACACGTACAAATATGGAAAGATGGATGGCATACAGTGGTTAGAAGCTTTTTTCCACGAGCGTCGTAAGTTCGATACCCGTATGGTCATTAAAAATAATTTTTTTCGAAGGACGGCTGAAAAGTTCAGAGGCTGACCAAGATACTCTCTTGAATGTGACCAAATGAAGTTTATTTTTCAGCAATAGTTTCCCTTGCGGTCTGCACACTTCTTCCATTGGTGTTGCAATGCTTCGATCCCATTGGTCAAAAAGTCATCAACAACAGATATGACATCATTATATGAACTTTTAAGCCTATGGAGTTTCGGTTTCTTTGTTTTAATCGCATATCAGTCTTCATGGGTTATTTAAAGTCAAAGCTATCCTTGTAGAAGAACAGGACCAGAACTAAACAAATGTAACATAATGGTTTTCTCCACTCGCGGTATTTTGGATGGTGGAGGTGTCAGATATTTGCGGTGGCATAGATGACAGATCAGAGGTCACGATTGCTGCTGCAAAAGTCTGGGAGAAAAATCATGTGGGAATTAATTCGTTAGCTGGAAGCAGTTACACGGGATAAGAAAGAGTTAATTTCAGTTGGAATTGAATCTCAAAGCGTAAAGTCAAGATGTTTAGAGTGGATAAGTAATGACTTATAAACGGAAAGGCATGTTTCCTTTCCTCCATCCACCGACAAATGTCTCTCCACGTCTTTTTTTTATATACTGGTCAGAAGAAGAAAATGTATATCGAGAAATGAACATATGTTTTTTAACTAACGAGTCAGTCGCTTTTTCCTGCCATCGGGATAAAATAACAACCTCATCTTTGATACACAGGAGAATATGGGGACATATAGTATAATGGTTATCGTCTTAGGATATGGACATATCAACCCGAGTTCAAATTCTGGACGAAGCCGTTTGCATTTCACTTCACGCTAATGCCTTTGGGGAATACATGAATCCATCCCTTTTTCTTTCCCAAACGCTGCTGCTGCAATTAGACATAAATTCGGAAGCCAGACACGTGACACAAAGTCATTATACTAACGTGATAAATTGACAATGGAAGTCATTCAATATACAATTATGACCCTCAGTAGACCAAAATGGAACGAAACGGAAGGAATTATTTTAAAAAGTCAGTTGGGACCAAATGGGCTCTTTAACCTTCGTAATGCAACCGGTCTAAGAGAATGAAAAACTCTTAATCTAGCACTACTCCTCTAAAAAATTGACCTTGTGTCCCATCTTGCCGGCTATAAGTAAGTAGTATGACAGTCTGGGCTCTGTATACTCGGTAAAGCAATCAGTCTATGAATTCAAATTAGTTGTACTCTGCTTAAAAAGTGACGTCAAGTCACATCCTGCACGAGACAGAAGGGTTGGATAAATGTATACACACAAGAATATTACAGCAGATCTTACGTAAAACACTGAGCATCATACACAAAACACACACACACACATGCATATATATATATATATATATACATATACACACATACTTATATATATATATATATATATATATATATATATATATATATATATATAAGCAAGTCGTCATAGAAAAATCAAAAAACTGCCCAATATCGACCAGTAGAGTAGAATAAAACCTAAGATATATTAATGCTTACTCATTTCTCTGCAGCTTTCCCAATCATCAGATAAATATATATATATATATATATATATATGTGTGTGTGTGTGTGTGTGTGTGTGTGTGTGTGTGTGTGTGTGTGTGTGTGTGTGTGTGTGTGTGAAGCAAGGGGACTAGTCTCACAGAGTCGTCGAAGTGTAATGAGTTTGGTCTTCACGAGATGCCTCATAAAGTTTTGCTTTGTGTCAGACTACAGGAAAGTTTTGTAAATATCTATAATAGACTACACGACACTTCCAAAAATACGCACATGCACATAACCCCGCACTGGCCCACTTGCTGTAATACACTGATATAAAAATTAAGCTTTTTAGGCAATTATCGTGACTTCGTTCCTTGCTTTGGCCTCAGGCCGTTACCTAAGAAGAAGAACTCTTTTCAAGTAATGGCCTTAGGCCAAAGATTAGATTAATGTAAATGATTCTATGGAGACATGAATACGCTAAGAATGAAGAAAAAAAGAAAAAAGTACACACGAATTATCCTCCATTCCGAAGAAAACATTCGTTTCGTTCTAAAAAAGAATTATGTTTAAGTATATCCTCTTCCACCCTACCAAAGACTTGTGAAATCAAATAAAACAAAATTCATGTGTTTTAACCAAGATAGTAGTATCTTCTCATTAAATGGTAAGCTGCTGAAATTAGGAGATTCGTTCATATACCTTGGTAGTAATATCTTATCTCATCATCAGCGATATTAGATTAATGAGCTTATGGAAATCTTATCTCTGATAAAAATCAGCAATTCTTTCAAGGTGTAGCCGTGTCGGTACAACTGGATTATTGAACCTTTTGGACCCTGACGAAACTCATGGAGAAAAAGCTAGACAAGAATACTACATTCTGTTTTGAACAAAACCGGAAAACAGTACCCCATAAAAAAGCAGCTGTACGACCATCCAAGTAAGACGAGCAAGACATACGGGCCACTATTGGAGAATTAAGGATAGACTTATAAATACCTTCTACTAGTATTCATCATCTCTGAGGACACTGGGTGCTGTCTAGATGACTTTACAAAGAGGGATGGTCCAAAAAGAAGGGTTGGTTATAGAAAGTTAAAATGAATCTGTGCTGTCGCTGTGTCTTGATAATGATCATGAAACCTTTAAAAAATAACATGGTTGTCAGTAACTGGCAGACATATTCAAAAGGATGGAAACATCTGGCTTCGTGAGTTTGTTTCTCACTAAGAGCCCTATTTTTAACCTTATGTCTGATTATGTAAAGTCATGTGAAATTATATAAATGCTGCTGCTTAAAGAACATAATACGAAAGTATTTTAAAAGCATATAAAAAGCATAAAGACCTTTTACAAGATTAATTCTTGTCTTGTAAACAGACATTTCAAAAAAGGTGAAATATATTGGCGCGTAATTATTCACTCCGTTTTGTTCTATCTTTTATTTTGGTCAAATGAGGGTCATAATTGCATATTGAATGAGTTCCATAATCAATTAATCACGTTATTATAACGGCTTTATGTCACGTGATTCGCTTTTGAATTCGTCTATTATTGTATCCGCAGCGGTGGCAGCAGCAGCAGGTTGCTTAAGACATACGTCTTATATTTTTTGCATATATTAATCAGTTCATATCAGATTTAAGAGAAAGAAAGAAAGAAAGAAAGAAAGAAAGAAAGAAAGAAAATGGGGATAAGAAAGAAAATGAAATTGGAATAAAGAATGAAAAAATAATGAACAACGAGTATGAAAAAAATGAAAGAGTGCAGAAAGAAAAGTAGAAAATGAAAAGAATAAACGAATAAATAAATAAATAGAAGTTAGTTGAAGAAAGAAAGAAAGAAAGAAAGAAAGAAAGAAAGAAAGAAAGAAAGCAAAAAATATGAATTAATAACTGAAGAATTTGAAAGCACACAAAGAAAGAAAGAAAAAAGAAAGAAAGAAAAGAAAAGCACCAAAAATAAGAAATTGTTGAAGAGGAATTTTGCGTCAGCTGTCGTCCTTACAAATAAAAAAATTGTCTCTTTCGCCAAAAGCAATTTACTAATTGAACCTAGTCCAAAGCCAATCTTTTTCATTTTTCACTATGTGTCGACAATTTGAATGAGAAGGACAAATAGAAACGACGACATAAGACAGTCAAAATTATTATCTATCGTTCAACAAACCAGGAATTTTAACTTCTTTTTTATTCAGCCAGGCTAAAACTCGAAGGTTTCATGTCGGTCCTTCAATTGAACCAATCTTATTGTTCCCATCCGCTACAGCAACTAAAAATGAATTTCATTAATAAATCATATAAAATGCATTTCCATGTAAAAAAAAATATTTCCAAAGAATTTCTATTGTGATTCCCAATAAAGTAACTTCATTCCAAATTCTGTACAATATAATTTCTATGGCAAGTAACTTTCAACGGATTTCTATACTAAATAAATTCATTATATTTCATCGTGAATTGAGATGCGAGTGCCGTAATATGGTGATCGTCTTTGAAAATGGATTCAGAGAGACGCGTTCAATTCCTGAACAAAGTTGCGTTTCACTGCACGCTAAATGTGTTAAGGAAAAGCATGAATCGACCTTTTACCCCTCCAGCTACGAATATGTATTTACCCAACCCCTCTCCGTCCTGTTAGCTGGGCTGTAGAATACGCCGGCTACATTTCTGCCGAGGGATAAGTCTCCCGCCTCCAGTGAGTGTCCTGGGTATGGTACTAAACTACATCTGATGGTGAGGCTCCATTCCTGGGGATTTGGAGAATGTGGAGCCTCACCATCTCAATTCGCGATGAAATATAATATCCATAAGGCCTCATTTTTAGGTGAAATCATTTACTAAAGATTATCATTATTAGTTTTTTAAAGCCATACACCAGTGGGCAAATTATTTATATGACATAGGAATGCTAGTTAAATAGAATTATTAATATAACATAACAATATTTGAAGTCATTCAACTGTGAACAATCAAATGATTGATATTAGATAAAATTATAAGTTTTTAGACAAGAATACTTTAAACCATTTAACTTAACGCAAACCAATGAGCTTTCACAACTTGATTAAAAATAAAGTTGCCTAAAAACTATTTGCTTACAAATCACACACATCTCCACTCTAGAAGGAACCCCTCTTAAACTAGTAGACAAATTCACGTACCTAGGAAGCAGCGTCGAATCAACCGAAAAGGACATCGAAACGAGGTTAACGAAAGCATGGACAGCTATCAATAGGCTATCGACTATATGGAAATCAGACCTAACCGATAAAATGAAACGCAGTTTCTTCCAGGCAGCGGTCACATCGATACTGCTATATGGATGCACTACATGGACGCTAACAAAACGGCTCGAGAAGAAACTAGATGGCAATTACACAATAATGCTGCGTGCAATCCTCAACAAGTCCTGGCAGCGGCACCCCACGAGACACCAACTGTACGGCCACCTGCCCCCTATCACGAAATCTATTCAAGTTAGGCGAACCAGACATGCTGGACATTGCTGGAGAAGCAGAGATGAACTCATAAGAGATGTACTCTTATGGATCCCCACACACGGCCGCGCAAAAGCAGGACGACCAGCACGAACGTACATTCAGCAGCTGTGTGAGGATACAGGATGTTGTCCTGAAGACCTGCCTAGGGCGATGAACGATAGGGAGGAGTGGCGAGAGAGGGTCAGGGATATCCGTGCTGCCAGCACGATATGATGATGATGATGATGATATATATATATATATATATATATGAAATTAGAATTACTAATGTTAGATAGCAATACTTGAAACCATTTAATTGGGTGCAAACAAATGAGTTCTAACTCGTTTTAAAATAAAGTTACCAACTATTCACTTGCAAATCATATATATATATATATATATATATATGTGTGTGTGTGTGTGTGTGTGTGTGTGTGTGTGTGTGTGTGTAAACAGGATTTAGCACGAAATAACCCACAACAGCTGATATGCCATAAATAACCAACCACCTTCTTTGCCACTAGCAGGTTATGACAATAAACCGATTTTTAAGTGGAGTGCAACTGGTTTGAAGTCAAAGTTTTCTTTCTCCTCGATTGGTTGCCATACGAAAATTAAAGACCTCAGGCTGCCATACAACTTGCAGATTCATAACGTTCTCAAAGGCAAATCGCCTCGTTTAATAATTTACTTAGCTTTTTGCTTTGATGTGGCCCAAAGCCGCATGAATGTGATACCCAATGAGACTCGAACTTACGCCTCTAGCTTCAACTCAAGTCTTTTGGCTCATTTCCAAAGATGATAACCGTTATGCTTCGAGCGTCTCCAGCTGTAAGAAAATAATAAGATAACCTATCTGTGACTTTTTTCTTTGGAGGATTTGTCGATTGTCAATCAAACATTTTCGTTTAACCAGTTGTTGCGAATGCTAATTGTTATTATGAAAAATTTACCAATTATATCTTTTATATAATGAATATCTTATGAATACTCTTCCGTGAAACTGCCCTGTCGGCTGAGGCGGTAGAATACGCCCCTTGTACCTTTTCAGAGGGGTAAGCCCCACCTAAAGTATCCTGGGTATGACTCTAAACCATCTGAGCTCCAGTCCAGGGGTTTTGAATAATGTGGAGTACCCCTTCCCCCATATTAATCATTTAAAACATCTTAACTGAGTGAAAAAAAAATCATTAGTATTAAATTAGATAAAAATACTTGATGAAGAGGAGTACTCATGATAAATAACAACAATTGAAACAATTAAACTGTGTACAAACAAACGAGTTCTAACTTGTTTAAAAAAAAATTACCGACAAACTATTCACATATAAAACCTATATATATATATATATATATATATAGGGTGTCTCAATATACATGGGATCCATGAGACTGCTAATAACTCTACTAATAATAATGTGTTCTTTTTTTTGTTTCTGATTTGAAAATAATATACTATAACAACTATATACCGGTTCATTGCCCTAGCGGGTAGAGTGTTCGCCAATAGCCCGGGAGACCAGAGTTCAATCCTCAAAAAATGGTACTTGATACCTCCTTGCTTAACACTCAGCATTATAAGGTATAGATCAAGAGTAAAGTAGAGCAATCCAGGGAAAGGAGTAGCACCCTCCCCTACACCTTGGTGTAGTAGCCATTAAAAAGGGAGCCTTCGGGCTATCCTCGACTACGGTAGCCAACTTTACTTACTAAATAGTTGTTATATCATTGATATATTACAAATCGTGTGTGTGTAACAGGTTTGGCATTAAATAATCATCAAGGGTTAATATACCGTTAAACCAAATGACTTAACCTCTCCTGCGAAAATTTTCTGGAGAGTTCTGTAGAGAAATATTTATGCTGAAGGTGACAAAATAGGGAGGCAAGCTGGAAGCTGACTCCCCTTGCATTTTTAGCAACATTCTAGTCTTCTGTTACCAGACAAACTCAGAAATGCTGATCCAAATGCCATAGTTCTCACAGTTGATCTGTGTCATTATTGATGTTGTGATTTGTCCCGGTTAAACACGACGAGATCGTCGGCAAATTACAACTAAAAACTGAAACTGGAGATTATCTATACTCGATATTTATTAACACTTACTTTTTTTTTACTAATGAATATAATTAACAGGAAAAATTAAAGATTTGCTCATGAAAAGAGAATTGTGATTTTTACCACAATGTATAAAAGCATTTGGTTCTAAAAAATAGACCAAAAAATTGAGAACAAAAATATCCGATTATGTAGACATATGTATAAATAAGGATAGATAGATAGATAGATATGAAGAGACAAAGATAGATAGATAGATAGATAGATAGATAGATAGATAGATAGATAGATAGATATAAAGAGACAAAGATAGATAGATTGATAGATAGATAGATATGAAGAGAAAAAGATAGATAGATTGATAGATAGATAGATATGAACAGACAAAGATAGATAGATAGATAGATTGATAGATAGATATGAACAGACAAAGATAGATAGATAGATAGATATAAAGAGACAAAGATAGATAGATAGATAGATAGATAGATAGATAGATATGAAGAGACAAAGATAGATAGATAGATAGATAGATAGATAGATATGAACAGACAAAGATAGATAGATAGATAGATAGATAGATAGATAGATAGATAGATAGATATGAACAGACATAGATAGATAGATAGATAGATAGATAGATAGATAGATAGATAGATATAAAGAGACAAAGATAGATAGATAGATAGATAGATAGATAGATAGATAGATAGATATGAAGAGACAAAGATAGATAGATAGATAAATAGATATGAACAGACAAAGATAGATAGATAGATTGATAGATAGATATGAAGATAGATAGATAGATAGATAGATAGATAGATAGATAGATAGATATGAACAGACATAGATAGATAGATAGATAGATAGATATGAACAGACATAGATAGATAGATAGATAGATAGATATGAACAGACAAAGATAGATAGATAGATAGATAGATAGATAGATAGATATGAACAGACAAAGATAGATAGATAGATAGATTGATAAATAGATATGAACAGACTGAGATAGATAGATAGATTGATAGATAGATATGAACAGACAAAGATAAATAGATATATAAATAAGATAGATAGATAGATAGAAACTATTTGAAAAAGAAAAAATCAATCATTTCCAATTTTGACTTTCTAACTCATCTCAATCATGTACTATCAACAGTTGACTGACTGTCCATGTGATACGACATCTTATAGACAGTTCAAGACACTTTTAACATTTCTCTAATATTCGCCAAAGTTTATGCCAGGAACTTATGCATTAACCCAATCTACCCAATGGAATGCAAGTGTCCATACTTGCTCGCCGGAGAGAATGCAACATCATATAATTAGCGATGAGAGACCAATTCTTACCCCCACCCACCCACCATCGCCCTCTCCAGCCCCCGGGGCAAATAATTTGATTGGTTGATACGCCTTCGCTTTTATACGCTTATGATGGCGAAATCCAGAATGGCGCGAAATTCCAGAGAGCGTTGTTGGGGTGAAGGGGAGTATGTAGTAGACATCGATTTCGGTCGACATGAACGGTATATGAGATATCGGGCATTATCGATCCAATCGAACCAGAACAACAAGTCTTTGGAATTTTTGGCAGAGATGATCGAACGAAATACCGGTATGCGTGTTGCTATACCGATAAGAATCTGCTGATGGTGACGAGGGGAGAGGCGAAGATTTTGGTGGTATTCAATGGGAACTGATAGCTAATTTATTGTTGCTACTGCTACCGTCACGGATAATGGCCACCAAGTACTAAGAACGTCAGGTGGTTTAATGAATAGATAGATTACAAGCGGAAGAAGTGAGCCGACCGAACGGCTTCGATTCAGTGTGTCCATCTCACTTTTGAAATATTATTCACCCGGCTGCTTTGAAGATGGTTTCACCCTCTGTCGTTGGGGTTTAGAACACATTAACTGTATCCCGTAAAAAGGAGTAAGACACCCCCACCAAAAAAGTAGGTCTGTCCCTAGCCATCTTTGTTTTGGTACCCCAAATGGGCGGTGTTAAATACAGAGACAGATATGAAAAGACATAGATAGATAGATATGAACAGACTAAGATATATTCATATGAACAAAAATAGATAGATAGATAGATAGATATGCAGAAAAATAGATAGATCGATCGATAGATATGTGAGAAGGAGTGAAATGAATCCAACAGAATGTATGTAGAAAAAGGTAAAAACAGAAGAAAGAAAAATGTTTGGTGGTTCTTATGTGAAGCACATAAACCAATTCAGTTTTTCACATGAGAACAACCACAAACCCTGATGAAGACTTCCAACTAAATCAAAAAAAAATATATCTCTTATAATTATTTCTCATACAAAAATAATTTTGATAATATATTTCTGTATTCAGACAAAACCTTGAAGTCGAAACGCGTTGGCACAACGGAGGAACCATCAAACATATATCGTCTCCCATTTTTTACCTTTTTCTACATATATAGATAGATAGATAGATATGAATAGACTAATATATATATATATATATATATATATATATATATATATAGTCAGATTGATAGATGGATTGATAGAAAGAAAAAATCCAATTGAATACATGAATAATATTTGAGATATCGGGAATTATCGATCTAATCGAACCAGACCAACAAGTGATATATATGCCAAGCCTTTCAAATATATTTATTCTCTTTCATAATTCAGTGTCCTTGTTTTGACATTAAATTGCAACCAGCGATGTGAATAATGAAAAGGAATTAACGTTTGAGAAGTTTACAGAAAAGGTTTAAATATACTTATTCCATTTTGAATGGAGCTCTGGAAGTTCTCTATCTGCTTGATTCGTCATTTCTCGTAATCGTTCAGATTTTTTGTCTATATATATATAAAACACCCAACTCTTGTCAAAAATAGCCTTAACTTCATATCTATCTATCTATCAATCTATCTTTCTATCTATCTCATTCACTTCTTATCTATCTGGCTATTTATCTATATCTATCGCAGCCGTTTCTTATCTATCTATCTATGTATCTAACAATCTCAACCGCTTCTATCCATCTATCCATCAAACTAACTAGCAAGCTAGCTAGCAAGCTAACTCAAAAGCTTCTTATCTATCTATCTATCTATCTATCTATCTATCTATCTATTCCAGCTGTTTCTTATCTATCTAGTTTTCTAGCTTGCTAACTAGCTATCTTAACCGTTTCCTATCTATCTGTGAATCTAACTCAAAAGCTTCTTATCTATCTATCTATCTATCTATCTATCTATTCCAGCTGTTTCTTATCTCTCTAGTTTTCTAGCTTGCTAACTGGCTATCGTAACCGTTTCCTATCTATCTGTGAATCTAGCTCTACTGCTTCTTATCTATATATCTAGCTAGCAAGCTAGCTCAAAAGCTTCTTATCAATCTATCTATCTTTCTCGGCCGCTTCTAATCTATTTATCTAGCTTTCTTGCTTGCTAACTAGCTAGCTCAACCGTTTCCTATCTATATATATATATATATATATATATATATATATATATATATATATATATATATATATATATATATATATATATATCAACTGCTTTTAATCTATCTTCCTATCTATCTAAGTCTCTTCATATCTATTAGCAGTACGTCTACAGAAAAGGTTTTACTCATCATAAAGTATTCGTATTCGATTGGGTTGTCTGCAAAAAAAATTCAAATACTACACAAAAAATGTAAATATGAACGTAGGAAGGTGGGCTAAAAAAGATCTCATTGGCTGAAAGGCTCATATCAACAGTAACTTTTTTGACCAATAGGATTTAAGCTCTGCAAAACTGATGTTAAAAAATAAACTTTTTTTGGTCATATTACATGACAGTGCCTTGTTCTCGTGGCGTAATGGTTAAAGTGCTTGACTTGCAGAATCATAGTACGCGAGTTCGAATTCCATTTGCGCTATTACCTTCATTTTCGGACTAATACTCTTGGGTGATGTTTGAACACCCCCTTATTCTCCCAGCTTGGGGTTGAATAGTGCCACTACTGGTCTTCTATAAGGCTGGCTTGTTGTAAAATTCGTATGCCATTAAAGCAGATTAATCACTTACTTTCACAGAGTTAAACGGTTTCAAGTATTTTCATTTAAACATTAGTATTTCTACTTATCAATATTCCGATCTATCACGAACAACTTGTATCCAGCTGAATGCTTTCAAATCACAAATGATAATACCTTGGTATTGTCATTATTATTTGTGATTTGAACAGTTTTATTCGAAATTGAACAGTTTTATTCGACTCATAGAGGGGACCGTAACAGGTATTATCACTCAGAGTCAACCTGAGTGTAATGGCAATGAAGGGGTACTCTAGTTTCCCTCAAAGCTCCAGAACTAGAGGCTCAAATCAGATGCAGTTTAGTGTCATACCCTGGACAATTCGCCTTTGAATATACACTCATCTGAGTAATGTTGAATTATTACTAATGTATCTGGTTGTAGAATCCACTGATCGCACCTCTATAGAGGGGTGCGACCCCCACCCTAAACGAGTGTCCTGTGTATGACATTAGACAATCTAATAGAAAGTATCTTGTCCGGAAGCTTTGGAGGAATATAGAATACCCCTTCATTGCCCCCACTCCCGGAACAGTAGTACCTGTTAGGATCCCATCTATGAGTCAAATAGGACTGTTTAATCATTTACTATAGTTGAAACCATTTAATTGTGTTCAAACAAATGATCAATATCAAATAGAATTATTAGTATTAGGTAACAATACTTGAAACCATTTAACTAAGTGCAAACAAATGAGCTCTCATTTAAAAATAAAGTTACCGACCAACTATTCACTTACAAATCATATATATATATATATATATATATATATATATATATATATATATCGTGTGTGTGTGTGTGTGTGTGTGTGTGTGTGTGGACAGATAGATAAACAAGATTTGGCATTGGTTTGGTTTTGTTTGGTTTGGTTTTACGGCATATCAACCATCGTAGGTTATTTAATGCCAAATCCATTTTTATATATAAAAACAGTTATATTTCAAACAATTCAGTTTAGTAAGATTTTGTTTACGCTCAGTTAAATGTCAAAACAGTTCTATTTCAAGCCATTCAGGTTTGCATACAAAAACAGTTCTATTATAAACAATTCCGTTTAGCATAAGTACACTGATTAGTTCTATCTGACCAATAGATGGGACTCTATCATGTGCTACCACTCTGGGCTAGAGTGGACCTGGGAGCGATGGCAATGAAGAGGTACTCTGCATCCAAAGCTCCAGCATTACTGCAACCTCACTATCAGATTGTTTAGTGTCATATCTAGGATACTCGTTGGAAGAGGAGTCTTACCCTTCTGTTGAGGTGCAGTCGGTGTATTCAACAGCTCCAGCTGACTGGGTAATTTGGCATTAGATAACCATCAAAGGTTGATATGCCATTAAAGCAAATAACATAACTTAACCTATAAAAAAAAACCTGCTCTGTAGTCACAGTTTTGAACTGTTGCGAACATGCAATAGCTCGAGACGATCGAACTAAAGACTGTTTGGTAAGTCGTCCTTATAGAAAAACAGACGAAAGGGCATAACTAGTAAAACATAGCTGGGGGCATAAAGGAGCTCATATCTTTGCCAAGTGTAAATCATCTGAAAGTGAACTTAATACCGCAACTGTAGTTCGAACTCGCTTACTACAAAGTCGCAAGTCCATCATGTTAGCCACTGCGCCGGGGGAGGGAGGACATCCTCTAAAAACCATGTCAATTAAAGAATTTCAACATTGTTTCAAGGAGTGGATCAAAATCTATGGCGTCCCAAATTCCGAGGGGGATAAAATTGATTTGTTATTATGTTGATGGATTTGAAAGGTCCTCTAGACAGCACCCAGTTTCATTACAGAGCTAATTCATATAACTTTCTGCTGATCGGCTAACATTAGTGTGTCTATATATTCAGAGCCCTTATGGAACGACGCTTGTGAATTCTTCCCAACTTTCCCAGCAGTACCCAGCATGTCTTGTCTTACTTGAATTGTTTGCTAGATGGGAAGTAAGTGGCCGTAAAGATGTTGTATTTTAGGGTCTGCTTTCTTCATAATAAATTGTGTGAATTATGGAAATCTTTGAAGCTACAATCGGTAGTAGTTTGTGACATAATTATCAGATCAGGCTTTTTATGTCATACTAGCTGAAGTACATATATACGCTGGGTACGAGGTCAAAATGTCATGACAGTAAAATTGATTCATTAGTTCTGATGGTAAGAGTCAAGTTATCGAAAACTGTTATATATATATATATATATATATATATATATATATATATATATATATATATATATATATAATTGAATGAAAAGATTTCTTTTGCGTTATTTAACATGTTTTTATGATAGGTATTTTGTATGGGTGTGGGCAAAATAACAATCATAAAAAATCCGTTGAATCGAACAAAGCATATCTCTTCATCCAATAGAATATTTTATGAATTAAATATATATATATATATATATATATATATATATATATATATATATATATATGTGTGTGTGTGTGTGTGTGTGTGTGTGTGTGTGTGTGTGTGTGTGTAATCCTGAAATCATCTTTAACATGAACTGTACGTGATCAAATGAAGACAATAAGAACTCACAAAAAATGTTTCTATTTTATTTTTTTATTTCCATTAGATTTTTTGACGAGTTCACATATCTCAAAGCATTTATTTTCACGTGGACATTCATTTTCATAGATAAAGGGTCCCCTAAGCAGTTTTGGGTGGCTTTCAGTCAAGCGGAAATTGTAACTCCAGCCTCACTCACCATGTTGCTTTTCGCTGTTAAACCATTTTCCTGGGACAGAACGTTTTTGTCTTTGAATTTGTAGATTTCTGTAGTTTAGTACTATAATCTACTATTTGAGAAGTTGAGTATAGGATTTTTTGTTTACAATTTCTTTTTTGTTTTTTCTATTTGCAAGAATCGAATCTCATTGAGTGGGATGACGTCATACAGCGTGAAGAGATGTCACACGTTGTGCTGTGACGTCAGTTCTTGAGTAGTTTCTTGTAAAAAAAAAATCATCGTTCGCTGAAAAATTTGAAATAGTTTGTGACGTCAGTTGTAAGAACTGACGTCACAAACTATTTCAAATTTCTGGTAAAAAAAAATCATTGATTGCTGAAAATTTTGAAATAGTTTTATTCATTTTTTTGCCTTAAAAACCTTTTTGTTTCTTTTTATGATTGGTTGAGTTATTGATTGATTTTAACGGCTTGTCAACTCGTCGAAAGTTATTTATGCCTGGAAGTTAGAGAATTATGTTCATATTTACATTTTCTTAAATAGTTTTTCCTTAAAAGTTTTGATTTGATTTTTTTGTTTGTTTATTTTTTGCGAACGTTCCAGTTAAATATAAATGATACTAAAGCGGATCTATTTGACCTATTAATGGGACCTGGGAGTAATGGCAATGAAGGGGTACTACACAATCTCCTGAGGTCCAGCATTGGAACCTCAATATAAGATGCAGTTTAGTGTCATACCCAATACTCGTATTTGGTGTGGGGGTTGTCACTCTGCGTATTCTAAATCCTGGCGACAGGTTGTACCAGTATTTTTGAGTATAAGCTCAAGTCTTTTAGTTTTGTTTTTTAGCGGCGGGGGGTATTTTTTGTTTGGTTTTTTTACTTGTTTGTTTATTTGGGGGGTTGTTTTTTGTTTTTGGAGGGGTCTTACGTTTTGTTTTTTGTTTGTCGTTTTGGGGAAATTTTGGGGGGTCTCTTGGGCGGGGGTTGATAATTATTAACAATCTGATCTAGTGCAGTTTTCTTTTTAATTTTGTCGTTGAAAATCCTAACTTAATCCTTTGCTTTAAGTTTTTTTTTATATAATTTTTATTTATTTATTTATTTATAGGAAGGAATAGCGCCCTCCACTACACCTCGGTGTAGTAGCTATTGAAAAAGGAGCCGTCGGGTTGCCGTCGATAACGACTATTTATCTATTATTTTATTTTATTTCATTTTGTTTGATTTTATTTATTTATCTATTTATTTATTTTGCTTCCTTTGATCTTTTTATCAAAAATCTTTATCTTTTTTCCTTTTTTAATTGAAATTGTTTTCTTTTAGTAAAAAAGTAAAGTTGACGACCTGAGTCGAGGTTGACCCAAAGGCTCCCTTTTCGATAGCTACTACACCAAGGTGTAGGGGAGGGTGCTACATCTTTCCCTGGATTGCTCCACTTTACTCTTGATACGTACCTTATATTGCTGAGTGTTAAGCAAGGAGGTATCAAGTACCATTTTTGAGTCTTTGGTATGACTCGGCCAGGGATTGAACCCAGATCTGCCGGACCATTGGCGAACACACTAACCATCGTGCCAATGTCCGGTTTTACTTGGGAATTTTTTTCCCTAATTAAAATTATGCATGATTATTTATGCATTACAGTCACATGGTTTTTTGACGATGGTTGTTAGAGACACCCCCTCGTGAGAACTCCATATGGTTGACGATGGTTGTATATAGTTAGAGACACCCCCTCGTGAGAACTCCATATGGTTGACGATGGTTGTACATAGTTAGAGACACCCCCTCGTGAGAACTCCATATGGTTGACGATGGTTGTATATAGTTAGAGACACCCCCTTGTGAGAACTCCATAATCCACATGAGAATTTTCTTTTTATTTGTCGCACTTCATCAAAATGTTTGGCTATCTATTGAGGAAAGATGAAAAAACTTTGTCTAATTATTAAAACCGATACATTAGTAAAGGTTTTGCAAAAAAATGTATTATCAATGATTTTACAATTGGAATAACATTGAAAATCATTTTATTATAAAAATCTAATGAAAATTACTTTACAATAAAATTGCATTAGAAATGATTTAGAATGTAAGATGGCGGAGAAGACTTAGTAGACTGAATTTATCAACAAGAAAAATAAGATTCAACCGAATTGGATTTTCGAACAATAAAGTCAGCAAACAAGGAAAATTAACGAAAATGGATTTTAAAAGAATAAATCGAGAATATTTTTATCTTTTAATGAGATTAAAACATCCAAAAATATGTTATTCTTTTGAGAAAGAAAACGTGAAAAAATATATTGTCTGTTTTTGTTTTTTTTCTTTTTGTTTGTTTTTTGCTTTTTGTTTGTTTGTTTGTTTGTTTTTGTTTTTGTTTTTGTTTTTTGTTGTTGTTATATTTTTTTTTTGTTAAGCTTTTTGCTTTTTTGTTTATTTGTTTGTTTGTTGGTGGGTATGAAAGACGAAGAGGAAATGCAGGCGAATTGTTATGTCTACGAAACAGTGTAAAACGAAATCAACAAGCGAATTCAACTCGGAGGTCGGGTCTTGTCATGGTGACACCCGACTGAGTACAATTGTCGGTTAGAAACGAAAGTTCTAAATAACATTTTTTAATTCAAAGCCATGGAAAAGTTTATTTTTAACCGTTACGATGAAATAAGGAGAAGAAAGACTTGCCTCCTTTAGGGGGTGAATGTAGGAGGAGCAGAATTAATTAATAGTGACCAAATAGGAGGAAGGACCAGCTCCTTGGGTAGCGGTAGGAGAAAATCAAATATTTTGGAAGAGGCGGGATTAATTATTTGAATACAAGTTGGGAGATGATTGATATTATCAATAGCCTCGCTAGTCCCCACCCCTCGGATGAGGGAAAATACATACTAGCAAGAGGTTTCGTCCCTCAAGGGAGACCAGTGGAAAGCAGCTAATCGACTTCGCGTCGCTCTGAGCTCTGGGTTCTGGTCTTGTGCCAGACTGCCCAAAATGGTGAGGCAGAGAAACCCTGAATTATACGTTACTTCGAGATGGTTTCAGACTGCCCTGGGGATAGAAAAGCGAAAAGAAGCTAAGATAATACTGAGATGATACTTTGAGACGCCCTTGTACCAAACTTGTGAAAGTAAAGAAGCAATGAGAAACTGAGATAATACACTAATTTGAGTTGACCCTGTACCAGACTTGCAGAGATAGAGAAACGAAGAGAAATCGAGATAATAAAATACTTTAGAAACCCGCGCGAACCGGTTAACAGACTCGATTTGTTTGGCCTTCTACCTGACTGTCCTAGGTATAGAAATGCGAAGAGAAGGCCTAAGATGATACGACACTTTGAGAGCAAAGAGATGGCCAAAGATAATATCTTGGAGGAGAAGAAAACTAAAGACTAAGAAGGGCAAACATAACGAACTGTCTGGATCAAAAACGCAACGTGGGCAGATAAGCTGATCGACCATGCCATCTGATGACATTACCAGCCAAGCAGAACGATCGGGGGATTAAATAGGAATCACCTCAGTGTTTGGGGAAGGCGGGTGTACTGTCACATTTCAATAAAAATACTTTGGAAATGATTTTTACTCTAAAAAATGTATTGGAAATAGTTTTTACTAAAAAAATGTATTAGAAATTATTTTTCCAATATAAAAGCATTGAAAACGATTTTTCCGTAAGAATGCATTGGAAATGATTTTACTATTAAAAAATAAGGTATTGGAAATGAATTTTCTATAAAGATGTACAGAATATTATTTTTACAATAAAAATGCATTGGAAATGATTTTACTATGAAAAATGTATTGGACAATGATTTTTACGATAAAAACGTATAATCAATTATTTTACCATAAAAATGTATTGGAAATAGTTTTTACAATAAACTTGCATTGAAAATGATTTTGATAATAAAAATGTATAGGAAATGATAAAAAATACTTTGAAAATTATTTTATTGTAAAAGGGCATTGTAAAAATGCATTAAAATTTATTTTTGTATAAAAATGTTTTGGAAATGATTTTACTTTGAAAAAAGTATTGGAAATGATTTTACCAAAAAAGTTCATATATTTTTAAAACAGTCCGTCTAAGTTTTTAATTTATTATGAAATACTTTGGAAATAATACTTTTGAAATTAGTTTAATATATTGTAAATGTGTTGACAGTAGATCTAACTGTTCGGCTGTCAGACAGACAAATTCGTCTCAATTATCAATATATAGATTGAAGGAAGAAAAGACTCGAACAGAAGATTGGTCGAGCGGTCGATATTCAAACACGGAGATGAACACAGGTAGTTATGAACGGAAACACGCTCTAACGAAAACCTCCACGGCACTCAAAATGACACAACAGAAGAAATGATCAGAATATATAATTAGAGAATTAGAAAAAATCTTGGAAGCTTTCCCAAAAGTCTACAAAATGGCTTCCTAACTATTGGTTTTGCGCAAGTCTTAAGCCGGAAGCCGTTGAGAAAAGTGCTTCATGAATGAATATTGCAGTCTAAGCTCTCACGACTGTCGTAGTCTTCACTATCACTTCTGTTATCTAAGGTTTTCAAAATGCCGACCAGTCGTCTGTTGTGCTTGGAATTAGGCCAATTAGGCGACTGTTCAGGCCATAGCTGCGGTAATATTTTGTTTTTTGTTTTAGGGGTTTTTGTTTTGTCTGTTTTTTGGGGGGGAGGGGTTAGTTCTTTTTGTTTGTTTGTTTGTTCGTTCGTTTTGATTTATTTGTACACGTATTTAATGGTAGTGTAAAATTTTCAGGCCAGTGGTTCCCAAACGTTTTTTTTTTCAATCAGTACCCACTACATTGGCTCAAAGACTACTTCTCGAGCACACATAGAATGAACACTTTCCTTTTTCTCACTATTAAGTAGATTATCATTATACACACACACACACACACACACACACACACATATATATATATATATATATATATATATATATATATATATATACATATGGAAGAAAATAATGGATAGTAATCCGACAGTTTGTGAGGAAAAAATTGACAACAAGTAATCCAAATAGAAAGGGGAGATTTATTTAGAAACAATTTCGACACTATAACGTTTTGCTTTGGCTGAACCATCATCAGTACTATGAATGGTTATATTAGCGATGTTAAGTATAGATGGATGTATAAAAAGTGTAAAAATATATAAAAATTCGGAAAAGTTCTATAAACAGCCAACTTTTCTTGTTATAGAACTTTTCCAAATTTTTATATATTTTTACACTTTCTCTGTCTTATAATCACAACGAAATTAAAAACTTGAAGACCCCCTTATCATTAAACTCCTTAGTTAACTAGACTCCATGTCCAACTCTAAAGAGATTCTTATCTGCAGGATTCCAAATCATATTGGAGTAAAGGGAAATAAAAGAGCTGACTCGGCTGTCAAACCGACGTTCGATTTGGCCTCTGACAAATTCAAGATTTCATATACTGACTTAAAACATAAAATTAATGGATTCCTTCATTGAAAAATGGCAACAGAGCTGGAATAACAACATTTATAAACTCTTCCTAATCAAACCCACTTTGGGAGAATGGAAACTATTCTTCAGAAAATCCGGAAAGGAACACGTTATTATATCCCGAATACGCATTGGTCACATAAGACTAACGCACTCAAACAAGAACAACCAGAGTCAAACGCTCTGCAATGTTAAACACGTTTTCATTGAATGAAACTTTCGCTCTCATCAGAAAATTCTTTTTCAACTCAAATAATATGGAAAACAAACCCTTGCAGAGGTAAAAGTTCAATGAGTCCTCTTCCAAGAAGACTCACTCTCATTCCTATTATTTGTAATAGCAATGGTGTCACTAAATTATATACTAAGAAAATGCAAAGACAAGAAATTTACAAGATAAACCACCTCAATTTATAATATTAAGACATTTGCCAAGAATGAAATAGAATTACAAACTATTAGATTTACTATATCCCATTTATGCATTGGTCACACCAGACTAACACATTCCTTTCTACTCACCACAAGAACAACAATCACATTTTAACATGTCAAATACTCTACAATGTTAAACACGATTTCATAGAATGAGTGACTTTCGCTCTCACCAGAAAATGTTTTTTAAACGTAAATAATAGGAAAGATTTATTCGAAAAATATCAACATTCTGTCCTTTTCGAGAGGAACAAAATTATATAAATTATAAGCGTAAACCTGACCAATACCACACAAAGTAACTAAACAACACGGTCTCCAATGATGTTAATATATCGTTGAAACTATTAACAAAAAAGTGTAAATATAGGAGTACAACGTATACTATTCCTTAACCTCTCGGCATAAAATAACTATAGATGGGTTGAATGCCGTTTAAATTTACAAAGCCACCAATTTAGGTAGTATCTTTTTATTGGAATCTTTTTTATCTTTGATATTATTTCAAGATAGGAAATGTTAAATTTGCTCTGCCTGCAATCTACTATTTTTTCTTGTATTAATAAATTTATATTAATAAAGTTTGTTTACATACAATTTGATTTGATATAAACTCGGCCTCTTTTTTTTTTTTTTTTTCCTTTTTTTCTTTTTACTGTTGTTGTTACTGGGTGAAGGGTTGTTGGATCTGTTGATATTCTGGTTGTAAACACTTTGAAGCGTGTTTATTTGGTCAGAAAGGATTCATAGTTTGTCTGGCGAGAGTGTATAATATTGCGATGGCTAGAATTACCAATGTTTTAATAGATCTACAACTAATGTTTGAAGTTAGTTTATTTTGTCTCTCTCAATTATTTCAGCCTCTTTCAAGTCGCCATGTTGAAATCGATCTATTCTTTGACGCTTCGATCGAAATATCCGAGTTATCGGACAATATATCAAGCTACTTAACGATCTATATCGAATTTAACTACCGAGTCCATCGAAGGCTATAATTGCTAAAGTGTTGGACTGCGGCATCCAAGTAAGCGAGTTCGAACTCCAGTCGCGCTATTACGTTCACTTTCGAATTCATACCCTTGGAAAAATTATGAACGTCGTTCGTTTTGGGTTAAATAGTATCACTGCTGTTCATCTACAATGATTGCTCTGGCATTGAATTACCCACGAATATTGATATGCCATTAAAACAAATAAAGAAATCATATGCATCTCTTGTTTTATCAATCTCCTCTTTCTTTCTCTTTATTCTCCCTATTACCACTTGTGGTATCTCTTACTTTCCACCTTCCTCTCCTTCTCTCTTTCCCTTTTTCCATTTCTCTCTCTCCCTCTCCTCTCATTCACTCTTGACTCGTAACACTTTCCTCTACCTCCCACTTCCTTGTTGAAGTTGTTCTTGTACGGCGATAATCCCCTCAGCCAGGGACTTTTGGATCCTTAGCACAACCAGTCCCATTACTTTTCAGACCTTCCCTAATCTTCGGTGAAAATCTTCTAAACAATGCCCTTTTTTATGTCAAGCTGACGATCGCCACACACCACTTGCTTTAGCCGCTCGATATTGACCTCAGTTTTGTTTGTTGAATGCCTCCTCCTCCGGGAATCATCTTTCATCTCACCTTGCCCCTATTCGGACCTCTTGTGCTACTCAAATATACTTGTGGTGTTATTTCAATACACTTGCCAAAGCATTTCTAGAACTTGTGACAGAGTTTTCTTCAACCGAACCAAAACTTCCAGATTTATTCGTTCCTTAGTACTCATAGGGAGACAGCCTGAAAAAAGAGGTGTAAACAAAAGCATATTTTTAAAAATGCAATGTTTAAAGAAACCTTAGAATACAAATATATATACTCACAAGATATCTTAGATGATAACACAATCCACTAATCCCTCTTTCCTTGGCTTACAGAGTACACCCAATCATGTTACTTTTCAGACATCCCTCGTAGGTATAACATATATATCTGTATATACATGAGTGTGAAAACGTATCTGTAGAAGTGCATATATGTAGATGCAAGCGACTGTATATGAGCATTTATCTACCTGACCGCTCCGCCATAAACAGTTTGAGACAATCTTTAAGCGGAGTACAGCTTGATTGAATTCAGAATTTTCATTCTCCCAGACTGGTTGCCTAGAGGGAGAACAACGACGTTCAGGATTTGAGCACGAATCGTCTTTTCTACTTCCTACGATGATAACCGTTACGCTTACTGCGCATGTACATGTTTTGGGTTTGTTTGTTTTTTTAAATAGAGGAATTATATATTATAAATTGAATTACCATGATCAGAAAATCCGCCAAGCACTGCGGGTGATGTACGGAAACACTGTTCAATTTATAACGTGTATATATGTTTATAATAGTTTACCGAAGGGAAACTGTCAGATTTTGAAAGATAATGAAATAGAAAGAGGAGAATTTCTCGATAAAAATTAAAGTTTTGTTTTTACTTTTCGTTTTTTTTTTTTTGGTTTTTTTTATTGTTTTTCATAAACTGAAGTTTTTGGCGCTAGTACGGTCAGAGGTCAATTGGCAAGGACCTAATTTTTTAAATATATAAATAGATAGATATACAGATGTGAAGTACATGAGGATGTTACCGACTGAACAAATCCTGGAAGCAGCTACCCACAAAACAGCATACTACACATGGACGCACCAGTGTAGGCCGACCAGCAAGGACTTACATACATCAGCTTTGCGTGGACACTGTATGCCGTCTCGAGGACCTGCCAGGAACAATAGAAGATACGGACTCTGTGCTATCAAGTAGCAGACTGTCACTGCTTTAGTTCACTTGCACCACACAGGTTACAGTTTAAATTGGAGAAAGTACTTCTGCTTCACCCTTTATATATATATATATATATATATGTGTGTGTGTTTATATATATATATATATATATATATATATATGTTTTCTCTATTCTATTTTGCGCGCGCGCGCACAATAGAACAGAGAAAATTCTTTTAAAATGAGGTGGATAAAAAATATATATGCCAAAATGGTCTAATATGGCTTGGTTGGGTTTTATGGCATACCCACCATCGTGGGTTATTTAATGTCAAATATGAGTTTATATATATATATATATATATATATGTGTGTGTGTGTGTGTGTGTGTGTGTGTGATTTCGAAACACGTTTCGAGATACATTTTTAAACGAGCCTGAGCCCATTCTTTTGTACACGGTTAAATGGCTTCAAGTATTTCTATCAAACACGAATATTTCTATTTATTATCAATCATTTGTTTGCACACAGTAAAATGGTTTCAAGAATTGCTATTCAACGGTAACAATGTAATATCAGTCATCATTTGTTTGCACACCTTAAAGAGGTTGCAAGTATTGCTATGTAACACTAATTAATCTATTCAACTTTACTCATTCGTTTACACACAGTTAAATGGTTCTTCAGCCTTGGTGAGGCAACTAGTCTGGGAGAAGGAAAACTCTGAATTCAAACCTGTTAAACTCCGCTTAAAAATTGACCTTGTGTCATATCCTGACCGAGCAGAGAGGTTGGTAGATATTGTTAAATGGTTTCAAGTATTGTTATGTATCCCCAACAATTCAATTAAACATCAGTCATTTGTTTGCATACAGTTAAAGGATCAATTCTGTTTCAAACAATTCAATTTTCATAAGTCATTTGTTTGCCCTCAGTTTAAATGTCTAATTTTGATCCATAGATAAGACCCTATCCGGTGCTACTATTTCGGGTCAAAGTGGACCTGGGAGTGATGGCAATGAAGGGGTACTCCACATTCTCCAACGCTTCATAATTACTAGATCCTCATCGTCAGATTGTTTAATGCCATATCCAGTACAATGGTTGAGGGGGTTACCTCTCTGCAGAGATAGAGTCGATGTATTCAACCGCCCCAGTTGACTGGGCTAAGTCTAATATGGATATATACTAAATCCCTAAGAAGTAGTTTGATGAGCCACTTCTTCACATGTTTTAGATATTTTTTCGGGACGAGGGTTTTCTTCAATTTTTGAAACATGTGACTGAATTCCTTTTGAATAAATTGCAGCCGAAAAAATGAAAAAGAGTT
This sequence comes from Sepioteuthis lessoniana, assembly GCA_963585895.1. NCBI lineage: Eukaryota > Metazoa > Mollusca > Cephalopoda > Myopsida > Loliginidae > Sepioteuthis > Sepioteuthis lessoniana. Next base: position 22,335,898 of record OY757946.1, read on the forward strand.
TCCATTTCCATTTTGTCCAGTTTTTCAAGAAAGAATTCCAGTCCCATTAATCTCTGGGGTAGACCAAATACAGTTTTTATTGAGAACTCAAGACAAAATCACATGACCTGAAAATAAATTCTACAATAGATAAAAATGATATCACTTGCTTTCTGTAAGTTTTATGAGTTCCTATTTGAATACCAAGAACGCTCAGAGGCATCTATTTATGACTCGTCAAAATTATGTTGGGAATATTTACAACGAGAAGGAAAGTACCTAAGACAGAAGCAAATTGATAAGTGTTGTGGTGTTTAGGGGGTCAAAATGAAGACAGGCAGGCAAGAGAAGTAGATTAGAACAAATATATTACAATAACAGAACAAATATACAGAATACAGGTGTTATACAACAGTTAGGAAGGTCGTTCCGGTATTCTCAGGCAGCGTGAAAATTATCGGTATTTGTCGCACGTCCCACCAACCGGACAAGTGTGGCACAAGGCCATTTTAGGTGGGTCCGGGCGCAGGCCCACACACACCTGGTAGCTCCAAAAATGCCTAGGCCCCCGTCTGCATTCCCCTAAAAAGAGGTCCCTCGGGTGCCAGGTGATAACCCTAACCCCTCCAAGGAGGGTAAGAGCCTGGGGGGACGATCCCCCCCCGAGGAACGAGGATGCCGGTCAAGGTTCATCTCGACCGACTGCCACTGGAACCAGGACACAGCCGACCAGATCCCCGCACCGATAAAACGCGGCCGACCGAGGTGTGTCCTAGCCCAGAGCCTCCCAGAGAGTAGTGCATACACTCCACTCTGCTTGGTGGTGATCTCCCCGAGTGTCAAAGAGTCGTTATATAGTCCATTACCATGTTGATAGGTACCATAACAATAAGAACACAAATAAAAAAAAAGAATAAAGGAAAGATAGAAGCAACATTCAATTTATAAACGTAGAACGAACAACTCAGAAAAATGAAACGGGTAAAGAAAAATTCAGAATAAAAAAAATAAGTTAACACAAAAGAAAAAACAAAGAAGGAAAGAACTTTTGTTCAAATAAAGATCGAATGGTCAGACGATCGCATAGGCGAGAAATATTAGTCATATATGTTCTATTACCAATAATGAGCACTCTGTATCTATCAATTTAGTAACAACATCATATATGTATTAATTTATTGATTAAATGCTTACAAACGCTGGAACCATTTCGATGTATCATGAAACCTAATTTCTTCACCTTGAAACAGACTTGCCAGATTTGGGGTAACACAAACACATAAATAAACAAAAAAAGCAAATCAGAGAATCCAGTCATGGCTACTTCAAAACGTGAACATAACATAGACCTCTCGAATGAAAAACTCATTAACCAGGTGCCCTAAGTATATATATATATATATATATATGCAGATTTGATTAAATTATAAAGACACTTCATCTATAAAATCCAACGTAAACCCGAAGCACTTTTCAGAAAACTTGGAAGGACCCTAATAAAATGAGAGAGACATCTACCTTTAACATTTAAACAAACTTGCTTAATTAAAGGACTATTGCTCAACAGTATATATATATATATAAATCACGAAAACTATACAAGTTAGACGAGCCAGACACGTAGGACACTGCTAGAGAAGCAAGGAAGAACTCATCAATGATGTACTCCTATGGACCCCCGCATATGTCCCAGCAAAAGCAGGACAACCAGCTCGAACATACATACGGCAGCTATGTGAAGATACGGGATGTAGCCCTGAAGACCTGCCAGAAGCGATGAATGATAGGGAGAAGTGGCGAGAGAGGGTCGGGGATATCCGTGCAGGCAGCATGACATGATGATGATGATAGAGAGAGAGAGAGAGAGAGAAAGAGAGAGGTCATTTAAAGACACTTTAATACCTGAAATATTTTCATTCAATATTTGTTCATTTTAGACGCTTCTTTCATATCAACTCCTTAAAAAAAAGAATTTTAAAACCATTCTAAAAAAATGATTTTCCTCCTACAAAACTTTTCTTACAATCCATAACCTAAAATCGAAACTAGTTGAAAGAAAAAATGATGTAAACTAATATTCCTATTAATCTTATCACATTTGTAGCTATATATATATATATATATATATATATATATTGAGATAGAGAGAGGAACAGAGAGTGTTAATATATCAACTGTAATAGTTCCATGGATGTATGGTGATGTGGTTGTAAACCTCAAACGAAATCTGGCAACATTTGAATTTATAATTCGCGACAGCGAGTCACGTACCTTGTTTGTAGGCGCCACTAAATTTGGAGCTCACTTTGTATTTCCTTTTTGTATTTTTCTTTTCTGACAGTAAAGTCGTGTGGTGAACACATGTGTATATATTATCTCCCAATTTACGTCTTGCATCCTTATTTTCTTACTACTAAAATGAGTTGCAATACCTCTGCGCTATTATCAGAGAGGTTGTATATATATATATAGAGAGAGAGAGAGAAAGAGAGATTGTGAGCATATATATATGCATATATCATATTTACCCAACCCCTCCGCTCGGGCAGGATATGACACAAGGTCATTTTTTATGCGGAGTTTAACAGGTTTGAATTCAGAGTTTTCCTTCTCCTAGACTAGTTGCCTCACCAAGGCTGAAGAACCTAGTCTGCCCTACTATTTACCCATAGCTGGAGGGAGAATAATTGGATTCATACCTTCCCCAAGGGTATTAGTGCTATGTGAAATGCAATCAGTCTCGTCCAGGATTTGAACTCGTGTCGCCGTGTCCAATTCCTGCGACGATAACCATTACACCACGGGTACCTATATATATGCATATATGCATGTCTCCTTGTGAGTAGCGGAAAAGTGTGTAAATGATTGAATAAAACACATTTCTTTAAATTTAATAAATTCTATTTCTTTAACATGAATGAAAAGTTTGTTGAAAAACAAAATTTACAGTATATTTTCTAATGAGAAAAGTTAATATTAACTCGAGATTAAATATAGCCCAATTTTTACATTTCAAGAATGAAAAGTTCGTGTTTTCCAAGCAGCAGTTTCCATGGTTTAAAATCCACATAATATATTTTATGTAGGTAAAAGATCTTCCTTTGAGTTAGTATGCCACTATGTAATGGGAAAAGTACGTTTATACGCTAATAGGCAAGGGAATGCAACTGAAAAAAATCAGCAGTAGCATGTCTAGTTAAACAAGAAATTCACAGATGTTGAAATCATATATAAACTTGAAGAAATAGAATGTTATATTTACACTCAAGAAAAATAAAGACAAAAGTTGAATAGAAATAGAAAATAATCTATAATATCATGAAGATTTACTTACTCCATGGCTTTATTTAGAAGATGTACGTAGGCTCGAAATTGGGTAAAAAATGAATTTATTTATTTATGATTCTAATTAATAAAAAATATGTATTTTTAGCAATCAAGAAGGGAAACATAATTTAACTATATTAAGTTTTGATACTTAATATTTTTTACAGGGTGATTGAAATATTATTATCAGCGACTCTCAAAATTTTTAAAAGGCGCTTCCCAAACGAAGACGGTGATGAGTCAATAAATGCAAAAAAAACCTATTTTTGCACAAATATTAACACTTTTTAAGAATGGAAATATATTGATTTTTATATATATATATATATATATATATATATATGCACAGTCTATATCGATTATATTTATCTACCACTCCCTATCTCTGTATTTATTTATATATAGAGAGAGATTTTATATATATGTATATATATATATAAATAAACAATCTATATCTATCTCTCCCTCCTCTTTCTCTCTCTCTCTCTCTCTCTCTTTCCCTCCACATATATATATATATAATTAGATAGATAGATAGATTTGTACATATGCATATATAGATATGTACCCATTCAAGATATATATACATATAGATATACCACATTCTCTCCCACCCTCTCTCGCTCTCTCTCTCTCTTTATATATATATATATATAGACAGAGAGAGAGAGATTTTTATATATATGCATATATAGATAGATACATGCAAAATCTATATCTATCTCTCTCTCTCTCTCTCTCTCTCTCTCTCTCTCTCTCTCTCAAACACTCTTCTTCTCTCTTTCTATCTCTTTTTCTTTCTCTGTCTCTCTCTCTCTCTGTATATATATATATATATATATTTATATATATGTATGAATATATATATATATATACACTCAAAAAATATATGCATATATATATATATATGATCTATATCTTTCTTTCTCTCGATATATATATAAAGAGATAGTTTTCATATATATATATATATATATATATATATATATATATATATATATATAAAGATCATATATATATATATATAAGATTATATAAATATATAAATATCATATATATATATATATAATCTTTATATGAGATTTATAAAGATTATATATATATAAATCTCTCTTTCTGTCTTCCTCTCTCTCTCTCTATCTCTTTCTCTCTTCATATATATATATAGAGAGAGACAGAGATTATATATACATCAATATATATAGTATTATTCGGTCCAGTTGAACCGGGGTTGGGAGTGATTCTATCAGGACAAAAAAAACATTTAACAGTGAACATATAAATTTTCCTGGTAAAGAGCCTAAATTAATTGGCTCGAAAACAAAATTGAAATTAAATAAATTTTAATTTTGATTTTAAATCTTGAATTTAATTTAATATAAGTGTTAGTGTATCCTTACGTAAAGTTATTAAATAAAATTATTTTATCTAAATTAGTATTTTATCTGGAGTTTTTAAGTCGAAAAGTAATTAGAATTTAAAAAAATAAAAATAAAAAAATTAATTTACAATAATTCCAACCGGCCATAAAATGAAAAAACCGGAAGTGGCCTAAATGAGGAGAAAACTCTTCACTCCTATTCTATCCCCTCCCAGCCTTCTTTCTTGTGTCTATTCTTAATTATTTTATCCATAAGATCTGAAGAAGTCCTGTTAATTTTTTTTTTTTTTGATGTTTTTGATTTATATCAAAAACCCATTACAGGATGGAAATAAATTTATAATCATAATGTGAAGGTTTTGTTTTTTCTTATATATATATATATATATATATACAAGATCGATATAGATTTTATATATATACAATATCTCTCTCTCTCTCTATATATATATATATATATATATATATATATATATATATATATATACTGAGTATTGTATTCTCAACGAGATGACAACTTATCATTTTGTCCTAGGACTTCAAGTTGGAATTAAACGAAATTTTTACTGAACGATGGCAAGAGTTATCTGCCCTTGGTGCGTAAAAACTATAAAGTTCAACAAAAGGGTAAATAAACTGCTGCCAATTGCGTGAGTAACACGGTAATTTAGTGTTCCAGATTATTAACAAGTGACTTCCTAATTGTGTAAATATTGGTCCCAGATGTAACCTGATGCCTTCTGAAAAGCCTGTTATAACAGCTGAACTTGCGAAAGGTTAATCAACATTAGAAATATGCAAAAAAATTGCACGATATCTCTAAACATTAGGAAAAAATGTTGTAGCTCCAACGAAGATACGTTAGAGAACCGATAAGTCTCACTTGAGGGTTGTTTCCCAACATTTTCTGTCATGAATTATGCATGAAGCTTTGAATAACTCAAACCTGAGCTGCAAAGAACTTTTCTTACGTGATGGAGAAAAACTTTGTCCAGAATTACTCGATGTCGTCTTCTGAAAAAGGTGATCAAGACATCTGTGAGACCAGTGACAATGCCTCTATTGACAAAAGCGTCTGAAATGGGTAGAAAAACTTGAATGTCGAATTTGACCATGGATGAATCCGGTGCTACTCTTGATGGCCCTGAAAGCTGAAGCAAAGGATGGGTCGTACTTAGAGGAGATTGTCATCAACGCTTGAGACACCAATAAGGAGAAGATATAATTTAGGGTAGAATTATTGAACGTATCATGGTTGGATTCTGGAAAGTGCCTTGCGTTGATAAAATGACTGCAAATGTTGAAAAAGCCCTTCTATGAGAATACGTTGAACATTGAATAAAAAAGCAAAGTATCCCTTTCAAAGAACCATCGTATTTATACACGATAATGTTCCCTCGCATAAAACTAAGGACAGCCGGCAAAAATTAGCCTGCTGTAAACTCGGCCAGTTCTCCAGATTTAATACTTTCTAAAGTGATAATGTTACATGAATGGACGTCTATTTAGAATTAAGTAGGATTTACGGCAGGCAATGGTGAATGTATCACATAGAATTACATCAAAGGAGTTCAGCAAATGACTTGTTCCCTAAAGCAGTAGCTTATCCATGTTATTAAAAAAAAGGATCCCATTTCCTTTATCAACCAGTCCCACAATCATTTTTAAACTCTCTTTATTATTAATTTCTATGTAATTCAAGATGGATATTGTATGTCTCCATAAGAAAGTTCCATGGACAAGCACCTTCAAGTCATTTCAATTAAGGGATCCAATATTTCTTTTCAACCAGCTCCACAATCATTTTGTGAACTCTGTTTATTATTAATTTCTGTTTATATCATGATAATAATTTTGCCTCCATAAGAATGTTCCATGGACCAGCACTTTATCCAAGTCATTTCAATAAAAGAATCCCATATCCCTTTTCAAGCAACCGCACTATCAAAATAACAGATTAGATATAAGAGAACAAACAAACAAATCACAAAATTGATAGAATATAAGTAAAATTACGTAGTTAAACAGTATAAACTAAAGCACCTTTCCTAGAATGCCCTGCAAAGTAAATCACCCTTCCCATCATGCTCCACAAAACAGTATATTAAGGGTTACCCACCCAATTAGTCCAATGACTGCATAGGCAAGCATCGTTAACACTATCCTAATTTAAATATACATGCTATATCACTGATAATGAGCACTCTTTATTCATGAATATAACAAACTGTATATCATCCACATCACGTCGCGCTGACAGCACTGATTTCCCTCCCTCTCTCTCTCTCTCTCTCTCTCTCTCTCTCTCTCTCTCTCTCTCTTTCTTCATCCGTCCCTATCATCTATCCCTTCCGGCAGTTCCTCCAAATTACATCATCTGTTCGTACAGACTTGATGTAAATAAGTTTTCGCTGGTCAGCCAACACTAACGCCTCCATGTGTATGGATCCATTGAAGAACGTTATTCATGAGTTCGTCCTTGCTTCTCCGGCAATGTCCTACAATGTCTTGTTTGTCTTATTTGGATGGTTTTTGAAATGGGAGGTGACACCAGCTGTTGTTTCGCGGGGTGTTGCTTCCAGAATTCATTCAAAATAACTCGCAACATTCTTGAGTAATTCTCATCTAGCTTATTATCAATACGTTTTGTTATCATCCACGTAGTGCATCCATACAGTAGTAATGACACAGCTAGAGCTTGTTTTGTTTTATCAGATTGATCAGATTTTCATATAATCGATAACTTATTGATAGCAGTCTAAGCCTTTGTTAGGCGTATGTTAACATCACTCTCAATCGATGAGATATTACTGCCGAGGTATGTGAACCGATCCACTAATTTTAGAGACCAGCCACTAAGAGAGAAGATGGTTCCTTAAAAAGCATTTATTCTTTTTCATTTGCGTTTACGTGGAACCCAACGCCACTCGCTGTTTGCTCCAGGCTATGCAGTGGGGATTCAACTTTGGTAGGTGTATTTGCAAGAAGTACTTGATCATCTGTGTAGTCTGTGCCTGTTATAGTTTCTGCTGGATATCGTCTGCTTCTTTTTTTTGGGGGGGGAATGACCATTTTATATATATATATATATATATATATATATAAAAATTGTTATTGGTCCATCGAGAGAAAAGTATATATTTTAATATAGGACCACAAATGATTTCAAATTTAGTATTAAGGTATTATCAGTATTACTCCTTGAGCATTAGCTGAGAGTCTTTCTGTGGAGTTAGAGTGACAAATCTTCTGGACTCTTCTCAGTATTCTGGTCGATCTCAATAATGTCGTAGTTTGTATGGTCTCCACTCGTCCTCTTATTTCCAAATCCTCCTGTCCTTGTACCAATCTTTTGGTGACTGTACCAAGAACACCAATTACAATTGATATAAACGTCACTTTCATGTTCCACAGTATCTCTTGTTATTATTATTATTTACTCCTTGAGAATTTTTCACATCAGTTTTAACTGATGGTCTTTCACTGGAGGCTGACTGACTACAAGTCCCCTTAAGTCTCCAGGACTCTTCTCAGTATTCTGTCCGTTCTCAACACTCCTATATTTTGGATGGTCACTACTCGTCCTCCAACTTCCAAGTCCTTCAGTCCCTTTAAAAATCATTTATTTACTGTATCGAATGCACCAATCACGATTGATATAATCGTCACCTTCATATTCCATAATTTTTTCAATTCCCTAGCAAGGTCCAGCAGTGGACCCCAAGACCTCTGGTTGAGCATCTAAGAGAACAAGAAAGACACAACGTGACGGTCATAACAGTGGGGTCAAAATATGAAGTTTATGTTCGGTCTCCAGCACCCTCTCACATGCAAACCTTGAACAACCCTTTCGAACCCTTGCAATAAAATGAGAGGTAAATGTTGTTAAAGAAATCTTCCTGCGTCTTCTTTCCTGCGTCCTTTATTCATGCGTCTGTCTTTGATGTTGTGTCGTTGTGATGCTGAATGATTATGTAGATGACTATATAACACTGGTACTTATCATTATTTTCACATTTTTTCAGTTTTATTCTGAGGCCAGTCGGGACAGCAAAGTCCACAATTTTGCGAATTCTCTTTTTTGTTAATTATTATAAAGTATTATTATTATTATTATTATTATTATTATTACTTTTTCCAATTCTTTTAAACTACACATCTTTTGGACATTTACGTCCTCCTCAGGCGATTTCATTGCTACGTTTCGACGGTTTTCTTTTAAAGTAAAGATTTGCTTTCGATAGGTTCTTTCGATTTTGTTTAATTCCAAGTTTTCGTTTGTAAATGTTCCTTGGAATAATTTTTCTGAGAAGACCTATCGTCTATATATTTTGTGTGTGAGACTGTGTGTGAGCATTCTCTTATATATATAGATTTTTTTTTCATTTCCAGTGAATTCCTACTGAAAAATCATTTACAATATTTTGGTAAGAAAAACTTGGGTTGCCTTGATTTTTTGTTCAATGGCATATCAACCTTCGTTGGTTATCTGATGTCGAAGCCGTCCTTGTAGAAAGTTAGCAGTGATACTATTTGACCCATAGCTGGAGGGATAAACGGGTTCATAGCTTTCCTATGGGTATTAGTCCGAAAGAAACATAAGAGCGCGACTGGAATTCGAACTTGCTTATTTCAAGGTCACAATCCAGCACTTTAGCCATTGGTAAAAAAATGAATTTAAGAATTTGCGGGGGGGGCACTGTTGAATGTAGGATAGATAGATAGATAGATAAAGAAAAATAAATTAGGAATCTGTGATAGATATAAAGGTTCAGATATATAAGTATATAGATACGAAAACAGCAAAACCGATTGATACGAACATTGCTAGCTAGCTAGCTAGATAGATAGATAGATAGAACAGTCTAAGACGTAAATAGGAACAGAGTAAGATAAATTGTTACGAAGAATATGAGACGGATACGAAGAGAGATAGACAGATGAGAAGAGAATTATATATATATATATATATATATAACAATCCAAATAAGTAATCCAAATAGAAAGGGGAGATTTACTGAGAAACAAAGTCGACACTATAGCGTTTCGGTTCTGCTGAACCATCATCAGGACTATGAGTGGTTATATTAGTGATGTTAAGTTAACGATGGAGGTATGAAAGGTGTAAAAATATATAAAAACTTTAGAAAAGTTGTACAAGAAAAAGTTGGCTGTTTATGACAAGAAAAAATGGCCGTTTGATCAATGAATCAGCGTTCGTTTCTTTAAACTACGTCACCTTACATAATAGAAACATTATGCAGAATCCACGTTCCGTTCGTTTATCGAGAGATTTCGAATCATTCCTTGTTTTCGACGAAGTTCAAATCCAATAAGTCTGTTTATATATATATATATATATATATATATATATATATATATATATATATATATATATATATATATATATATATATAAACAGACTTATTGGATTTGAGCTTGTTCAATCTTTAGATGGGTGACCATTTAAGTAATAGCATGTATTGTAAGTAATCTGAGGTCTGTGTGTCATATCTTTGCAAAACCTTCGTAAATAACAATGAATTCCGTAACGTTCACAGAATTTCGAACTGAACATTTTGTTTAATCTACAAGAGTAGATTCACTTTGCTGTTCGCGCTTGGAAGACTTCGTGGTTTCTTTGTTTAATGGCATATCAACCTTCGAGGATTATTTAATGGCGAAGACATTCCTGTAAAAGAACTATTTGTACTATTTAATTTATTAGTACTATTTAATAGTTGGGGTAGGATAAGTGGCTCATACCTTTGTCAAATGTATTAATCCCAAAGTGAATGTAATGGCGTGACTGGAGTTCAAAATCGCTTACTATAATGTCATAGTACAGTACGTTAACATATACGCTACGGAGACTCACAGCTAGAAGATATTTCCAAATAATGACTTTTACTAGAGAAATGTATTGCACATAATGGAAAAACTGATTGCTTGGAGACAATTCAATGCGTTACTGACAAAGGAAATATGAATATTATAAGTTTAATGTTCTTTCGGTGTGGGCCAAATAATCTGTAATGTTTATAGAATTATACATTAATCAAATGTTATACATCTAGGAATATAAGAATATCTGTTTTAATCGGTGTTATTTATTTATACTGCCAGTTGTGGACTGGTAAGACTCCTTGTGTGGGTTTTACTATCGGTGCAACCTCGTATACATGAGCTGGTGGAACGGGCTTACTGCCATGATTCCTGTTCTTTAGTTTACTGGTTTTGTCTGGCTTCTTTGTTTAATGGCATATCAATTTTCGTAGGATATTTAATGCCAAAGTCATCCTTGAAGAAAAACAGCAATTTATTTAACCGGTTGCTGGCGAGAAATAAGCGAGTTTTAAGTCCGAAGTAAATGTCATCATCATCATCATCAAGTCGTGCCGCCAGCACGGATATCCCTGACCCTCTCTTGCCACTTCTCCCTATCATTCATCGCTTTTGGCAGGTCTTCAGGGTTACATCCTGTATCCTCACGTAGCTGCTGTATGTATGTTCGAGCTGATCGTCCTGCTTTTGCTTGGCCATATGCGGGGGTCAATAGGAGTACATCACTGATGAGTTCGTCCTTGCTTCTCCAGCTGTGTCCTGCGTGTCTGGCTCGTCTAACTTGTATAGTTTTTGTGATGGGAGGCAAGGTTCGAACTCGTTTACTTCGCGGCCGAATTTCAACACTTTAGCCCTTACGCTACGTGGACTCCTCCACTGGTACGAAAAAGAATTTCAGAATTTTGCGGAATTATTGGATAAACTACAAAACAGAATTTGATCTTTATATAGATATTGTATTCATCAAGCATATTTTCTGTGCAAAGATTTTTTAAGATTAATATGCGAAAATAGTAAAAAAACAGAGATACCCAAGGAGTCATAACGAAAAGAAATAAAAATAAAACACAATAATCTATTATATAAGGTTTAATATATATTTTATATACGTTTTATAAATACAGTATGATTCATAAATGAATACATCCCAACTAAATTTTTATAAAAAGGTTTAGTGAATTAACTGGAAAATGAAGTAAAATATTGTTCATCTTGACAGAGCTGTAAATTTTTTTCGGTCGGCCAACACTGGTATATCCATATGCTGGAATCCATACAATAACGTTGCTTATATGTTCGTCTTTACTTTCCCAGCAGAGTCCAGCTTTTCTTGTTCGTCTTATTTTAATTGTTTTTTCTGATGGGAAGTAAGTGGCCATACAGCTGTTGTTTTGTTGGGTGTTGCTTCCAGGATTTGTTCAAAACAACAAGTAGCATCTTTCTGTAGTTCCCATCTACCTTTTTCTCCGAGCATTTCGTCAAAGTTTTAGTAGTGCAGCCATACAGTAATATTGACACAGGTACAGTTTGGAAGAATTCCTGTTTTATTTTATCAAAGATCAGATTTCCATATGGTCGTTAACCTGTCAATACCAATCCATGCTTTACATATACTTATATATATATATATATATATAGTCGTACACTCACCCTTGAATAGGATGATCGATCGGTCGAGATGTTTTACTTACCTTCGTTTTGAGCGAATGTTTTTTTTTTAGATTCAAGATAGAAGGAACGAAAAACGACAAGGAATCGTGTATAAGAGGGGAGGGTGTGCCTGAAGCGGTGGATTACGCTACAGTGAATAAATAGAAAAAAAGACCAAAAAATTGAAAGGTTTGAAAGCGTGGGAGGAATGAATGCTGTGGATGCTGCGAGCGTTGTTCGTGTTGCATCGACTCCATGAGTAGCCATGATCACGTGCACGTGTCAGCTGCTTGTCTGAGTGTGCGCATGCGCAGTTGATAGCGAGCGCATGCATACGAGAAAATGTAAAGGTACAGAGGCATTAACGTTTATGTGCAGCTGTGTGATTAGTTCCATAGCGTTTTTCATCTTAGCTTTTGTAGACATGCAAACTTTTTACATCACTTTTTGCATGTTTAGTACAAATCTATAACATTCCCCAAGCTTAATTCATGTCTAAGTTCCATCACTTTTAAAACACCGTGATTATTTCTGTATAACACGCATCCCTAACTTTGACTAAGACATTTTGGGAAACAAAATCCTGGAGTATAATACGTACTGACTTTTTAGAATTCGTAGCAGTTAAATTTAACCAAAATTTAGCATTTATTCAAATTTCTATCAGTTTGTATTGACTAGAAATAAGAATTTATTCAGTTTACATTATGTCTTAAAACACCAAATTTACACAGTATTTAGAACAAACACACGGACATGTTCACAACAAAAATGCAACAAACTAGCGGCGAAAAAAAACTCACATTAGGAGAAACAAAATTATAAACAAACACACATTCCTGTGGATATTTCTATGTAACAATGTAGAACACATTAGTTTGATTTGGTTTGGTTTGGTTTCATGGCATATCAACCATTGTAGGTTATTTAATGCCAAACCCATCTTTATACATATGAACAGTTGTATTTCAAACAATTCAGTTTAGCATGAGTACGCTGTTTAATCCTATTTAACCCATTAATAAGACCCTATCAGGTGCTACAACTCCGGGCCATTTTATAATTTCTTGCGAAGCATTTCATTTAAAACAGATATTATAAGGTGTTATTAATTACCTAAACTCAACAGCATTGAAATTATGCGCCCAAAAATATGAATATGCCAAATACTAACTTTTGTATCCTTTGTTTAAAGTATACATAAAACGCATTTTACTCTTCACGCACAACAGAAGATGAGAATAGCATAAGTGTTGTCATCGTTGGAAATGGACTCAATGAACCGAGTTCAAACCTGAACAAAGCTGTTTGTATTTCAATCAGCACTAAAGGAAGAGCATTAACCCTTTCTTGCCCGCCTACACCAGCTATGGATAAAGAGTAGGACAGATTTGGTTGGGTTAGTTTGCCTTTCTTGGAGAGAGAAAAATTCTGAATTCAAAACCTGAGAACGGTAATTCAGGAGAATCTATGGCACATTGGTGCACCATTCTTCTGTTATCAACTTATCCGAAAAGGCTGTTTGACCTTACTAAAGCTAAAAAGTATGGCTGGTTCTACAGAAGCCTTTCACCTCTATAAACAAGTCACCTGTGTAAGTAGTCTAGCAGTTAATTTTTTTAACTGAACTGTTGGTCATTCATTCGACGGTGAGCGCAGCTATCAGTGCACATCAGGTTGTTTTTATTTAGGGGGGATTCTTAGTGCTTGTTTGTCGAGGTGTTAGAAGACTAAAAGAGATTGAAAAAGACGCGAGAAAACATAAGAATTAATATTATCAGTTAAAACTCCAATGTCATTATTTTTTTTATCTAATTCTGATAAATTTCCCAAAATTTGTTTCAGAAATTTTTTGGCTACGAATACGTATGTTATGCCCAGAGAATCTGAGAGAAAAGGTTATACAAGGGTCAGAAATTAATCTTCACGTTACCCAGAAGATAGATAGATAGATAGATAGATTAGTGTATCATACGGGCCCCTGATTGCTAACTGTACAAAACGTTCTAAAGTGGTTTCTCGTCTAAATACAGGGGATCTTGCGAAAACCTCTGCTCTAAGTTTAACTTTATCATATGATATATAGATATGAAAAGATAGATAGATAGATAGATAGATAGATAGGCTAATTTAAAGTGTAAGGAGAGTGGAAAAATATTTAAAACTTTAATGAGATCAAGGTCTCATATATTTAATAAATATGATTATTTTACTTGTTAAGTGATCGCTTTTACAAATAATCTTTTTCTTTTACCAAACAAAGAGCTAACACAATTTCATCTCAATCGCCTGTTACTGAACTTCGGAAATAGGAATTTTTTTCTGTCTTTCGTTAAAATAAGATAATGCATACACGTCCACATTAGATGACATTTGAAAGCGGTGAGCTGATTAAAAAGCGGAAGTGACGTCATTTCCGGAGTTTACACAAAGAATGACCTGCATCGAAGGTCAGAGATAAACGTGTAAACGTTGCGCAAAGTAACTTGGTGCGCATGCGTAGGCGTCAGTGTTTCGTTTCGACAGGTTTACTGTATGGCAGATAGACATCGTGTCACGGATTTTTCAAGAATAAATGCGTGAGTTGAGAGTGATAAATGGTTTTGAGAAAATGCATTAGTCATTTTCCTCCTTCGATTTGAAGAGTGCTAAATATCTCGGAAATATAAATGCCTCGTTTTCAAGGTTACTTACATTTCATATAAATAGAACTCCTCCATAATACATTTCTTCCTTTTTCGGATTCCTTTCTCTTTCCTTTTCACTCTCTCTCTCTCTCTCTCTCTCTCTCTCTCTCTCTCTCTCTCTCTCTCTTATTCGATCTTTTATTATTCTCTTTTAAATTTTTTTATTTGTTCTTTAATTTATGAGATAGATAGATAGATTGGAACGGACTGAAACATAGCTATCTAGCTATTTTATTCTGAAGAAAAATGAAAAGAATGAGAGAGAGATGAGGGGAGCTTGGATGGTTGGTTGGTTGGTTGGTTTTATGGCATATCAACACTTGTGAGTTATTTCATGCCAAATCCCGTTTATAAACATATACCTATATATGATTTGTAAACGAATAATTTGTAATCCAGAGCTCATTTATTTACACACATTTAAATAGTCCCAAGTAATGCGATGTAACACTAACAACTCAACTTAACTTCAGCCATTTATTGCCACACAATTAAATAGTTAAACAATTCTATTTGACCCATAGTTGAGACCATTATACGTTCTACCACTCCGAGTCAATGGGGATCTTGGAGTAAGATCATTGAAGGGGCATTCCTCATTCCCAAACGAGCCTCACTGCAGATGGTTGAGTGTCAGTGGTTTAATGGCATAGCAGTTTTCGTTGGTTAATTAATGCCCAAGCCATCCTAATTGAAGGACAGTAGTGGTGCTATTTAACTCACACCTTGGATATAAAGAAGTTCATATTAGTTCGAAAGTGAACGTACTAGCTTGACTGGAGCTCGAACTCGCTTTCTATAATGCTGCAATCTATGTTTATTTGAGGTTTATGGCATATCAACCTTTGTCGGTTATTTAATGCCAAATCTATTTTTATACAAATAAACAGTTCTGTTTCAATAATTCAGTTAGGATAAGTACATACAATTTAATTGTCGAAAACATTTCTATTTCAAGCTATTCAGTTAAATAAAACAGTTCTACTTCAAACAACTCAGTTTAGTATAACTATAGTTTTTGTTTACACACAGCTAAATGTCAAAACAGTTCTACTTCAAACAACTCAATTAAGCGTAAGTACAATTTCAATGTCAAAAAGTCTTACTTCAAACAATTCAGTTTAGCATACGAAACAGTTTCATTTCAAACAATTCACTTTAGTTAAGGTACGCAGCTTAAATATCGAAACGGTTCTACTTCAAGCAACTCTGTTTAGCATAAGTATGCAGTTTCAACGTTAAAACAGCTCTATTTAAAGCAATTCAGCTAAGCATAAGTACTCTGTTTACTTCTATTTAACACATATGATCCTATCAGATGATACCAGTCCGGGCCAGAGTGGTCCTGGGAGCGATGACAATGAAGGGGTACTCTGCATTTCCCAAAGCTCCAGTATTACTGAAACTTGAACCAATAGATTGTTTAGTGTCATATCCAAGACACTAGTTAAGTGTGGTCTTACCCCTTTGTAGAAAAGCAGTCGGTGTATTCTATAATCTTAGCCGACTGGGCAAGCTGCAGTCTAGCATTTTAGCCACGACGCATTGTCTCCAAGCAATCATTGCCCAGTCGGCTAGGGCTGTAGAATATACCGACTGCATCTCTGCAGAGGGGTAAGATCCCCCCACAATGAGTGTCCTGGATATGACACTAAACAATCTGATGGTGAGGTTCCAGTGATGCTGGGGCTTTGGGGAATGCGGAGCACCCCTTCATTGCCATTGATATCAGGTCCACTCTGGCCCGGCGTGGTAGCACCTGATAGGGTTAAATAGAACTAACGGCATACTTATGCTAAACTGATCTAAAGATTGAACAAGCTCATCGCTGCTTAACCTGGGAGAAGCGGTACTCTCTACGTGACTTGACCGTCAGTAATGTTATTGAATATGCCGGTAATTATCTTCTTTTTATCCCAGTCGGCACACACACACACACACATATATATATATATATATATATATAATTCTCTTCACATCTATCTCAACTCTCTTCGTATCTATATCACATTCTTCTGTTCCTATCTCCGTCTTAGACAATGGCAATCTATCTATCTATCTATCTATCTATCTATCTATCTATCTATCAGTCTGTCGGTGTATTTGTTAACCTGTCGGTCTGTTTATCAGTCTTATTTTGTTCATATCTATCTATATAGTTATCCCACTCTTTTTGTATCTATTTATCTCACCTGTTTCGTATCAACCGGTCCATCTGTCTATCTTTTAGTCTTTATCACAGATTGTTTTTCTCTCTCTCTCTCTCTCTCTCTCTCTCTCTCTCTTTCTCTCTCTCTCTCTCTCTCTCTCTCTTATCTATACCTCATTCTCTTCATATATCTATATATCTGGACTTTTATATCTCACAGATTGCTGATCTATCTTACTTACATTCTTTGTATCACTGTATATTTCTATCTATTGTGATCTGTACGTATCCCTCTGTCATTCTTCCTATATAAGTGGTGCCTTCAATAGGTTTCCAGACTTTTTTTGTACAGGCATTTAAAATTGTCATAGACTCTTGAGAATTCAGTATGTTATCGCTATACATCTTATGAGATGACAGACCAATGTTTATGATTTCAGCTTCAAAGGAACAGCTACAGCAGCAATTGGAATACACCCTACTAAAGCCTGATTGTCACAGCTGGTGAATTTCCAAAATGCAATCTGGATGTGATGACACTTTAGAAGAACGATATGCATTAAAATTCTGTTTCAAACTTGGAAAAAAGGCCACAGAAACGTATGGAATGCTTCAGACTGCTTTTGGAGCATCTTGCATGAATCGAGCATCAGTTTTTGAGTGGCATAAGAGATTCAAGGAAGGCAGTCTGTAAGGGATGATGAGAGGTGTGGAAGGAGTAAGGAAGTCAATACACCTGAGTTGATTGGCCAAAGGGTTAGGGTTAGGGTTACTATGTTGAGGTTTTAAGGGAGTTCAGGAAGCGATTCCTAGAGAAGAGGCCAGCACTCTTCAAATCGGGTCAGTGGCATTTCCACGTGGACAATGCACCAGTCCACATGGGCCCAGTAACACATGGGCCTAGTAAAACTAATGAGTCACATAACATTTTGGAGGGAACATGACAAGCAGTACTCAATTTCGACATTTAGGGGTATAGTTTCTTAGGGGTATACTCACTTTTGTTGGCAGGGGTTTAGCTTTTAATGGTTGTATTTTGAGTTATTTTGAGGGGAAAATAAATTAACTCTGTTATATAAGCTGCACACAGACTACTTTTTATTGTGTCAAAGTGTCATTTTGTCAGTGTTGCCTCATGAAGAGATATACCTAAATATCTGCAGAAATATTAGGGGTGTACTCACTTTTGTGATACACTGTATATATATATATATATATATATATATATATATATATACCTCATTCTCTTCATATATCTATATATCTGAACTTTAATATGTCTCAGATTACTGATCTATCTTGCATTCTTTATATCACTGTATCTCTCTATCTTTTGCCCTCTGTATGTATCTCTCTGTCCCTCTTCCTTTATATATATATATATATATACTTTAAGAAAAAACAACGAAAATAATCACAAAGGATTATAAATTTATTTCCATCCTGTTACGCATTTTTGAAATTTCCAAAAACACGAAAAAAATTAACAGGACTTGAATAGACACATAAGAGTAGGAGGGGATAGAAGAGTGGGAGGGGATAGAAGAGGGGTGAAGAGTTACCTCTTCATTAAGCCCACTTCCGTTTTAAATCTAAATTTCGGTTAGCAATGTAGTAAATTTTTTTTTTTTAATTTTTAAATTAATATTTTTTTTTAATTTACATTTAGACTTAAATTACAGATATTTTTAATTAGATTTAAATTTTAATTAATAATCTCACGTAAAGATGCAGTTATAGATATATTAAAACAAAAACAAATATTTAATTTACTTAAATATTTTAAAATTTAAAAAATATTTAGAAAGCATTAATCAGTTACACTTTTTATGCGTAGTACATATGTATTATATGCTTTTTCACAATTTTCTATCTAACAATTTATTTTATTTATTTTCAAAATTCATTCATGAATAATTTCTTGTCCTGGTGGAATTACTCCCAACTCCAGTTTAACTGGACTAAGAATACTATATATATATATATATATATATATATATATATATATATATATATATATATATATATATATTAGTCTTCTTTTTTCACAGGGAGTTGCAATATATCTATTGATCTTTCGATATCAGTCTGTTCTTATTGTCTCTCTCATTAACTCTCACACTCTTTCCAACTTATGTATGAATTTGTGTGTGTGTGTGTGTGTGTGTGTGTGTGTGTGTGTGTGTGTGTGTGTGTGTGTGTGTGTGTGTGTACACGCGTCTCTGTGTGTGTCTGACTGTCTATACAATGTAAAGTAAAGTATTTCTTTCCGAAGTAAATTATCCTATTTGTTTCTACAGAAAGTAAAATAGTTACAAAGAACACAATAACACCGTTGGCGAATTTTTTCTATTCTTTTCACATTTTACCCAATGATGAAATGAACCGCCTCGTCTATATATACATATATATATAGAGAGAGAGAGAGAGACTGACAAACAGACAGAGAGTGACAGCGTGGTTGAAATTTTCTTATCTCTGTCTCGTTCCAATTATCCAACTATTTGTCTCTACTAGATCCATATACGTCTACTTCTCTTTCTATGTGCATCCTACTGTACCACGATATCTATCTCAATATATATATATATATATATATATATATATATATATATAGAGAGAGAGAGAGAGAGAGAGAGAGGCGGAGGAGGAGAGAAAGAGAATCATTCATGCATAAGTACACACGTACCATATTTTTACATTGTTACTAAACACTCCGCCATTAATACTGTCCGTATCTATCAATTACTCTTCCCATCTATCAATCAATCTTACACAAAATGTTAACAAACGAAAGCTAATGCATAATGCGTTATGATTCCCGACATTTTATTTATTATAAAGAACAAAAAAGGAGTTTAAAACTCAATTCTGAGAAGGATAGGTTAAATTTACTAATATGAGAAGAAAAATAAATACAAGCGAAAAAGAAAAAAATATTCATACAGTATGAAAAATAGCAAAAATAGAAAAAAAATGAACTATTTTTACAGTATTAATAGTCAATAGCATGGTCTCCCAACTTGCTGCAATCAGTTTCTTAGGGTTTTTTGAGAACAAGTCTTTTCTAAGATTTTCTTCCAATCTTCTATGATAACACGTTCAAATTCTTGAAGGTTTTTTTGTTCATTCGAACTTTCAATTCTTGACATAGATTTTCATGGCAGAACTGTAATCTTTTTTCTGAACCGACGAAGTCACTGATTTAGACCTATGTTTGGGATCATTGTCTTGCTAGAAAATAAATCGCCAACCTAGATGAAGACTTTGAGCTGATTGTTGTAGATTTTCATCCAGAATTTTAATATAATCTTCAGATTTCATTATTCCTCTTATTGCAATGAATTGCCCATTTCCATTTGAGCTTAAAAAAAAAAAAAGCCCAAGACATCATCGAGTCACCTCCATGTTTTAATGTTGGCTCTGTGTTCTTTGGGAGGAAAGCCTCACCATTTTCGCACCAAATCGTCTCTTCATCATTATGTCCAGAAAGCTCCATTTTTGTTTCATCATTTCATAGTACTTGTTCCCAAAAGCCACTTTCTTTGTCCCAGAACATCTTAACAAAATTAAACCGAGCAAAAATGTGACATGGTTTAGGAAGAGGGGGTCGTTGAGATACAACCCATTTCTATTTAAACAACGTTGTATTGCGCGAGTACTTACGACGCTGATACTCCTCGTTTCCAAACTTTTGTCAATGTTTTTCAAAACAACTCTCGGGTTAATATTAACCTCGCAACCTCGCACACAGTTTTCGAGCAGTTTTCAGTGACAATTTGTGTTTTCTTACACGCCCAGGAACATCGTTTAAACTTGTTTATAAAAGACTATACCATAGATTCTAGGGATTGCTAACTGGTTTGGAATTGTACTGTAACTATTTCCCTGCTTATGGACGTTAATAATTCTCTGTCTCAAGTCAACACTAATCTCCTTTGTCTTTCCCATCGTGTTGTTAATGTAAGAATAACAATAGTGACACTCTATGCACCATATGATATTCTTTGTTGGAATTATCACAAATATAATTCTGCAGAAATAGTCAAGAAGTTTTCACCTATAAAATAATTGTGTAAATTACTTATGTTTACTCGAATCAATCAATTTAAAACGATATTTTCCACTCAACGAATCATTTTGTCTATTTTGCATAATTTGACTGTCAAATTTGTGGTATTTAACCTATTGTTCGGAAAATTGTTGGGAGGGTTGTACTTATCAATAAAAAAAGGTTGGCATCATACGGACATTAGATTCTGAGAAATGAATAAAAAATATTCAAAATTGATAGTTGTACAAATGATTTCGTCCGGACACTGCTGCTGCTATTGCTACATAATACCTTATAATTCCCTTAGCCAACGTGGTACGTTTGTTGGCCGAGCGGTCTGATACTAAGTCTAACGTAAAAGTTGGACGGGTATCGATCCCGGCTTCAAGCCACACTGAAGAGTTCTGATAGAACGAAACAATCTGGCTGTGGATGACAATATATATATATATATAACATTAACCTAACTCGCGAGTCGAAAATCTTCTACTAAAGTTTCACCTTATCGGATCATCAGGAAGCCTAACTTCGAGTCGAAGATGATCCGATAGGGTGAAACTTTAGTAGAAGATTTTCGACTCGCGATTTAGGTTAATTTTATAATTGGCTCCACTTGTGTTGAGCACTTTAGTAATTGTAGCATTGCAGGATTCGCGGAGGGTTTTGGGTTTTCTTTTGATCACTGACTGCGTAATCCTTGATTTTTTTTCAAGGGGTCGGACGAGGTTGGCCTTTTCTTTCTTTTTGACCCAAAATTTTTTTTCTTTTTCCACTGGGCGGTGATTCGAGATACTTTTATCTCTTGTTCCTGGCAGGGTTTTTTTGGGGGGGTGGGGCTTTTTTCTGGTACCGTGAATATTGGTAGATATTAGATTAGTAAATATATATATATACATATATATATATATATATACTGGGTGACTTTTAAAACTGTCAACATCCTTATAGGAGTAACTTTATAATATAATTTCAAACAGTCTCAACATATTCACTATCCCTGTCAACGCATTCTTAGAATCTCTCGCTGGTAATTCATATTGCTATTGGAGTATGACATCCTGACTTGATGGAAAGTCTGTTAAATACATCAACGAAAACGCAAGGAATTTCAGTTTTATTGCTATCTTTTATTATTTGTCCGTTGATATCCATTCAAAATGCAATTGACTATAAAACGAAAAAGAGAGAAAAAAGAGGGAGTGGCTGACAATTAGGTCTTTCTTGTGGCTCACTTCGGATACGAATAAGACTCTTCGATCTGGGAGATCAAAACTTCCTGGCTCAACTTCGCCGGTCAAATTCATTCTCTCTATTGACTTTAGTGCTCAAGAACTCTTGGACAATAATGGGGCGTGGCCCAATATATATAAGCGACCCATGCAATTAAAATCTCATTAATAACGATTATCCATTTTTCTTTTCTCTTGTTCGCATCTGCGTCAACTTCGAAAATTGCCAATATCCCATTTCTAATTTGAAACCGACATACCATAATAAACTTTTGAACTAAGATATTTCTTTATCAGTAAAAAGACCATTACACTTTATTTAACCAGATAGTCTTCGTGACTGCGTTTATATCACGTGACCGAAACAGTTCAAGCAGTGGTAAGTAACCGGTGTGGCTGGTAATCCCATGGTATTTGATGCACTAAAACGCTGAGCATTGCTTCATTCCATTGTGATTTGAAGGAACGTGCAACACTGTCTAATTACGACTTCTAAGTGGGCCATAATACCTCAGAAGTAACCAAAAACATTTGTTGTACAACAGGTGCAGTTGATCGTAATACAGTAACCAGATGGTTCAAGAAATTTCGCTCGGGTTGCAAGAACCTTAAAAATCAGGCAAGATCTGGTAAGGCTATAGCCGTGGATGCTCTGAGCCATAGAAGCAAATCCAACGACTAGCACTGGGAGAGAATCAGGCGAGCTGAGCATCTCACAGTGTGATTCGTCATCGATCACAGCACAAGAATCCGGAGCTGCTGAATAGGACTTCACGTTACCACAATATTGCAAAACTTACCCAAGTATTTTGCATTTTCCTGATATCCAACCGCACAACGAGTGAATTGGCACTTTTATATTCACGTAAGTCTGTGAAATAAAATGAATAATAATCAACGTATATTTACTCTAATATTAAACACACATGTTCACAAAATAATCAGAAGTGAGTAGTTTTTCAGTTTTCAATCATTTTCTTTCTGCTTCTTTTTCTTCAATTCTTTCGCAAATTCTTAGCGTCTTTTCTGGTAACTTGTAAAAGTGTATTTAGTTTATCTCTCTCTCTCTCTCTCTCTCTCTCTCTCTCTCTCTCTCTCTCTCTCTCTCTCTCTCTCTTTAATAAGGATGTGACCACAGCTGCTAGTGAAGGCTGTATGTTTCTTATAAATCTGACTACCATAAGCACATTATTCAACACATAACCAACTAAATAACGGTACATTATAGCAAGATTATAATTGAGCAATAGACGTTAATGTTTAACATTTATAAAGCAATTTCTTGTCATATATGTAATCGAATAGTAATTTTGTGTGGTCTTCGACTAGAGGTAATTTTTAAATCATTCAAATTCTGGGTATAAAGGAGATGACTTTGAAATGTTAACTACGCTCTTTTCATACCTTCCTCAACAGAAGCCTCAATATCATAATAAACTGCTGTTACAATAGAAACTCAATGAGTTCACTGGTCGTTTAGTTTTCCTCTATTTCTCAGTCTCTCTCTCTCTCTCTCTTTCTCTCTCTCTCTCTCTCTCTTTGTGCTTCTCACTCTGTCTCTCTCAATCTGTACTCTGTCTTTCTATCTGTTGGCTTCTCCCCCTCCTCTCTCTCTCTCTCTCTCTCTCTCTCTCTCTCTCTCTCTCATTATATATATATATAAATGAACACTACCGATCGAAATTTTTTGGACCACACTTATTTTCGCATACATATATATATATATATATATATACTACCTACCAAAAGTTTGGAACCAAACTGATGTTTGCATATAAATATATATATATATAAAAGAAATAAAATTTTGTCTTAAAAGAAATAAATTTATTTCCTCCATATTTGCTTGCAATTATGCAATCATTTAAATGAAAATGAATATAAAATAATGATAATTTTGATTAAAGCAAATTTATATTTTCTTTTACTCAAAGAATCCACCAGAAGTATTTATTACTGCAGAACAAATGCTTAGCGTCCTTTCTGGTAACTTGTAAAAATATATTTGTGGAAGTGATTTCCAAGCGGTGTGTGAATGTGTTAACAACTCTTACTTATTCTTGGGCAGTTCACTTCCAACATTACAATCAATTGCAAAATTAGCCTTTATCATAAACTTAGATTAGTTTAGTTTAGTTTGGTTGGGTTTTATGGCATACCAACCATTGTAGGTTATTTAATTCCAAATCCATTTTTATACATATGAACAGTTCTATTTCAAAAATTCAGTTTAGTATAGGTAAACTGTTTAGTTCTAATTAACCCATTGATAGGACCCTATCAGATGCTACCACCCCGGGCCAGGGTGGACCTGGGAGTGATGACAATAAAAAGGTACTTCATATTCCCCAAAGCTCCATCATAACAGAAGCCTCAACATCAGATTGTTTAGTGCCATATGCCGGACACTCATTCGGGAGAGTTTTACTCTCTGCAGAGATGCAGTCGGTATTCTGCAGCCCCAATAAGCTGAGAGAAACAATTCAGTGGGTTCCAAACTTTTGGTCGAGAGTATATATAGGTATTATACAATAACTGGTGTTTGTACAACAGTATTGCTCCTAACAAAGCCTTCGTCAGATGATAACTGGTTTCAGGCATGGTTTCGGGGCCGAAGCATTCTTACCACTTGCCCAGAACGCCCCAGCAGTATCTCACGACACCACCAGACTTTGTCAGATTTTCGTCACTATATATATATATATATATATATATATATATGTATGACTCTTTAGTAAAACCAGTTTGCTGATTCTATGGCATCATTTGGTGAGGTTCTTATTCAGTGCAATAGAAATTCTCTTCAGGACATGGCAACTATTGTACCATAAAAAAAAACCTTTCAATTCTATTATTCTTCTATTTGCCTGTACATCGATAGCGACTTTAATTCCTGCTGCAGTGTGACAATGTAATTAAGACAACAAAGACGAACCCTTGATAGTAACAAAGAACTTATTTAGCCAATATCTTTCTGTTTTCTTTTTTTCATGTGGCTCATCTCTAATGATACTCGCCGCAACTCCAGCCTTTTTTTTTTCTTTCATTTCACAAATAATTGGCATCTTCGTTAATAATTCTTTAGAGAAATAGAACAAATCCTCGAATTGTCGGCTATCAGACAGTGCCTTCTGCCTTTCTTCATCAGCTCATGGGTTGCAAATTACAGACCTCCTCAACTCAAAATAGTATATATATATATATATATATATATATATATATATATATATATATATCATTATGTTCATACATTATTTGAGACATTCAATATTTCATTTACCTATCTCTATCCATGTCAGTCTGCTTCTTTCTAATTCACTGTCTCTCTCTCTCTCTCTCTCTCTCTATATATATATATATATATATATATATATATATTGTCATCCACAGACAGACTGTTTTGTTGTATCACAACTCTTCAGTGTGGCTAGACACGTTGGGCG
Organism: Sepioteuthis lessoniana; assembly: GCA_963585895.1. Lineage (NCBI taxonomy): Eukaryota > Metazoa > Mollusca > Cephalopoda > Myopsida > Loliginidae > Sepioteuthis > Sepioteuthis lessoniana. The sequence continues at coordinate 22,361,641 of OY757946.1, forward strand.
CTTGAATCTGGGACCGAAACCCGCCTAACTGTACGTTCGACTTAATATCATACCGCTCATCCAACAAGTGTACCACGTCAGCTCGGGAATTATAAGGTATTAAATAGTAGCGTTCGTTTGTTTACATTTTATACCTTACCGGATACCAGAGTGCTCAATTCTTTCGACAAGCTTTGCATTATGCGAGTGGCAGCCGTAAATTCCTTCGCCAGAGTGCTCAACCCCATGGGAGAGCGTATATATTGTCATATACAGACAGACTGTTTCGTTGTATCACAACTCTTCAGTGTGTCTAGACACGTAGGGCGCTTGAAGCTGAGATCGAAACCCGCCCAACTTTACGTTAGACTTAGTATCATACCGCTCAGATATGGGAGTTTTTCACATCACTTTGTCGAATGGTTTTTCACAAGAGTCTGGATAATAGCAAGCCTTCAGGACTATTCAAAGTATTCAAGCCAGTTTGGCTAGTTCAGTGGTCTGAATAGTTTCAGTTCTTTCTCTGGTCTCCAATTACTCCACTCTCCTTTCCAATTATTCAAGGACCCTTCCAAGAGCACCAAATAAAATTGGTGTCACTGTCACCTTCATTTTCCACGCGTGTTTCAGTTTGGTTTCGTTTGGTTTTATAACATATCAACCATCGTAGAATATTTAATGCCAAATCCTCTCTATACATACTTGTATATATATAATATTTCTCAATACATTTTGGAGTTAACATTTTTAAACGAGCTTGAGATCATTTTTTTTGCATACAGTTAAATGGTTTCACTTCATATGAATAATCTTATTTACAATTAATCATTTGTTTTCACATAGTTAAATTGTTTTCAAGTATTGCTTTTTAACACAAACAATCTAATTAAACATCAGTCATATTTACACACTGTTAAATAATCAAACAATTTTATTTCAAACAATTCAGTTTAGCTCAACTCATTTGTTTGCACTCAGTTTAAATGTCAAACAGTTTTATTTGAACCATTGATAGGACTCTATCCGGGTCAGAGTGAACCTTGATGCTATGGTAATGAAATGGTACTCTGCATTCCCCAAAGTTCCGGCATTAGTGAAGGTTCACCATCAGATTGTTTAGTGTCATATCCAGGAAACACTTTGGGGTGGTCTTATCCCTCTGCAAAGATGCAGTTGGTGTATTCTACAGCCGCAGCCGACTGTGCTGACTTTTTCAGCTCTCCGGCAAGATCCAATTATTTGTCAATTTTTTCGCTTTTTGATATATTTTCACTCTATGATCTGCTAGTATATTACTTCTTCTGGTTTTTTTTTACAGCAGCCCTAATTCGTGGTTTTTCACTAAAATCTGAGTAACAACAGGTCTCTTCTAGTCTCTATGACTCTTTTAAGTATCCTACCCGATTTTAGAATTGCTGTGAGCTGAATGGTTTTAATTCTCCTTTTAATTTCCAGTTCTCCCTGTCTCTTTTTACAGATTTTTGAGAGCTGATCCAGATGCCCCAACTGTGATTAGTATCATCGTCACCTTCATGTTCCTCAGCTTTTTCAGCTCTCTGGAAAGAACTAAGTATTTTTTTATCTTTTAGACTTCTTTTATTTGCACCCTACGGCCAGCACGTACAACAAAATCCACTAGTTGCTAAATACTTTTTTTCTTGTTAATTTACACTACGTCTGGTCTTCCATCCGAGATTTGGCGATCGGATTGTATTTCAAAATCCACAAGAATTTTATTTCTCACTTTCTAGGACATATTCTAGTTTGTGCATAAATCATTTGGTAATATGATAGTACAGTCAAATTTTAATCTCTTGCACAATTCCCAGTGGATCATGTTTCTCGCCCAGACGTGTCTCGCTCTGTACTCTTTAGTGTCAGTTTGCTGCGTTCGCAGTTTCATCTCTGTCTCTACATAACCTAAACTTACTCTTCAATTTTCGCTTTTACACAAATGGTTCCCATGACATTATTGCCCAGTCGGCTGGACCTGTAGAATGCACCGACTGCATCTCTGCAGAGGGGTAAGACTCCCCCCCAACAAGTGTCCTAGATATGACACTAAAAATGTGATGGTGTGGCTCCAGTAATGCTGGAGCTCTGGGGAATGCGGAGTACTCCTTTATTGCCATCGCTCCCAGATCCACTCATGCCCGGAGTGGTAGCACCTGATAGGGTCCTATCTATGAGTCGAATAGAACTAAACTGTGTACTTATGCTAAACTGAACTGTTTGAAATAGTACTCTTTTTAAATAGAAATAAACTGTACTTATGCTAAAATGAATTATTTGAAATAGAACAGTTTCGACATTTAACTGAACTGTTTTGACAGTTATCTGTTTGTAAATAAAAACTATACATATACTAAACTGAATTGTTTGAAATTTAATTCAGCGTTAAATGACCCGGAACGGGTTGATATGCCGTAAAAAAAACAACCAACCAACCAACCTCATGATATTATTTTGTGCATCTATTAAAAGAAATTCAGTTTCTCTCTTTACCTTTTCTCTTCTTAATCATGTCCAGGTCATCTTGTGTGCAAAGTCGGCTATTTGTCATTTGAAATATCCATACGGTGGTTCTTCTTCCCATTTTTGTTTTCTCTATTTTGTAGTTTTATTGTTTGTCCTTATCTTATATCTGTTGATATTGCCATTACTGGCTGCTGTAAACTTTAGCAAGGCTCTCCGTGTAATATTTCTGTTTCTTATATCAATTAGTTTTACTTCATCAAACCTTAAACCATTCTATCACTCATTCCCTCCCTCTTTCTTTAACCCATTCACTAACTCATTGACTCTTTCTTTCTTCCACTCTGTCGATGAGGTATAGAGTATGCTCCAGAGGGGGGTAAGACCCCTTACAAAATGGGAGTCCTGAATATGATACTAAACTGCATCTGATAGACACCAATTCTGGAGATCTGGAGAGTGCAGAGTACCTCTTCATTGGCATTTCTCCCAGGTCCACTCTGACTCGAAGTAGTAGTACCTGTCAGGGTCTCATCTATGAGTCAAATACATCTGAAAATTATTCATGTTCGATTAAAACATGGATGAAAAAATATCTTACCCAAAAAATGTAAGGATGTACAATGAACACGATTCTCAAACTTCTTGGCATAAAATACTCCTAGGCGGGTTGAATGCTGTTAAAATCAATCTTTCTTCCTTTCTTTCAACCACTCATAGATTCACTCTTTTTTTTTCAACAAAATCAGTTTTCAAACGGATTATGTCTGATATTCAATTTTAATTTGTCCTTCATTACTATCCACCCTATTTTTTCTAAGTTCTGCTGACACAATTAACATAGACTAATAAAAAAAAGAATTATGTATCTAGCAACCGTAAGATCCAAAGAAAACCAAGAAAAAATCTAAATTAGAATAACAGAAGGTCCTTGAAAAAAAGAGACGCCACCTACACACAAAACATGGATCGTTTTCTATGAGATCCCTGCTTTAAAACATAAGAAAGTGTAAATCCCTTATCAGCAAGTGGGTAGTTTATAATCAACTAAAAACTAAACGAATAAAACTTGATTTTATAACCCAATACATTGTAAAATCTCTCAAAGAAATGTAAATTCACAAATCTATTTTGGAAAAAAATAAAAAGTAAGCACGTTGTACAACACTTTCAAAACACGTATGGAACCAGAAAAAAAAAAAAGAAAAACAGTAGCAGGATATAACAATACTTGTAAATATTGTAACCTTTATCTAAAAAAAAAAAAAATTGCAATAATTATCTAGGCATAACAACGGGTAGTTAAAACAAAACAGAATTTCTTTCCAAATGTTATCACGAAAACAAATTTAGGGTGAGAAATTCTGTTTCCAATTTTCTTTAATTAACTTTTTACTTGTGGTAATTTTTTTTCTTTTTTTACTTATTGATAAATTCCAGGGGTTTTTTTTTGTATTATTGTTATATTTCATCAATAAATTACAATGAATTGCAGTATAAATATTATGTGAATATTAAAAGAATAGCAGATATAATTTCTGTTTATTTACCAATCCGTTTTCAAATATGATTTTCTATTTGTGCGTATTGTATATCGTCTCAGATACACCTTTCCCATGACAATATGAGTTGACAAATTCTGTTTCAAATGCTATGAAACAAAACAAATTTCCTCACGTTCTTTTAAGAATGATTGTTGTCTATCATCTCAAGTACACCCCTCTACGCTAATATGACTTACCAATCTACCCCTACTCCCGTTATGAAGCACGACTCCTTATGTTCCATTGTAGGAGTAAATTTTCAATATCAATCACTCCACCATTAAAATATCATTTACCCCTCCATCACAATCTCAGTCACCCCTCCAATATAAACTTAGTCACCGCTTCATTACAGTTTTTGTCACCCTCCATCACAATCTCAGTCACCCATCGAATATAAACTTAGTCACCACTTCATTACAGTTTTTGCCACCCTCCATCACAATCTCAGTCACCCCTCCAATATAAACTTAGTCACCACTTCATTACAGTTTTTGTCACCCCTCCATCACAATCTCAGTCATCCATCGAATATAAACTTAGTCACCACTTCATTACAGTTTTTGCCACCCTCCATCACAATCTCAGTCACCCCTCCAATATAAACTTAGTCACCACTTCATTACAGTTTTTGTCACCCTCCATCACAATCTCAGTCATCCATCGAATATAAACTTAGTCACCACTTCATTACAGTTTTTGCCACCCTCCATCACAATCTCAGTCACCCCTCCAATATAAACTTAGTCACCACTTCATTACAGTTTTTGTCACCCCTCCATCACAATCTCAGTCACCCCTCCAACATAATCTCAGTCACCACTTCATTACAGTTTTTGTCATCACCCAATCACAATCTCAGTCACTCCTCCATCAAAATCACAGTGACTCCTCCATCACAAACTTAGTCACGCCTATATCACAGTGTTTGTCACCTCTCCATTACAATCACAGTCACAGCCCCTATCACAATCCCAGTTACATCTCCATCACAAACTTAATCACCCTTTCATCACAGTTTTTGTCACCCCTCCATCATAATCTCAGTCACCCCTCAACCACAATTCCAGTTACCCTCCATCACAATATCAGTACCCTCTTCATCACAATCTCAGTCACTTCTTCACAACAATTTCAAACACCTCTCTACCACAATCTCTGTCACCCCTCCATCACAGTCCCCGTTACCCCTCCATCATAATCTTAATCCTTCTCCTTCACAAACTTAGTCACCTCTACATCACAGTTTTTATGACCCATCCATTACAATCCGAGTCAACCCTCCATCACAATTTCAATCACCCTCCATCACAATCCCAGTTACCCCTCTATTACAAACTTAGTCCCCCCTTCAGCACATTTTTTATCCCCTCTTCATTATAATCCCATTCACCTTGCCATTACAATTCCAGTCAACCCTCCATCATAATCTTAGTCACCCGTCGATCCGAATAGATCTTTGAAATAAGCTGATGTAGATTTTCCTATCGTTCTTATTAAGAATCGTTGTTATATTTATATAAAATTTTATTAATTCTACTTTTCAACTTTTGATCATAAAATGAAATGTTAAAATAGATTCTACCCTTCTTTGGTGAGAAATATGATCAGAGTCGAATGACAAATGACCAATTTAAAGGAAAATATTAGTCACGAAAATTTTTCTACTGCGTTGTTTGTGGGTCGCATGTGGTCCATGAAAGGAGTATTTGAGATCTCTGCTTCAAAACATAAAGTGTAAACGTCCTAAAGACAAGTGAGTAATTTATAGACAACGAATAAATAAATAAATAAATAAATAAAACTAAATGCCAAAAACCTAATATAATGTAAACTCCTTCAAAGAAATGTAAATCCACAAATACATTTTTGAAAAAAATCCCATTAATAAACTAAAAGTCAAAACTTTAAAAAACGCAATTGAAGCGATTAGTCCCAAATTGTGAGTGTCTCCATGTGTGTCTGTATACGCGTGTGTGTCTATTTTCTCCTTAAAACAACATATAATTAAGTAAAAACAATTCCCGATATATTGTCATTCAAAACCTTTCCTGTGCGCTCCTATTGTAAAAAATACTTTCCAATGTATTCCTATGATTAAATATTTCTCAATGCATTCCCATGATAAAATTATTTGCAATGCATTTTTTGAGTAATGCATTTCATAATACATTTTATAGTAAAAGAATAACCTACGTATTCCAAATGTAAAACTATCTTCAATAAATTTCCATAGTAATACCTTTTCCAGTGCATTCCTCTATTAAAATTATTTACAAAGCATTTTTATAGTAAAATCATCTACAATGCATTTTCATATTAAAATCATTTACAATCCATTTCTATAATAAAATCAATTACAATGCATTCCGGTTGTAAAATGATTTACAATGCATGTGTGCTACTCTGCTGAACTCTGACTGTGGTATTACTTTTTAAAAAAAGATCAGACTTTTATTTTTTATTTATTTTTTTTTTTTTTTTTGCTAATAATATTTTATTGGGATAAAATCAAGCAAAAAGTTGGATCTGATAAATTTACAAAAATATTTCCATAATCTTATCTTATAAATTCCTTTTTTTTTATTAATAAATTCTTTGAATGAATTAATACATAAAACTTCTTAGCACGATCCACAGGAAATGGACTGGTTGAATATCATTCATCGTTCATGTGAAGTGCTCACTCTGAACAACTTCAAAAACAGAAGACAGATAAATTAGTTTAACATTATGATCCATGATTCTATTATTTTGTGCGCTAAATATATTTCATGAATTTCCTATCTTTAGTGGCCATGCGGTTCTTTTAACTCAACACACCCAGAATATACGCCGCTAGAATCTATCTATAAATCTATCTATAAATAAAGATAGATGAGTTGTAAACAGAACCAATTTTGAAAACGCGACCATCCCGAAAGTAGAAAAATAGATTAAAGTTGATAATAAAGAATAAAGAAATAAAGAACACACACTCACATATTTATGCGTGTATATATATATATATATATATATATATAAAGTTAGGATTCCATTTCCGGTTACCTGACACCAATTTTTGTTATGAGATATCAATTTCCGGTTTCGGAATGACAATTTAAAAATGTCGGAATCCAATGCGTCTTTATTTATTTTTATTTTAAATCCTTGTAATGTGGAGTTCTCGCTTATGCGATAAGGTTCTTTAACACTAGATTTTTGTTCTTTTTAGCGCAGTTTATTCTTTATTAGTGTTTTCTTTATTTCGTTTTTTATTTGTTTTTATTTATCTATAAATGATATTTTTTGCTGTTCATTCTTGATGATGCGTCAGAGCCTCGCTTTGAGCTGGTGATAACCAAGACGACTCAAAGAAAAGAAAGTATAAAAGCAAATAATAGAGGAAGATACGTATATAAATGAATTTCTGAGCAAGAAAACAAAATGGCAGTGACTGAAATTGAGAAAACAGACAAGAGTAAGAAGGCAAAATGATAATATTAACAAGCGAGGAAACATGGACATGGCTAAGAAAGGGAAACCTTAAAAGAAAAGCGTTATTTAATGCCAAATCCTGTTCATAAATGTGTGTGTGTGTGTGTGAGAGAGAGAGAGAGAGAGAGAGAGAGAGAGAAAATAGTTTGTTGGTAACATTATTTTCAAACCAAAGTTCATTTATTTAAATGGTTTCAAGTATTATTATCCAACACTAATAATTCTATTTAACATTAACTATTTGTTTACATACAGTTAAATGTTTTCAAGTCTTTCTATTTATGACTAATAACTTTATTTAATATTAATAATTTGTTTACATAGTTAAATGGTTTCAAGTATTGCTATTTAACATTAATAATTCTATTTGATATTAATCATTTGTTTGCACCCTGTTAAACGGTTTCAAGTATTGCTATCTTATACTGATAGCTTTATTTGCACACATTTAAATGGTTTCAAATATTGCTATCTAACACGAATAGTCCTTTTGGAACACAGTTAAATTATTCCAAGTATTGGTATTTAACATTAATAATTTTATTTGATATTAATCATTTGTTTGCACCCTGTTAAACGGTTTCAAGTATTGCAATCTTATACTGATAGCTTTATTTGCACTCATTTAAATGGTTTCAAATATTGCTATCTAACATGAATAGTCTTTTTGGAACACAGTTAAATTATTCCAAGTATTGCTATTTAACATTAGTAATTCTATTTGCATAAACCACCTGCATACATCTGTCCGGTTTCAAATAATTGATAATAATGATCCCTTGGGAGAGATTACACAGTTCTATTTGATTCTTAGATGTGACCCTAACACGTACTTCCACAGTGGGTCAGAGTGGACCAGGGAGTAATGACAATAAACGGGTACCCCACATTTCCGCAAAGCTCCAAGACGGGAGACTCGCCATCAGATGGTTTAGTGTTATATTCAGGAAACTCGTTAGAGATGTGGTCTTACACCTCAGCAGAAGTGCAGCCGACGTATAGTACAATTCCTGTCGATATATCGAAATAGCAAGTGTAGGCTATGTATTGATAGAGATTATAGAATACACATTTTTTTAGTCTTAAAATAATCAACCCCAAAAACATAGATAAGAACATTCAAGAAATTTCGGATCAAAATCGGATTAACATTTTATATTTTTCAAGCAATCAGCTAAAAACAAAAAATAAGAACATTTTAGAAAATTTGGCTCAGAAACTAATTAATAGAAAAATATTCAGGCTCCAAAATAAATAAGTAATTATACGAATCTGATTAGTCAAGAAATGTCTGCGCGCTTAAATTTTAGGACCCGGAATAAAACTTAACAAAATCCTATTTTTGATCCACTTTAGTTCCCCAAAAAGTATAAATAATTAAGAATTCAATTAACTAAGGCAAGGACACACAGGACACAGAGCGAAGAAACATGCGACGTTCTTTTGCCAACTACCGAAAAGCGACACGTTCTCGCAAAAGATCATAAATCATTAGAAAAAACGTACATGTGGACTTAAGAAAGCAAAGCGCCCATACTTACGGTCACACACTTATATACACACACGCATACACATGTATGTAAGTAAAGTCAATTCTTTATCCTTTCTACTTCGGCCGACTATGGACTCATTGATTCAATAGACTTTCCAAAAATGTTCACACGCACACACGGGCGAAAAAATCATTTTTATTGAACTGGCCATAGCTGTGTTTTCGACATACACACACATAAAATGAACATTGTATTTTAATCATTTTTATCCTGTTTATTATTGTTGCATAGCCGTAATACATATACAACTATACACATATACATGCGGAAACAAAATCAACAATAACAACGAACGAACACACTTCTTTAGAAAAATATACCTCTCACACTTTATTCGAAAGGGTTGCGAAAGGGTTGTGTGTGAGAGGTGAGTTGGAGACTGAACAGATTGCAACATATTGACCCCCAGTTCCTCTGACTATAGCAGCACTTCTTTCCCATTCTGCTGGACTGCTAAACCGCGGGTCCTGAGGGCCCAGCCCTCTGCTGGGAGCTGGTTCTCACTGCCTCGAACTGCAACTCGAACTTCAACTGCCTGACGCCAACTAATTCAACTCTCCGTGGCACCGGGTTATATCATTGTTTGACGACCACCTGCTTCCTGTGAGCGTTGCATTTGCACCAAATTCAACCCGTCCACGGTCGAGGCTATATCTTGATATCTTCGACCGGATGCACCTGTTTCTCGATTGACGGCTGGTCGAAGGTCAATATGTTACATTATTATGACTATTAAATTACTTGTTTCTTAATATTTGTTGTTGCCATATTCTATTTGCTTACGTGCTTGTAAAATTTGTGTTGTATTAGTGGAAACGAAACCTGAAACTAACTCCCATAAACTACAGAAGGTACTTAGTCCTCCACAAGATTAAACAATTTATCATATAAGTAAATGCATCAAACTCGACCAAAAAGAATACTAGCGTACACATGACTGAGTGGGAAAGGTGGTCCACATGGAATTGTGCAAGAGACTAAAATTTGGCATACTGATAAATGGAATATGCACAAATCAGAACCTGTCCTAGAAGATGAAATGCACGAAATTTCCTGGGGCTCTGAGATACAAACTGATCATTCGATTCCAGCCAGCTGATTAAAGCTTCTTTAATAAAAAGGAAATAACTTATCATGTTGGGATTTTTGCCGTTGTAGCGGCCATGAAAAATAATCGGAAAGATAGACATATCTGCATCTTGCTAAAGAGCTAGAATAAAGTTATAGAACCACGGTACCAGTGATACCCATTGTAACTGAAGTATTTTGGGATTGTCTACCAGAAACTGGAAAAGACACTGGGGAAAATTAGAAATCAGAGGAAAAATCAAGACCATTCAGACCATTAAAATCAGCAAGCATACTTTGATTTCATTTGTTTTTTTATTTAATAGCATATCAACCTTTGTGGGTTATGTAATGCCAAAACCAAACTTGTAGAACAATAGTAGGAAATAAGGGGTTTCATATCTTTCCTAAAAGTATTAGTATGAAAGTGAACATAATAGCCTGCTTAGAGTTCGAACTCACTTACGACGTTGACGCAGTCCAACACGGTAACCACTACGCCACAGAGACTCCCTACACTTTATCGCCCAGTCGATCTCAGGTTGCAGAAAATACGGAATGCATGGCTGTAGAGGGGTAAAACACCCCCAACGAGTATCCTGTGGCCCTGTCGGCTGGGGCTTCAGAATACACTGACTGCATCTCAACAAAGAAGTAAAACTCCCCAGCAAAGAATATCCTAAATATGACACTAAACAATCTGATAATGAAGCCTCAGTTATGCTGGAGCTTTGGGAAATCTGAAGTACCCTTTCATTGCGATCGCTTCCGGGTCCACTCTGGCCCGGAGTGATAACACTTGATAGGGTCATATTTATGAATCAAATAGAATTGTTTAATCTGTGTACTTATGCTAAACTAAATTGTTTGAAATATAACTGTTGGATTATTTAACTGTGTGTAAACAAATGACTGATGATTAATGATTTAAAATGATTAATAGTAAACAGAAATTATTCGTATTAAAATTATTCGTATGAGTCAAACCATTTAACTGTGAGCAAAAAAATGATCTCGGGCTCATTTTAAAATGTTATCTACAAAATGCGTTTGAAAATCATATATTAAATATATATGTATAAAGAGGATTTGGCATTAAATAACCTACAATAGTTGATATGGCATAAAACCCAACCAAACCCAATCATATATATTTAATAAAAATGTATAAAGAAGAGTTGGCTTTAAATTACCTACAACGGTTGATATCCCATAAATCCCAATCAAACCAAATCCTATAAATAATGAGGATTTGGCATTAGATAACCTACAATGGTTGATATGCCATAAAACCCAACCAAACCAAATCGTATATATTAAATATATATGTATAAAGAGGATTTGACATTAAATAACCTACAATGGTTGATATGCCATAAAACCCAACCAAACCAAATCGTATATATTAAATATATATGTATAAAGAGGATTTGGCATTAAATAACCTACAATGGTTGATATGGCATAAAACCCAACCAAACCCAATCATATATATTTAATAAAATTGTATAAAGAAGAGTTGGCATTAAATAACCTACAATGGTTGATATCCCATAAATCCCAATCAAACCAAATCCTATAAATAATGGGGATTTGGCATTAGATAACCTACAATGGTTGATATGCCATAAAACCCAACCTAACCAAATCATATCTATTTAATATAAATGTATTGTGATGGCAAATTGACTAAAATCCCAAAACGGGACTTTATCTTCGCACTTGTGAAGATGGGGCAGGTTGGCACTTATTCTATAGAATAAGTCCTCGTTCAGAGTTTTTTCTCAGGCATATAAGACCTGGCATATTACGTGAGGGATTAATTTAGGGCAAGACTGACCGCCGCTGGCAAGGGGTTCCAAATTTCACACTATCCACACACCCACCAAGGCCACTAAACTTCCTCCCCTAGACAACAGAAGATATGGACCTCTAGGTTTTAGTCGTAATAATATTATATTGTAGTAGTCGGCAACTCCGGTTTCCCGTGTGATAGTTTTAAGGAATTAATAGGACAATTCTAAGCAAGATAACATAAGGCGAATAGAAGCTGAAAAGGAAATGTGACTCAACAAATTCGTAGCAGAACTGCAAAGAATAACTTAGACCACGTGGTAACATAAAAATACATGAATCCTTTACTATACAAAGAGATACACTTTCAAAGTGTCAAATATGTATAATGAATTGAACAGTCCATGGACATAAATGTTTTTCTTCTTTTCTGTTCTTTCGTTTCTTCAAATTGGGAGAGAGAGAGGGGGGGGTATATAAAATTTGGGTATAAAGGAGAAATAGCCCCAAACTTACTTATCTTATTTTTCGACGGGGTTCCACTGATGAATCTTTCTTCTTTCTCGGGCTAATAGACTTTATGCTATTTTTAACACTGGCTTGAAGAACCTGGGTCCCTCGTGTCCAAGATATGTTTTTCTCTTCTTCACCCGGAGTAATGGCTATGGGTCTGTCTGCCACGAGCCCCTTCCAATAACTGATTTTTCTTCTCGTTTTTTTCGCCGACGGGGAGAAGGTGCCACTTCCGTTTTAGGGTCCCAGCCAATCATTTGGCTTCTCTCTCCTTCTCCCTTCCGGAGTCCAGCGACCTGAGGTTACTAAGTACCAACATGTTGATATCCCCTCTGTGACCTACATTCTTTCTTAACGGTTTGCCACTGTTCATTCCAACGGGAGGATAGTATTAATCTTATTTCTATCGTCTCCGTGGGATATCACGTGACAGTATAAAGAGGATTTGGCATTAAATAACATACATTAGTTGATGTCATAAAACCAAACCAAATCATATATCTAATATGTATGTATAAACGGCATTTGGTATTAAATAACCTACAAGGGTTTATATACCATAAAACCAAACCAAACCAAACCTAACCATGGCAGAATGAACACTTTAATTTTGATGGCAACCGGTAAAAAGGAAAACTCTAAATTCAAAGCTCTTAAACTCCGTTGAAAATCGATTTTGTGTCGTATCCTGCTTGTGCGGAAGGTTTGCGTAACTAGATAAAGGCAAATAATCTTTGGTGTTCGATGAACGGTCAGGTCAGGAAGCGCTATCTACTGTTGGTTTAGGGGGGGGTCCTCGTGGTTAAAGCGATGGACTGCGGAATCGTAGTACACGAGTTCGTACTCCAGTCGTGCTATTACGTTCACTTTCGGGCAACTACCCTTGGGAAAGGTATGAACGCCCTTATCCTCCCAACTATGGGTTAAATAGTAACACTACTGTTCTTCGAGGAGAATGGCTTTGGCATTAAATAGCCAGCAAAGGTTGATATGCCATTAAAACAAAGAAACCAATACTGATGGTTTCCTGTTGTCCATTAAAAATTGTCGTATATGACTTGAAGAGAAGATGGGCATCGTCAAAGTAATGTTGCATACCACAACCATAATATCAATCACAACGGTAATACAAATACATATTCAAATACAAAACACAGGCGGACTCTGTTGTTTCAGACACGAACTGGTTTTTTTAATTCCTGACTTCGGTCCATGGCGACACGAGGAGGGAGACACAATCCTTACTATGCTTACCCCACCCCAACGCGCGGCACATCTTTTGATGTTTAAGATCTCTGTCGGTAGAGATCCGAAAATCCCAACTACATCTTTCAACGGTCAAAATCCAACTCTCGCCTCAATGGTACAATCTCAACTGACGTCTTTTCAAAATCCTAAAATTCTCAGGACCATCTTTTCTGGGCATGACGTCATCCATACTCCAGCCCCATTTCCTCTCTGGAGGCTTATTATAACAATGGTGATTGTCATATCCTTTGCGCGCGAGCGTAAAACTGTACCCAATGACTATGCACCTGAACTCTCAACCCGAATAGTTCAAAGCTCAACTAAACTGAAAGATAACATATAATTAACGAAAAATGATTAATATAAAAAAATCATTCCTAGATTATGTTACAGTAATTCACATTACGCAGAGAGATGCTATGAAGTGGAATTACTCAGCATAGTTCCATGATTATCTAAACATTCATAGAACTTTTAGCCTTGAATACACCGACTGTATCCACTGAAGAGGTGTAAGTCCCCCAAAAGGTGCCAACTGGATACGATACTAAATTGCATCTGATGGTGAGGCTCCATTTCTGGAAATTTGGAGAGAGTGGAGTATCCTTTCATTGCCACTACTCCTAGCTCCACCCTGATTCGGAGTGGTAGTAGTTGTCATGGTCTCACTAATAACTCAATTTGATCTGCTAATAATTATTTTTTATTCGTAAAAAGAAACCTCTTAAGAAACAGTCGCACAAAAACTGTAAATATGAACGTACAATGAAAGCGATTCTCTGACGCTTTAGCATGAAACAACCCTCTACGAGTTAATAAGCTGTTATAATCAATTAATCAGTCATAAAAAATTTAGTGAAAAAGTCCTGAGAAAATTTGAATTGTCCTACAAATAAAAAGAAGAAAAAACGAACGAAGAAATTTGTTATAGGAAATTTTGCCAAAATAAACATAAAAACAAAACACAACAAAAATATCCATAAATTTTCCTTAGATAGATTTTTTGTCGTAGTTGGCGTTCCGTAAATGAATATGGACCACTTGAATGAACTTAAGACGTCACTTATAATTGATCGTCACTCCGGATGTTAAGATTGGTATCTTTTTTCACACAATTTTTCATTTCTCTTATTTTTCAGAATTCTGGCTCAATATCTCGCATGCTAATCTTCACAAACCTTTTTGCGACCCGTGATACCGATCGTTCACGGTCTTTCTTCTTCTTCTTCTTCTTCTTCTTCTTCTTCTTCTTCTTCTTCTTCTTCTTCTTCTTCTCCTCCTCCTTCTTCTTCTTCTTCTTCTTCTTCTTCTTCTTCTTCTCAAGTGAATGGTTGCAGAGTTTCTTTTTCTATCTATCTTTATTGATATCTCTCTGTCTATCCATCTATCTTAGTCTATTGATATCTATCTATCTATCTTAATCTGTTAATTGCTATCTATCTATACATCTATCTTTGTTGATATCTATCTATCTATCTTAATCTTGATAACTATCTGCCTCTCTACTCAATAATACTTCAGTACAACAGAAAAAGACTGAAGACACATTAGCCTGTAATATAACACTCTAATAAAAACATTATATGCAATATTGACATGACTTACTATCAGAATATAAGAACTGCTTGCGTCATTAAACTTGAACTAACAAGAAATAGAGATGAAACAGTTGACTACATAATAAGCGAATGTAATAAACTGGCACAAAAGAAATTCAAGAGTAGGTATGAATGGGTGGGAAAGGTGATCTATTTGGAATTGTGCAAAAGACTAAAATTTGATCACACTGACAAATGATATATCTACAAACCAGAATATTTCCTCGGAAAGGAGACTCATAAAATTCTCAAGATTTTTGAGATACTAACCGATCAATAAATCCCAACCAGAAAACAAGATCTTGTTGTAATGAACAAGAAAAAAAAACTTGTCAATGAGTGATTTTTTTCCGGTGAGCCATAGAGTGAAAATAGATGATTGGTTTGGTTTGTTGGGTTTTATGGCATATCAACCTTTGTTGGTTATTTAACGCCAAATCCATTTTTATGTAAATAATCAGTTCTATTGAAAACAATTCAGTTTAGCATAAGTACACAATTTATTTGTCAAAAACATTTCTTTTTCAAACTATTCAGGCAGTTATATGTAACAATTCAGTTAAGTGTAAATACTGTTTTAATGTCGAAAAACAGTTCGATTTCAAATAATTCAGTTAAGCATAAGCACGCAGTTTAATTGTCAAAAACATTTCTATTTCAAGCTATTCAGTTTACTCAAACAATTCAGGTTAGCATAAGTATGCTGTTAGTTCTATTTAACCCATAGATAGGGCCCAGTCAGGTGCTTCCACTCCGGGTCAGAGTGAACCTGGGAGCGATGGCAATGAAGGGGTACCCCGCATTCCCCAAAGCTCCAGCATTGCTAGAACCTCATCATCAGATTGTTTAGTATCATATACAGGACACTCGTTGGGGGGGGTCTTGCCCTTCTGCAGAGAAGCAGTCGGTGTGTTCTACAGCCCCAACTGACTGGGCAAGAAAATAAATGAAAGTAAAGAGATAGATAAATACGTAGACCTTGCCAGAAAAAATTGTGGAACGTAAAGGTAACGCTGATACTAATTGTAGTTAGAGTCCATAGAACAGTCCCCAAGTACAAGGTGTTTCAATATATATGGGACCCATATGACTGCCCTATTATTTCTGTTCACTCAGTATGTGTATAGGGTGTCTTAATATACATGGGACCCATGTACCTGCTAATAACTCTATTTATAATAATGTTGTGTTCCTTTTTGTTTCAAATTTGAAAATAGTATACTATAACAAGTATTCATCCTTGATCACAATACCTTGGACTAGAGAGGAAAAATATTTCGTGTCACTACTTACTTGGAGACAAAATCATTCAAAACTGAGCAAGAAAAAATTCACATCAAGTTTAACTTTAAAGATTATCCCTAGAAAAAACAAATTTATCGTTGGGTACACAAATTGCAAGCCACAAAGTTAGTAAACAACCTCAACAAGAAGGCAGGAAATCCCAGATTTGGCAGGAAGTTGACTGCGAGATGTCCTGACAATGTGGATGCGATGGGAGATTACCAGGAATTTGGTCTTTCACGTGCATCGTTGCAAAGAATCTTGAAGAAGGATCTTCAGCTATACTCATACAAAATCCGGATCAAGTATCCTCTCACACTAGCTGACATGGAGTTTATTGTCTCAGTAATAAATCATTATATTAATAGGTTGCGTCAATTTTGAAACACCCTGTATCTGAAAAAGAGACTGGGGAACTGGAGATCAGACGCAGAATTGAAACCGTCCAGATGACAGCATTGCTAAAATCAGCAAGGATACTTAGAAGAGTCCTAGAGATCTGAGGATTCTTGTTGTCACTCAGACATCAATGAAAGACCACCATTTAGAGGTAGTGTGAAAAACCTCACAAAGAGTAATCGTAATAAAAGAGAAACGAACACAGAATTAAAAATGGAAGTGCTTTCCAGTGATGATTATATAAATTTAGATAAGAGCCGATCACCTGTACTGTAATCTGACGCAAGATTCTGACAGAATATGCATATCAATTATTCAACACTTCTTTTACAATGTCTCAAATGATGAATTCAATACGACCGATTCTACAAACCTGAAAGAAAACCAAGAAAATAATCTTATTTTCTAATTATGAGCTCAACTCTCACAATGATAACTTAAAAGCGAACAAAAACAAAACCCCATTCATTTAATATCTGCAGATAAAAGCATTCTCTCATAGGTACGCGTGTAGAGACAACATTCGTAATATCACTCTCGGAAGAAACATCTGATTTAGATTGTTTTTTTGCATTTCATTCTTTTTTTATTTTCCCCGATTTATTCGCAATATATATATATATATATATATATATATATAATCTTTTTCGTACTTTGAGATGTTCTTATCTTTTTACTTTTATTTTTTCTTCTTCTATATCATTATTGTACACCTCCCGAGTTTTTCACACCAGCTATAACTGGCGCTTTTTTTATTGGAGTCACAGAAAGTCTCCTCAAATCAAAGTGTGAGGATTTGGTATATCAACTATTGTAGGTTATTTAATACTAAATATTCTTCATACATATATATTAAATATATATGATTTGGTTTGGTTGGATTTTATGGCATATCAATCATTGTAGGTTATTCAATGCCAAATCCACTTTATAAATATATATCTAATATATATGATTTGGTTTGGCTAGGTTTTATGGTATATCAACAATTGTAGGTTATGCCAAATCCTCTTTATGCACATACATTAGATATATATGAGTTGTAATGTATTGCTGTGTTACTAACATTTCAATTAAACATCAGTCATTTCTTTACGCAGAGTTAAATAATCAAACAATTCTATTTCAAACAATTCAATTTAGCATAAATCATTTGTTTGCACTCAGTTTAAATGTCAAACAGTTCTATCTGACTCATAAATAGGACCCTATTATGTTCTACCATTCCGGACCAGAGTATACTTGCGAGCGATCGCAATGAAAGGGTGCTCCACATTACCCAAAGCTAGAACATTACTTGAGCCTCACCATCAGATTGTTTAATGTCATATCCAGGACACACGATGAAGGGTCTTACCTCTCTGCAGCGATGCAGTCGATGTATTCTACTGCCCTAGCCGATTGGGCTTGCTATATCTGAAGAGAATAGTTGGATTTATATCTTTACGAAGGGTATTAACGCAATGTGGAATGCAAATAGCCTCGTCCAAGATTTGAACTTGTGTCACCGAGTTCATTTCCTACGACAATAACGATTACACTACAAGCCCCGCTAAGATTGATTGCGTTTAGAATGTGAAAAATATTCAAATTGCCCGGTTATTTACCCAAGGCTGGTGGAGAGACAAGAGAATTCATAATTTTCTGATTAAAGTACGTTCATGTTTAGATAACTGTGCTTTCATAAGCAATTCAATGGATGTGGCAGTGAGTTATATCATATCAGGTATAGAAGAGGATTCATACAATTATTACTAGATATTACCCCAAAGTGACATGCAAGCTTCTGCGTCCAGGATTTGAAATCGGTCCCACGATTCTTCAGGCAATATACGATGCCCATCTCCTCGCTAAGCAATATACGACAGGTTTTATTGGATTACATGGCACCATCAACAGGTTCTGATTACTAAAACTACATGGTGATGCCTATCTCCTCTCCAAGCAATATACGACAGATTTTATTGGATTACATGGCACCATCAACAGGTTCCCATTACTAAAACTATATGGTGGTGCCCATCTCCTCGCTAAGCAATATACGACAGGTTTTATTGGATTACATGGCACCATCAAGAAGTTTCGATTACTAAAACTATATGGTGATGCCCATCTCATCTCCAAGCAACATACGACAGGTTTTAAAAAAACTCATGTTCACTATTATCTTGGGAGAAATGAATTCATGCATTTTGACTTTTAAGAGACCGTTGTTGATGAGTTCGATGCTCACTGATTACCACTTCTAGGTTTTGCCAAGTCCAACAAAGTAAATCATAGCTATAACATTTAATGACAAAATGGCAGTATTGGATGTTCCAGTCAGCTCGAGCTGCAGAATTCACTGACTACATCTCTTCATATGGTTAAGACTCCCACAACCTGCGTCCTAGATATGACACTAAACAATCTGATGGTGAAACTTCAGTTATGCTGGAGTTTTGGGAAATGTGGAGTACCCCTTTATTGCCATCGCTCCCAAGTCCACTCTGGCCCGTAGTGATAGCACCTGATAGGATCCTATCCATGGGTCAAATAGAACTAAACTGTGTACTTATGCCAAAGAGATTTATTTGAAATAGAACTTTTGTAACATTTAAACTGCGTAATTATGCTAATCTGGATTGCTTGAAATAGAACTGTTTTTATATTTAAATGTGTATAAATAAATGACTGATGTTTAATTGAATTGTTAGTGATAATACTTGGAACCATTTGACTTAGTTGACTAAACTGAATAGCTTGAAATAGGACTATTGTGCTTATGTCAAACTGAATTGTTTGAAATAGAACTGTTTATATGTATACACATGGATTAGGTAATAAATAACCTACAATATGCCATAAAACCAAACCAAACCCAAGAGTATTGGACAAAAAACACTCAGCTGACAGCATCACCATCATCAAGTCGTGATGATAGCACGGAGTACCCCCTCTCTCTCTCTCTCTCTCTCTCTCTCTCTCTCTCTCTCTCTCTCTCTCTTATCATCCATCGCTCCTGGCAGGTCTTATAGACTGCATCCAGTGACCACAAAGAACTGATGTATGTAAATCGTTGCAAACGTACAACACTGGCACGTCTATATTTTACCAGTTGCGCCCAACATGTCTTGTTCGTCTTTGTTGGATCATTTGTGAGATGAGAGGTAAGTGACCGTACAGCAGCTGCTTTGTGGGATGCTGCTCCCAGGATATGTTCAAAACATCACATAGCATTCTTCAATAATTCCCATCAAGCTTTTTCTCCGTGCGTTTCGTTAGAGTCCAGGTGGTGCATGTTTCTGTTTAGATAAGACGCGATTTCTTGGTTTTAGATTCTCTTAATAAATCCATTTTTCATTGCCATCATTTCTTCTTGTGGATTCTCTTTAGGTTAACATGTTCTGGATTTAGACATGATTTTTTTGCATTGGATTCGTGTTATAAAATAAACCCGTTTTGGATCCAGACACAATTTGCTTCATTTTAGATTCTTCTGATAAATCCATTTTCATGACCATCATTTTTCCCAGTAGATTCTCTTTTGGTTGACATTTTCAAAGATGTCCTGAATCTAGACACGATTTTCTTCGTTTTGGATTCTCATTGGCCATCGTTTCTTCAAGTAGACTCTATTATAAAAGTTCGAACTTTTCCCTAGCGATTAGCATCAATGACAGCTTCTGAAAGTTAATGTGAGACTCATTTTTACCAGATTGTAAAGACTTGATAGATAGATAGATAGATAGATAGATAGATCCTGGGATATGTTGACATATGTTAACGTAACGAAATACGTAAACTGGATAAATATGAGAATGTTCACAAGTAGATAGAGACATTTTCCTATTGTTTTTCTTCATTTCAAAACAAATTCAAAACAACCAATCACAATTAATACGAGAAAAGGAAAAAGAAATTAATCAAAACCTCATTGCTTATTCCACAATTCCTTATTTTCTTATGAGATTATCAATCCCACCAAAACCAACAGACATCACTTGCTCAAACTTTGTCCCACTTTAAGAGAGACATATTACTTCGATATAGCATCTTACGACGCCATAAAAATTGTCTCTCATCGATGAGAAGCTTTAATTATGACAGTCTCGAAATCATAGTGTAAACTAACCACAGTTAACGTTCCCGAGGTGCAAAATGTCTATTTATTAAAATTGGAGTTGATTCAATATGGCGGATGAAACATTGTAGTAGTCGACAAAGTTGCGGAGGACAAAGGAAACTGGAGAAAAAGCAGACGACAATCGGTAAAGTATTAGTACCTATAGAAAACGTTCGTACGTTGTATACATTTGTGTATATACTTTTACTTTATTTAATGTTCGTTTATATTTCTATATATTATATTGTGTTCGTACTTATATGCACACACACACACAGACAGACACACACACACACACACATATGAAGTCATATACGAGTATTTGTACCAATTTTTGTCAATACCCACATGACTTGAATTATTCAATGAATGATGAGTTTAATACTTGATGATACTAGTAATTCATTGTCAATTACCTTTTCAAAATGGTGACTAAAGTGGTTGGGTGCTATCTGAGACCATCGGAAGGTAAAAGGCCATTTTCCAAAAGCTTTGATATTCCTGTTTAAGCAGTGAACAGCTTTTCTGACATTAACTTTTCTGGCTTAGACTACATAGTTGCTAAATTCGGTTAGGTTTACTTGTTTAACAGCATATCAACTCCTTATGGGTTATTTAATGCCAAAATTTGATTCATTTGTAACTGTTTGAACCGTTTTTTACCTCTTTCATATACTGTTTGTTCATAGAATAATATGTGCATATCTGTTGGGACACTTTTGCGTATTCTTATCCATACTTCTTGTACAGGATATCTCAATATACATGGGACCCTTGTACTTGCTAATAACTCTACTAAAAATAATGTTGTGTTCTTTTTTGTTTCAGATTTGAAAATAGTATACTATAACAACAATCAATCCTCGATCACAATGCCTTGGACCAGAGAGGAAAAATATTTTGCCTCACTACTTATTTGGAGAGAAAATCATTCAAAACTGTGCAAGCAAAATTTCGTAGCAAGTTTAACTTAAGCAATTATCCCCAAAAAAGCCAAATTTATCGTTGGGTACACAAATTTTAAGCCACTGGGTCAGTAAACAAGCTCAACAAGAAGGCAGAAAATTACAGATTAGATAGGAAGTTGACTGCAAGATGTCTTGACAATGTGGATGCGATGTGAGATTCTGTCGGAAGGAATAAAAAAAAATCCCTCCGAAGACGTTCCCAAGAATTTTGACTTTCACGTGCACTGTAGGATAAAGTCAATTGATTTCTGCCCTTGTCATCTGGTTTGATTGCTTTTTAAGACTCATATGAAAGATGACTTGATGCAATAAGAATTATCATATTAATGGGTTGCATCTATTTTGAGACACCCTGTATATCATGTGTGTTTCTTTATGCGTAAATGAGTTTATCTTTCCTTCTGTTTATCCAGTGTTAGTATATCATGGATATACTAATGCTGATATCGGACTTTGGTGAATGGGGTATCGACTCAATATCTTTCCTAATTCAAAGCCATCCAATACTATTCTTATATGAAAAATGTATTTTTAGTACATACTTGAATTTACATAAAATTTTCGTCAAAATAGTTTTATCATTTCCAAATGATTGAATGGTTGATTTTAACAGCATGACAACTCGTCAAGGGTTAGTTTATGCCTACATTTTAGAGAGTCACCTTCATTGTACGTTCATATCTATATTTTTTAGTTGTATACTTGTTTCTTAAGAGATATTTTACACTGTTATATCGCATACAATTTATTTTGGTTGATTGGTTGGTTATTTGGTTGGTTGGTTGGTTGCGCTTTATGGTGTATCAATACTTGTAAGTTATTTAATGCCAAATCCTATATATGTATATATATATATATACATATATATATATATATAATTCATATATATATATATATATATATATATATATATATATGTATTAGTGTTTATATATATTTAATAGCATGGATTCTTATCTGCGACCGCTGCCGTCTTTACATGGTAATCATCTGCCTAAAAATTAATATATATTTATTTATCATTATATTACATAATAGCTCTATCGCAGATATTGACACTCTTTAAATCATACTGCATCTGGTCTGCCATTTACCATATATATATATATATATATATATATATATATATATAATTCGTAAATGAATAGTTTGTAGGTAACATTAATTTTAAACAAGCCAGACCTCTTTTGTTTGTACACAGTTAAATGGTCTCAAGTATAGCTATGTATTGTTTGCATATAAATGGTTTCACGTATTGCTATCGAACACATTTGATTCAATCTAATATTAATCATTTGTTTGCACACGGTTAAATAGCTTCAAGTATTGTTAACACTAATAGTTATGTTTGCACGCAGTTTTAAGTATTGCTGTTTAACACTTTTAATTCTATATAATATTGATCCCTTGTCAAAGATTAAACAGTTCTATTTGACCTATATCTAATAGGTACTACTTGTTCCGGTCAAAGTGGACCTGAGAGCATGAAGGAGTACTCATTAAAACTCCAAAACTAAAGCCTCACCATAGGATGCAGTATAATGCCATATCCGGGACACTTAATGGTTTCTAGTACTGCTATCTAACACTAATAATTCTATTCAACATTATTCATTCGTTTGCACGCAGTTAAATTGTTCAAATATTACTATACAATACCAATAATTCAATTTGATATAAATAATTTGGTCGCATACAGTTATCCGGTTTCAAGTATTAGATATTTCTATTTGATCCATAAATGGCACCCTAACAGGTACTACCACTCTGAATCATAGTGGACCTGAGAGTAATAGCAATGAACAAGTATTCTACATTCCCCAAACTTCAGTACTAAAGCTTCACCATCAGGTGGTTTAGTGTCACATCCATGACACTTGTTATTGGGGGGAGTACCTTTCTGCAGAGATGCAGTTGGCGTATTCTACAGGCCCAGCCGACTGGACTTACGAACAATTTTAAATCAGATCTATTTGACCCATAGATGGGACCCTGACAGGTACTGCTCTTCCAGGTCTGACTCGACCTGGGAGTAATGGCAATGAAGGGGTATTCTACACTCTCCAGATCTTCAAAACTGAATTCTCACCGTCGGATTCAATTTAGTGTTAAACCCAGAACACCCCTTTTGAGGGAATCTTACTCCTCTGCAGGGGATACAGTCGAAGCCCTACCAACAGGGTGTGTCATTCCTAAAATGCACTCGAAGCAAGAAAAGTCTGAGAACGATTGCCATAACGTTTTATATTTTCAATAAAATAACTTTTGACGTTGGCTTTTTTTTCCAGCATCTGTAGAAACTTTACTTTGTTGCGACACACGTTCACGCCAACAATGCAATCAAAATAACTTCCTGCAAAAGACACCAGATAGGCATCTACGCATGCGTCACCACGTAGCCAATCAGAAGCGGTGAAAATCAGAAAAATAATGGATTAAAAGCTATCGATTGGTTTGGGAATCGATTGTCATACACACGGCCGACAAAACTTATTTGAATAAAATAAAAACGGTGATAATGTTGCTAATGTATATTTTATAAGTATATCTACATGTCAACGTCATTGTATAGAAAGTGAGTGAACACACACACACACACACACACACACACACACACACAAACGCGTGTACGAGTGTGTGTGTTAGGACAGGTTTAGAAGAAAATTAAAGTTGTCCGATGATTACATTGGCAAGTCACTGATAGTCACCAAGCGCCATTATTTCTGCGTAAAAGTTATCCTAACGTAGATCTGCATATGTTCTATCACTGATATTGAGCACTCTTTATTAATGAATATAAGAATATATATATATATATATATAGTATCACCTAAAAATAAGTGCTCCCCTAACAATTTTTTCCTTGTAAAGACAAGAAATATATTTAGTTATAGAATCTTAACAAAGAGAAGATCGTTGGCTGATTTAAGAATTAACCCTTTCATAACTACCAAGAATTCCTCCTATTTCATTATCTATTAAAAAGATAACTCGAAAATGTCAAGCGCCAAAATATCCGCTAATATTACATTATACGAGGGTCATTCAATAAATAAAGGGAATTTTGCCTTAGGATTTGGCAATAAGTAGCACTGTTTACACTGGCACTTTTTTCAAGGAAATCAAAAATCACAGATGCTTTCAGAAATACTGTCAGCATCACCTTCTTTACGGACCGTTGCGACCGGAAATTTTTCTTTACCGGAGAGTCAGTGTTTCCACTCCATGTACTGTCTTTTTGACTAAAACATGTTTCTTCGTACACATTACGCATTCTTATGCAAATTTCATATGGTTTGCACTTCTCGGTCACCATGAATTGGGTAAATGACCTCTGTTCAAGCCTCAAGAACACTGTTTTATTTGTCGCCATTTTGAATAGCCTTAAAACAAATATTTCTGTGAGATTAAAATGATTTTTGCTATAAACCAATTTCAAACAGTGCACCGTTCTCATTTGTGGAAAAAAATTCTGAAAAAATATTATTTTGCATTTTTTTTTAATTCCTTTATTTATTGAATGATCGTATATTTGATATAATACACGAGTTGTGTTCAGAAAGCATCATGACTGAAGCTGTATTTACCCACACAGAAATGACCAATGAAAGAAAGGTTAATTTTCTTCAAAATAGTCACCTTGGCATTGCATACATTTATTCCAGCGAGTTTTTAATTGGTCGAAGTACCTCTGAAACTTCTATTTTAATATGGTATATAAATAAGTTGTATTTCTTTTAATGTTCTTTACGTTCTCAAATCGTAATGTTGGGATGAATTTTCAATTTAGGAAACAAAACGAAAACAAGTTGCTCGGAACTAGTTCTGATGATTAAAGAGGCTACTTCATTTAAACAATCCTGTGTTTGACCAAAGACATTTTCTTCAACGAGGATTGAACCTTGCATCATTTATTTTTATTTATTGGTACGGATTCCTTTTGGCTTCGGCATGATCACTTTGTTATATATGCAGCTCAGTTGCGTATACATATTTATTTAGATTTTAAATTTGGAAATATTAAATGAGAGAAAAATCAATTTGAAGATTCTATCTCTCTATTTTTACCTCCTTTCATAGACAGACTGACATAGATAGATAGATAGATAGATAGATAGATAGATAGATAGATAGATAGATAGTGGGATATAGAAAAATTGACTCCTGAATAGACATGAACGTTGTACATATCGAATGTATGCGGTAAATGTTAAAAAAAAACGACTCTGAGGCTCTAATTTGATTTCGCTGTTTTGTCTCGGTGATGTTTTGCTTAAGTCCCTCGATGTACTTAACCTTCAGCTAAATCATATATCGAATTCGACAGCGAGTCAAAATGGCGACCGTAAGAAGCACCATTTCCCCGCCATTATGGAAACGGCACAGGCTTTCTCTCGGCCTGTACTTCACAGACAGGCCAAATATTCATCGATTTTTATCATAGGCGGCATAATTGATTTCTCACTGAATTCTGGTGAGCTGCAGCCTCGATTCGGCAGGCGGTTTATGCGCCGACTCCTCCCCACTGAAAAATAATACGTCTTTTTTCGTAACATCTACGAGATGTCCGTATTTTTCTATGTCTGTGTCTTGATCTCTAGAATGCTGAGGTCTGTGCATTCGTGTGTTTGTCCGAGGAACACGACCAAAACAAAAATCTTCACCCTGCTGAAGGTGGGGGGGGGCTTAGAATATGCTAACTGTACCCCTAGCAAAGAGGTAGGTATTTACCTCTCTGCCACGAGCAGGATGTGACACAAGGTGAATTTGTTAGGTGGAGAAAAGCCGGTTTGAATTCAGAGTTTTCCTTCTAGACTGGTCGTCATATCAACGATCCCCCCCTCCAACCTACTGTTTAACTATTTTTGGAGCACGGATAGATAAATTCTTGCCTTTTTTTGGGGGGAGCATGAGCAGCTAGTCAAATGCAAACAGCTCGTCCAAGATTTGATCTCGGATCACTGATTCCATTTCCAATAACGATAACGTCAAACGCACTTGCAAAGGGGTAGGACCTCAAAAAAGGGACGTTCTGCGTATGATACTAAACCGCAACTAATAGTGAGACTCTACTTTTGGAGATCTGGGGAGTGTTGAGTAACCCAACATTGTTACTACTCCTTGATCTGCGCTCATTCAAAGTGGTCGTACCTGTTAGAGTCCTATCTATAGATCTTTTTAAAAAATTATTCCTATTCGAATATGGCACACCTACATTACTCATTAACACCTGTTAAAAGGGGAGGATGCCCCAGTGTGCCCATCATGCAAAGTACAACTCACAACCAAACATATCCTTCTAAATTGTAACAACCTTAAACATATCCGCACTAAGCAAGAAACCTGAGGGACATCTTTAAGAATACAAACCCTGAAAACATTTTTAATTTTCTAAAAAAAAAGCAACTTTTTCAGTAAGATATAACCAAACATCTCTATAGAACCGCTATTTTAATGACTGAAATTCAAAATAACCTTTTTGGCATTAAATGACCCACAGGGGTTGATATGCCATTAAACAAAACTCAAACTCAAACTCGAACCTATTCGATAGAACCGAATGCAAAAAAATATAAAGAAACACTTTCACCAAAAATTTAATTTAAAACTATACTGGACGTGATTCCGTAACCTCTTGACATAAAATAACTCGAGTCAGTTTCCTATGTCATTATAATAAATCAATCAAAAGAAAAGTCCAATTTACTTAATTGTTTTTCATAGATACTTTTTATTTCCTTATTGTACAGAAATAAGGAAGGCATGAAGTCTTAAAGCCTAGATACTTACTCAAAACCATGCTCAAACGTAGGCCGGTCAACTGGGGCTGCATCTCGGCAAAGGGGTAACTCCCCCAACGAGTGTCCTATACATAACATTAAACAATCTGATGGTGAGGCTCCAGTAATGCTAGATCTTTGGGGAATATGGAGTACCCCTTCATTGCCATTGCTTCCAGGTCTACTCTAACTCGGTGGGGTAGCACCTAATAGGGCTCTATCTATGGGTCAAATAGATCTGTTTGACATTTAAACTATGTTCTTTGACATTTATACTGAATGCAAACAAATGACTTATGTTAAATTGTTTGAAATAGAACTGTTTTATTTAACTGTGTGCAAAACAAATGAGCGATGTTTAACTGCACTGGTTTACAAAGAAATTGAGGCAAGCACAAAAATACCCGTTTTTACCTAATTTGAGGGTGCTGAATTTAAATTTGAAATCCGTTTTTACTCATCACCTCTAGTTTTTTTTAGATATGCATAGTGTGCATTTTGTGCATATACGGTACATAAAGGCGTATATGAATTCAGGGTTAATTCTAATATTGTGAGACTTATGGCTTGTTTTTTTAGTTATTATGCACTAAATGTAAGTGATAGCATTACATTATATATATAAATATATATATATATATATATATATATATATATATAGTTATATATCAAACGGATTTTGACAGTTAAGGCAGCAGGTCTCAATCCACACTCTGGCAGTCATTGGAAGAGGTTGTCTCGCAGGCGGCGCAGGAGGTTGGTGTCCCTCAACTATCGTGTTGCACATCTTTTGGGTTACTAAATATTAGTATTACATTTTCAAATGCACATTTAGTTTTACTTTGTTATATTTTCAGATTCTCCAATGGCTTCAAGCACGTCAAAATGTCGAGGATGCCTCAACAAGGCCAATTATTTCTGCTACGTGTGTGGGGACTTCACAACAGTTGCACAGCGTCGAACCATCACTTCCCTCCTCAGAACCGCCTACTTTCACTATTTTGACTCTAAAATTGGTGATCAGGACAAGTCTTGGGCCCCACACATCTGTTGTAAACCCTGCTACAATGGACTAACTGCATGGTTTAATAGCGAGAAAGCGGCTTTCAACTTTGCTGTCCCGATTGTTTGGAGAGAGCCGCGAAATCACGCAGATGATTATTATTTTTGTTTAACTAATATAACTGGTTTCAATGCATCTTCTAGGAAAAAGATCAAATATCCCAACTTTCGATCTGCTATGAGACCCGTTCCCCATTCAGATGATCTTCCTGTACCCACACCTCCAATAAATAAGGATCTTCTTTCCTCATCAGATGAAGAAATGCCTTCAAGGGAGGATTCTGCCGAGACAATATCTTTGGAAGATATTGAGTCTACATATTCGGGAACAAGTGGCAATGAGTCACACTGGATCACGCAAGAAGACCTGAATGATCTTGCTCGTGATTTGTATCTGTCAAAACAGCAGTCAGAGCGCTTGGCTTCACGGCTTAAACAGTGGAACCTAATCCAGGAAGATGTAAGGATCACCAGTTTCAGGAATCGGAACAAATAAGGTCATTGGTCTTCTTATGGGTATGCAAGCGGACTTCACAAAGTACTATTGTTTTCTCTGTCTCTGGGATAGTCGAGCTGTATACCAGCATTACAAGCAGAAAGACTGGGGGTCTAGAAGCACTTTTGTTCCTGGCGAACACAGCCTCAAGGAGAATCCTCTGGTGGACATGAATAAGGTGCTTCTTCCTCCTCTTCACATCAAACTTGGTTTGATGAAGAATTTCGTGAAGGCGTTGCACAAAAATGCTGCTGCCTTCCAACACTTGTCTACTGTGTTCCCAGGTCTTCGTGCTACTAAGCTCAAAGAGGGTATCTTTGTCGGACCTCAGATCCGAGAAGTGCTTTTGAGGAGCTTCTTAACTTAAAGGAACTGAGAGCATGGGAAGCATTCAAGTCAGTCTGTAGTGGCTTCCTTGGTAACACACGCGTACCAGATTACCAAGCCTGTATTGAGAAGTTGCTAAAGTCTTACGAGGATATGGGGTGCCGAATGTCACTTAAGATTCATTTTCTCCATTCCCACCTCAACTTCTTCCCGCCAAACCTTGGAGCAGTGAGTGATGAGCATGGAGAAATATTCCACCAAGACATTACGAAGATGGAGAGCAACTATCAAGGCAAATGGAACCCCGGCATGATGGGAGACTTCTGCTGGATGCTCTTGCGTGACATCCCAGAAGCAAAATACACCAGATCTTCTAAGAAAACACACTTTTCACTGTCTGTGGTACTATGAATTGTGTAATTGTGTCATCCAAGTATATTGATTCAATCAGTGTTCTTTATCTATCCTGTTTTATCTGTTATAAGCTGCTGCAACTCTTGAAATATGCACATATATTCCCTGTTTATACTAAAATGAGACTATTTAAAAGCCAGAAAACTAGAGGTGATAGAGCAAAACTATTTATAAATTTGAATTCAGTACACCCAAATTAACAAAAAATAGCTATCCCCATTCTTGCCTCAGACCAAAAATTCATTTTTGTAAACCAGTGTTGTTAGTGATACATAGCAATACTTGAAACCATTTTAAATTTGTTGACATGCAAAACTGAATTGTTTGAAATAGAACAGTTTGATCATTTAGCTGTGTGTAAACAAATGACTGATGTTTAATTGAATTCTTAATGTTGAATAGCGATGCTTGAAAACATTTAACTGTGTGCAAACAAATGATTAATAGTAAATAGAATTATTCGTATTAGATTGAAATAAGTGGAGTAGTCTTACCCCTCTGCAAAGATGCAGTCGGTGTATTCTATAGCTCCAGTCGACTGAGCCTTGTAAATGGTGTAATAGGTTAGATCAACGTTTTTCATACGGCCAGCTATATGTCGTTCTCTACAAAATCGTACAAAAGTTCTCTGAATATTTGCAAAAATGGAAAAATAGGAAATACAAAGGAGTTTACAGAAACACATCTGATTTTTTTTTATTTTTAAAATTCTTTTTCTTGTAGAGGAATATCATTTTGATATAATCTAATATAGACAATATATTTTGAAATGAAATATCTATCAGAACCATTTCATTTCAAAATATATAGTCTATTTTCTCGGGTATTTCCCGGTACCTCTGGTGACCACAAAGAGAAATATTTTCTCTCTCCATCAAAGTATGAAAAGTAAATGTTCAAATGAAAAGAGAAAACATTTATAACATTTGCTGCAGTATCAACTGTATTAATAATTGGCAAAAATTTGTATTTCTTCAATAGATGGATAAGCGGGTTGAGGTTGAAGTACATTTCAAATGCATATATTAATGAAATATTTTCCTGTGCATTTTATTGTGAAAATTGTTTTCAATGTATTTTTATAGTAAAAATTATTTTCAATGAATTTTTAAAGTAAAACTATTTGCAGTTAATTTTTCTAGTGTTGTATTGTCATCTGTTGATTCATGCAGAAATATACATATATATATACTGGATACATACCGACGCAATGATAAAGACGCAGGAAGACTTCTTTATGAAAATATATACCTCTCACTTTATTGCAAGGGTTTGAAAGGGTTGTTCAAGGTTTGCGTGTGAGAGGGAGCTGGAGACCGAACATAACTGAAATATTTTGACCACAAAGTCATGGCCGTCAGCGTTGGGTCTTTCTCGTTCTCCAGGGCTGCTCAACCGGAGCCCTGGAGTCCATTCTGCTGGGTGCTGGCTTTCCTTCTTTCCCTACCACATCTCGTCTATCTCCGCCTCCAACTCTACTCAACTGTCCTCTTCTGTTCAATTCGTCGGCCTTATATTACCTTCAAACTCCCACGCGGTGATATGGACACGCCTCCACGCCTCCGCAATTTCTTCCGATATCTGGCGATCGGGATGTGTCACTTCCGCTATCTTTGGAATGGCCTGCGTGATCGTCATCGAGCGGAAATAACTGTCATGCAGTTCAGAGGTCACTCTCTTCCGGTGCGTCAGTCTATGAGAGTATAATGGGATTTTTTTTACCTCGTCCCATTTCATCAGCCAATTTCCGCCCACGCGATTTCCTCTCATAACTGCCATTAGAATGTGTCACTTCCTTCCGGTGCATCACCTTGAATGGCATTTTTGGCCGGGTCAAAAGGTCAAAACATAACACTAGTAAAAAATATTAACAATGTATTTTTATAACAAAAATCATTCAAAATATATTTTTATTGCAAATTATATTTTCAATGTCCTTTCATAGTAAAAATCATCTTAAATGTATTTTCGTTGCGAAATATATTTTCAATGTATTTTATAATAAAAATTATTGAAAACGTATTTTCATTGCAAAATATATTTTCAATATCATTTCGTAGTAAAAATCATCGAAAATGTATTTTTATTCTAAAATATATTTTCAGGGTAAAAATCATTTTAAATGTATTTTTATTGCAAATATGTTTTCAATGCATTTTCATGATAAAAATCTTTTTCCACGCATGTTTATAGTTCAAATCTTTATTTTATGTTTAAACCTGTGTTTTTCTAATAGATTCATATTTCTGTAATCACTGAATATTAGGAAAATACATCTATCAAAATTATTTCATCAAAACATTTTGTTCTCTTGGCTTTTTTATAAGAATCCAGACAGTTGGTGAAATTAGAAAATTTGAGTGTTCATTGGTCCTCTTTATACAGCAAACAAGTCGACGGAGAGCATCCTCTTATTGGGCCCGGTGCACTGTACCTTTTGACATAATACAGTTTTCCTCATGAGAAAAATGGAGCTGCCATCGATATAAGGTCCCTCACAATATATACAAATCGTCAAAAGGCATTGTCGCAACAATATGTAACTAATTATACAGAATTAACATTTCCAAACGTTTAAAAAAAGAACAAATTATTTGACTTATTAAGTCGTAATTTCTACATGACTTACTGCTATTGACATGTTAACGACCATTGGGAAATCTAACCTCACGGAGAAAATAAAACAGGAATTCTTGTCAGTACTATTGTATGGTTACACCAATTGGACTCTAATGAAACGTTACTGGAAAAAGCAAGACGGCAACTACAAAAGGATTTTCGTGCTATTTTGAACAAATCCTGGAAGCAGTACCCCACAAAACAGCAGCTTTACGGCCACTTACTTCCCATCTCATAAACTATCCAAGACGAGTAAGTCATACCGGACATTGCTGGTAAAGTAAAGACAAACTCATAAACGACATTCCCCCATGAACTGCGCGACCGCTGGATGCCGCCTATAGGATTTACTAAGAGCAATTGCCAACAGAGATGGATGGTGAGAGAGAGTCACATCAATCTACGCTGTCGGAACGCCTTCAAGATGATGATGTAGCCTTAATGCTTATTAAATACCAATTCAATGAGAAACATTCCTTCCTTCCTTCCTTCCTTCCCCCATAAGGAACATTTATGGCGCTGTCTGCTACCGAAAACGATTTCTGTAGTGATAGTCTTGTGGTTGAAAAAGAACAAACACCAAGTCCTTTTAAAAAGTGTATAGAATCTTTATAATTACTTTTGGAAACTATTCTGGAATTGGGGGGGTGTCAAACCAGTTGCTCAGGAGGAGGACATTGTGGGAATTTTAAAAAAATTAAATAAATGCCAAAAGTAACAGTTTCCGAGGAGACCTCTAACAGGAAGCAAAATCGGCGCATACTTAAAAAGAGGAGCTTCCTGGTGCCAAAGAGAAACTCTCCCTTAGTTACCTTAAGAAGCCTCGACCGAACGAACCTTTTTCTCGCTGCTGCTGGTAGGGAACGTACATGTCTTCTGAGTCCCAAACTTAGCAACGCATTGTGTATCTCCTATTAGTAGCAGCCACAGTTGAACAAACCCACTGAATACGGATACATATGACGGACCCTCAACTCATAATTTACAAAAGATAATTCCCTTATGTTCTTCAAATACCTTGTTTGGGTAAGCCGACTGCTTTTACTGGTTTAGAAAAACATTCCGCGCCACAGAATAGTCGTAAACCCCACAAACAAAATTTAGTCTAAAGGTATCATTCTCTTTTTCCCTCCGTCCTTAATTCCCTTACAACTTCGACAGACAAAAAGAAGACAACAAGTGAATGGGGTCGGAAGAAGAAAACAAATCAGGTTACAAACCTCAGAATTTCCCTTGCCCAGTCGGCAGGAGCTGTAGAGTACACCGACTGCACCTCTGGAGAAGGGTAAGACTCCACCTCCAACAGGTGTCCCGGATATGACACTAAACGATCGGATGGTGAGGTTCCAGTAATGCTGAAGCTTTGGGGAATGCGGAACACCCCTTCATTGCCATCGCTCCCAAGTCCACTCTGGCCCGGAGTTGTAGCACCTGATAGGGTCCTATCTATGGGTCAAATAGAACTAAACTGTGGTTTCGAGAATTTACTGCTTTTTGCATTTAAACTGCATATTTATGCTGAACGGAATTGTTTAAAATTGAACTGTTTTGACATTTAAACTGCATACTAATGCTAAACTAAATTGCTTAAAATAGAACTGTTTTGACATCTAAATTGCATTCTTATGCTAAACTGAATTATTTGAAATAAAACATTATTTACATTTAACTTTGTGTATTGCTCAGTCGGCAGCGGCTGTAGAATAGACCGACTGCACCTATGCACCTCTGAATAGGTGCATAAGACCCCTCCCCAATGAGTGTCCTGTATATGACATTAAACAATCTGATGGTAAAGTTTCAGTAATGTTAGAGTTCTGGGAAATGCAGAGTACCCCTTCATTGCCATCGCTCCCAGGTCCATTATGGCCCTATGTGGTAGCACGTGATAGGGCTGTACCTATGGGTCAAATAGAACTAAACTGAGTACTTATGCAAAACTGAATTGCTAGAAATAGAACTGTTTTGACATGTAAACTGCGTACTTAATGCTAAACTGAATTGCTTGAAATAGAACTGTTTTCGACATTGAAATTGTACCTCCGCTAAAATGAATTGTTTAAAATAGAGCTGTTTTGATATTTAACTGTGTGTAAACAAAATCTAAACTTATATTAAACTGAATTGGTTGAATATGAACTGTTTGAACAAACTGAATAGCTTGAAATAGGAATGTTTTTGACAATAAAACTGTGCACTCATGGTAAACTGAATTGTTTAAAATAGAATTGATTATTTGTATAAACATGGATTTGGCATTAAATAACCTACAAAGGTTGATATGCCTTAAAAACCAAACAACCAAACCAAACAATTAGAATTTCCCAACAATAACAATTTACCACAACCACAATAAACCTTTCTTTGATGCCGTAACATCTTTGCCAACGGCTAATACTAATGCTGACTAGAATTCCTTATCCCTGAGCAACTAAGTTCGCTCCCTGTAAGGATAAGAAAGAAAGAAAGAAAGAAAGAAAGAAAGAAAGAAAGAAGTCATGTGTTCTGTATTTATGACATCTAGCTACCGAACGGGAACATTCTGTTTATCTTTTTTACAAATACTGAAGGTATATTTCGATAACACTTTTACTCCTCTTTTTCTGCACTCGAAGTCAACGAAGTCATCTCCAGGATATGTCTCCACTAACGACACAACTTAGCTGTCATCAGCTACATAACTCACTTTTTTGCGGTAAGACCATCCTCTGCGTCCAAAAGTTTTCATAACAAATTTTCGTAGCAAGCATAAAACTGTTTGGTCATCTATAGAGGACAAACTGTTCCAAATTATATATATATATATATATATAGGAGGACACGTGTGTGTGCGCGTTCACGAGAATATATTCAAATGTTTCCCTTGCGTTTTCGCCACCGGTTAATCACAAAGCAAACGAAGGCATAAAACTGTTTTGATCATTTTCACAGGCTACAGATTTGGGTATTGGCAATTGAGTTTACGAGATTGGATTTTGCCCTAAATGAGGCGAAGTCTACTGGAGGGATGTACGTTTTTTGTTTTTGCTTTTTTTGTTTTTGTTTTTTTTTGGGGGGGGGTGATATTCGAGGATTGACGAAAGAAAGAAAGAAAGAAAGAAAGAAAGAAAGAAAGAAAGAATAAGTTTAAAAGTAAAACGAGATTAGAAGAAAGAAGGAAAGAAAAAACTATCGAATAAGAACATAGAAACGAAATGAAAAAAAAGAAAGAAATCCTTGAAGCAAAAGAGGACAATTGGGTATCAGAACAAAAATAAAGAAATAAATAGAACAATATTAAAGAGAACAAAGAAGAAAGAGTAAGGGAAAGAAATGGGGAAATCTGGGAATGAAGGAAAAAGAGAACGTTTCAACCGGCCTGTCCATAACAAATGAAAGCTATTTAAGAAAGCCATAACTACAAATAATCGTTTTCCTCGTGTAATATCTGCCGGGAGCAACATTGATTTCTGTCAGGGAAAATTACACAATGGCGAGAGAAAATGGCGGAGAAAAACTCTGCAAATGGCGTCGAAAGCAGAATCAGGAGCAAAAAATGCATAAAACAACGATGGTGAAAAAAAAACAAGTCCATTTGATAATAATAATAATAATAATAATAATAATAATAATAATAATAATAATAATAATAATGTTCTCTTATAGACATTATTATCTCGTCTGATAAAAACAGAATTTGATGAACTTTCCAAATATAAAGATCTGGAAATAGAAATTGCAAGAATATGTCATTTAAACGCAACCAATATTCCAGGAGAAGGAACGCCAAGAATGCTTAAGAAGAATATTGATACACACATTAAGAAAATCTCAGGAAATCCATTTTTATCTTAAACACAAATGATCGCGCTAATGAACACTGATCATATAGAAAAATATGCTCAATAAATTCCAAAGAAAAACATTCACTAACCTTAGATCTCAGGTGAAAGACTTTAAAAAGGATTGTATCAAACAGGAAATGAAGGAATAATAATAATAATAATAATAATAATAATAATAATAATAATAATAATAATAATAATAAAGAGTATAAGACTAGACAAGACTGACTGGGCAAAATGATCTACTGGAAATTATGCAAGAAATTAAATTTGACCAAACGATCGAATGGTATAAGTTGTGCCAATATACATGGGACCCATGTTACTGCTAATAACTCTATTAATAATAATGTTGTTTTCTTTTTTGTTTCAGATCTGAAAATAGTATATCCTATAACAACTATTAATCCTCGATCACAATGCCTTAGAAAAGAGAGGAAAACATTTTGCGTCACAACTTACTTAGAAATAAAAATCATTCAAAACTGTCTCAAAATAGATGCAACCCATTAATACGATAATGATTTATAACTGAGTCAAGAAACTCAGAAAAAATTGCATGATCTGGGAGCTGGTATGATAATGATTTAAAAAATATATTAATTTGATATCTCAAGCTCAAAGGATGCATTTTTTACAGGACGTGTTCCAAATGACCTCCTTTGCGCTTGTCTCAGTAATAAATCATTTTCATATTAATAAGTTGCATCATTGTCAAATTAATGGGTTGCGTCTATTTGGAGACGCCCAGTAAATGCACAAACCAGAATCCGTCCTGAAAAATGAGACGCACAAAATTCTTTGGGATTTCGAGATACAAACAGATCACCTAATCTCAGCCAGACGACCAGATTTAGTGATAGTCAACAACAATAACAAAAGAGAACCTGCAGAATAGTGGACTTTGCCGTTCCGAACGACCACAGAATGAAACTGAAAGAAAGGAAAAAGAAAGATAAATACCTGGACCTTGCTAGAGAAATGAAAAAACTATGAACCATGAAAGTGACGGTGACACTAATTGTATTTGGTGCGCTCGGTACAATCACGAAAGGATTGATAAAGAGACTGATGGACTTGGAAATAAGAGGGTGAGTTGAGACCATCCAAATGACTGCACTATTAAGATCGGCCAGAATACTTAGAGGAATACTCGTGATTTGAGAAGACTTGCAGTCACTTAACCTCCAGTAGAAAACCATCTGCTAACGCTAGTGAAAAGAATTCTCAAATGAGTAAAATGATAATGATAAAGCCAATGTACCAAATTAGCATAAAAAGAATATAAGACTAGATACAACTGGGCGGGAAAGGTGATCCACTGGGAATTGTGCAAGAAATAGTGATTTGACCATTCTGCCAAATGGTATTTGCCGAAACCTAAATCCACACTGATGAATGAGACGCACAAAAGTCTTTGGTATTTTGAGATACAAACAGATCACCTTATCCCGGCCAGAAGACTAGACTTCGTGAGAGCCAATAAAAAAGAGAACCTGCTGAATAGTGAACTATGCCGT
The DNA here is from genome assembly GCA_963585895.1 of Sepioteuthis lessoniana. NCBI lineage: Eukaryota > Metazoa > Mollusca > Cephalopoda > Myopsida > Loliginidae > Sepioteuthis > Sepioteuthis lessoniana. Next base: position 22,399,688 of record OY757946.1, read on the forward strand.
CCTAGCGGACTACAAAATGAAAATCAAAGAAAACGAAAAGAGAGTCAGGTATTTGGACCTTGCCAGAGAACAAAGAAAGCTATGATGGTGATGGTGATACCAATTGTAATTGGTGCGCTTGGAACGATCCGCAAAGGCTTTGTAAGGAGGATGAAAGGGCTGGAAGTCGAAGGACGAGCAGAAATAATCCAAACTGCAACATAGTTAAGATATGTCAGAATACTGAGAAGAGACATGGAGACTTAAGGAAACTTGCTGTCACTTAGACTCCAGTGAAAGACTCCAGTTAAGGCTGATATGAAAAACTCGAAAGAAGTAATAATGATATTTGAAAAAAATGAAAAAGAAAAATGGAAAGGAGAAACAAAGAAGAAGATAGAGCTAGAACATAGGATTGGAATTAGGCATGTTCAGCATCAAAAGTTGGAAAAGGGAAAAAACGGAAGGAATAAAACTGCCAAATCAGGAAAGCATTAGACGCTTGGAAAAGAATAGCTCAGAAGAATAAGAAAACTTCTCAAAACCAAACTGTGCATCAGAAATATCATCAAAGTAATTAACACTTGGGCAATGTTCCTTGTAAGAGACTCAAGATCATTCTTAAAATGAACAAGGGAGAAACCCAGGACACGAAATTTGATGACTATACTCAAGGCATGACGCCCGAGAGATGACAGACAAAAGCTGGAGTGAAAAACTCAATAGGAGTTTAATAATAAAAATTATAATGATAATGATAATACTGTTCTGGGGATTACAATATGAAAAAAAGAAAGGATAGACAAGTACTTAGACCTTGCCAGAGAACTTTAAAAAACGTATAGAATATGAGAATGGCAGTAATACGAATTGTTGTTGGTTCGCTTGAAACAGTCCCAATATGTCAAGAGAAGTTGAAAATCTGAGGAATCTGCAAGGATACCCAGAAGAGTCCAGGAGAACTAAGGAGCCTTGCTGTCATTCAGACTCCAGTGAAAGATTACTATCTGTTCTGGTGCAAAAAACTCGCAAGGCGTGAAAAAAAAAAGTTTATTTAATGGTGTATAAGCCGTCGTAGGTTATTTAATGCCAAAACTATCGTTGTAGAATAACAACAGTAATGCTATTTAACCCAAAGCTTCGGACTAACACCCTTAGGAAATGTATGATACATTTCCTAAGGGTGTTAGTCCGAAAGTGGGCGCAATAGCGCGACCGAAGTTTGAACTCGCTTACGCCATAACAATCAGAATAAAGATAATAAATTTAGGTTATGTGGAGACAGAGGTTTGGTCTGGCTTGGTTTTATGGTATATCAACCATTGTTGGTTATTTAATTCAGTTATTATAATTTTTGTTTAACACATTTGAATGTCAAAATAGTTCTATTTCAAGTAATTCGGTTTAGTATAAGTACGCAGTTTCAATGTCAAAACAGTTTTATTTCAAACAATTCAGTTTAGCATAAGTACACTGTTTAGTTCAATTTGACCCATAGATAGGACCCTACCAAGTGCGACGACCCCGGGCCAGAGTAGACCTGAAAGTGATGGCAATAAAGAAGTACTGAAGCCTCACCATCAGATTGTTTAATGTCATATCCAGGACACCTGTTGGGGGGGTCTTACCCCTCTTCAGAGATGCAGTCAGTGTATTCTGTAACCCCAGCCAACATGGCTACAGGACACTCATTGGGTGGGGGGGTATTCTGCAGCTCCAGCTTACTGGGCCAGTTGAGAATCCGTCCAAGAAAATGAGAATTAGATTCTCTCAGAGATCAAGGTACAAACGAATCTCTAAATCCCGGACAGAAGACCATACCTTACTAATTAACAAAAAATTGCCATCTCGTGGATTCAGCGCTTCAAATCGACCACAAAGTAAAAATAAAAGAAAACGAAAATAGACAAATACTTTGACCTTACTAGAGAACTAAAAAAGCTGTTTAACATGAGAGTGACGGTGATATCAATAGTAGTCAGTGCACTTGGCACGGTCCCTAACGGCCTGGAAAGGGGATTTGAACAAATTGAAATCAGAAGAATCGACACAATTCAGATGAGAGTACTGTTGATATCGGACAGATTACTCAAAAGATTCCAAGAAACCTGAGATTTCCAATCACTCAGACTCCAGTGAAAGACCATCACTTGACGTTGGTGTGAAAATTTTGTATAAAATAATGATATAAATCGTTGAACATTTATAATATAGGAAGCTAAAATTTATTTTCAAATCTCCAATCTGTCAATTTATAAATGTCAATTTGATTATAGATAATTCTGAAGCCGCCATGTTGGATAAAAGCTGTTGACTTTAGAGTTGAAAGAAAATTTTTTCACTCTAGCTAAGTTTTTTGTCCTTTTCTTTTTTCCCTTCTTCGTCACATTCATTCTCTTTCTCTTGATCTCATTCACATTGTCTTTCTTTTTTTTTTAAATCTTTTTATTCATGCCTCCACATTTAATTTGTTTTCATCGTCGTCTGTTTTTTTTTGTTTTTTTTTGTTTTGTTTTTTTTTACTTCTCGTCTTCTTTCTCTTTATCATCATTTTTCTTTCTTTTTCTTTCCTCTGTTTTTACCATTGTTGGTTATCTTCCACTTTTTTCTTCTTTTTCTTCGCTTTTTCTGCTTCTCTTTTCTTTAACTTTTTCTTAACTATTTTATTTCTCTCTCTCTCTCTCTCTCTCTCTCTCTCTCTCTCTCTCTCTCTCTTTCATCATTTCTTCTTCATCTTTTCACATTTTCCCTTATTTGTTTTATATTTTATATTAATTTTTTCTTTTACCTCTTTAATTTCTTTGTCATTATATTCCTCAGACATTTTCTTCTTCGTTCTATCCATCACCTTCATGCTTCTTCTTCTTCTTCTTCTTCTTCTTCTTCTTCTTCTTCTTCTTCTTCTTCTTTGCCACCAATTCTTCATTTTCATCTGGTCTATATATATAATAGGTCATCTGTTCCTCTTGTCCCTTCTGACATCCTTTCTGTTCATCAGGAAATAGCTCGCGGCTTTCAAGCGAGTAATAGATCTCTTTTATTTGTGCTTTTAGGATCTTCCATATCATAGGTAAACACGTCATCTGTCTGTACTTGCTCGAAATGGCTCCATCTTGTTGGTCTTTTCGGGTCAGCTCAGTTTCTTCCAAGTCATCTATTCGTGTATTTTTGCCTCACGCGAGCATTTAATTACTGGTTATTATAATTTTTACTCAACCCGAGTTTTTAACACCTGTTATATAAGGTGGTTTTCACTTAAATCTGAGTGACAGTAAGCCAGAACTCTACAAAGTATTCTATCTGATCTTAATACTTCCGATTCTTCCTCTAATTTCCAGTTTCCCTGGTCTCTTCTCCCGGTCTTTGGGGACCGTTTCAAACGCACATTATTATTATGATTATTACTCCAAGCGTGTTTTTCACTCAAGCGTTAACTAATGGTCTTTCACTGGACTCTGAGTGGTAGCAAGTCTCCTCAGGTCTCCAGGACTCTTTTCACTATTCTGGCTGACCTCAACAATACTGTAGTTTGGATGGTCTCTGCTCGTCCGCCGATTTCAAGTTCCTCCATCCCTCTTACCAAGCCTTCGTGGATCGTTCCAAGTGCACTAATTACGATTGGTATCACCGTCACTCTCATAGCTTTCTTTGTTCTCTGGCAAGGTCCAAGTACCTGACTCTCTTTTCGTTTTCTTTGATTTTCATTTTGTGGTCCGCTAGGGCGGCATAGTTCACTATTCAGCAGGTTCTCTTTTTTTAGTTTTCTGGCAAGATTCAGGTATTTGTCTCTTTTTGTTTTCTTTGATTTTCTCTCTATGGTCCGCCGAGACAGCAAAGTCCATTATTCGACAAGGTCTCCTTTTTTATATATGTTTACTTTCACTAAGTTTGATCTTCTGGCCGGGATGAGGTGATCTGTTCGTATCTCAAAATCACAGAGAATTTTGTGCGTCTCATTCTCCCGGGTGGATTCTGGTTTTTGCATATACCTTTAGGCAGTATGGTCAAATTACAATTTCTTGTACTATTCCCAGCGGATCACCTTTTTCGCCTAGTCGTGTCTAATCTTGTACTCTTTTTTAGCTAATTTACATTATTATTATTATTATTTGCAACATTTTAACACTGTTTCTCGTTGGCTGGGGGCTCATTAAAGTCTCTGTGACAGCAAGTCTCCACAGATTTTCAGATTAGCCAATTTCAGTAGAGCTGTGGTCTGAATAGTTTCAATTCTTCCTCGATCCTCCATTTTACCCAATCTCTTTACCAGGTTATTGTGGACTGTTCCTAAGACTATAGGTATCACTGTTACCTTCTCTTATTATTATTATTTCACTCCTAATGAGTTTTTCGCATCAGTGTTGACTGATAGTCTTTCACTGGAGGCTGCGTGACAGCAAGTCTCCTCAGTTCTCATGGATTCGTCTCAGTATTTTGGCCGTTCTCAACAATGCTGTAGTCAAGATGGTGTCGATTTTTCCTCTGATTGCCAAATCCTCGTGTTCATTTTTCTACCCCTTGGGGAGCGTTCCAAGCACACTAACTACTATTGATATCACCTTCACCTTCCCTCATCTGCCACGGCATTTTTTGTTCTCTGTCAAGGTCTATTGTTTTGCTTTCTTTGATTTTTACTCCGTGGTCGGCCGGAATAGCAAAACCCACAAGGCGGCATGTTTGTTTGTTTGTTAATTAGCCGGTGGTTTGGATTTCTGGTCGGGATTCAGTGATCCATTTGTATCTCATATCCCAGAGATTTTTATGAGTTTCATTTTCTCTTAGGGATTTTAGTTTGTATATAAACCATTTGGTAGTATGATCCAAAATCAATCTCTTCATTATTATTATTATTATTTACTCATTAGATTCTTTTACATCAGCGTTAGCTGATGGTCTTTCACAGGAGTCTGAGTGACAGCAAGTCTCCTCAAGTCTCCAGGACTCTTCTCAGTATTCTGGTCGTTCTCTATAATGATGTCGTTTGGATAGTTTCCACTCGTCCGCCAATTTCCAAGTCCCCCAGTCCCTTTAATAATCCTTTCGATACTGTACCAAAAGCACCAATCACATTTGGTATAATTGTCACCTTCATGTTCCATAGTTTTTTTCAATTCAAGGTCGAGGTACTTATCCTTCTTTTCACTTTCTTTCAGTTTTATTCTGTGGTGAGCCGGGACAGCAAAGTCGACAATTTTGCAAATTCTTTTTTTTTCTTTTTTTTTTTTTTGTTGATTATTGTAAGGTCTGGACGTCTGGCCGAGATTAGGTGATCCGTCTGTATGTCAAAGTCCCATAGGAGTTTATATACACGTGTGTCACTTTCTAGGACAGATGCTGGGTTGTGCCAATACCATTTGTTCGTATGGTCAAATTTAAATTTCTTGCACATCTCCCAGTAGATCACCGTGCCCACCCAGTCGTGCCTAGTCTTATATTCCTTCTGTGCTATCATTATTAATATTCCACTTGAGCTTCGTTTCCCTTTACGTCTTTCTCTTGTCCTTTTTTTTTTTCACCCCATTTTATTCCGCTTTTTCGATTTTTTTATCTTTAGCTTTCTTTTTATTTTTCGTTTTCTTTCTTTTTTCTTCCTTTTCATTGTTTTTCCTTATTTTTTGTAACGTGAATTTTTGTAATATTTTTGTAACGTGAATTCCATCTTTCTTTACTTCTTATCAATTCATTACTCTGTCCCTCCATTTAATTTACTCCGTCTTGTTACTCATTTTTCTCTTTTTTCTTTCTTTCTTTCTTTCTTTTTTTCTTTCGAGTCCCTTTTTTATTATTTACTAATTGATAATAAACACGTGATAACAGTTCTGCCGTTCAAAATGCGCAAATACCTTCTGAGAATTTTTCTCTTCTTCTTCCCACACAAAAAAAATCAAGATAAGTACAAGAAAATTCGATTTGCCTAATTTGCCAAAGGCTGAAAAATCTTTTCAGGCCCCGAATTGCTTTCAAAGGACCACTTTTCTGCTCAAATTGCCGTAAGCATTTCTCTTCAATCGACTAAGGACGTTCGGACCCGGTGACCGGACAATAAAATGAGAAGAAAGAAAGAAAGCAAAAAAAAAGAATAGTTCTGTTTTTATTGGTCGATTCCAACAGAATGTATTCAACTCAGCCAATCAAATAACACCGCGAGGATTATAGCTTGGATTGTCAGCAAAATCTCAAAAACTTTCCATTTATGGCATCCTACAAAATATCTAATGAAAGAAAATGGTTTCACATTTTTAAAAAAAAACGACGATCTCCAACAGAAACTATTACTGATGCAGAGTACGCAGATAATCTAGCGTTTCTTGCAAGTACACCTGCTCAAGGGGAATCTCTTCTGAATAAACTGGAGTAGTCAGCAAAAAGCATTGGTCTCTACATGAACTCAGATAAATTAGAGTTCATGAATTTTAATCAAGCTCGTGTAAACTCATTAAATAGCAAGCCCCTGAACTTAATGGACTAGTTCATATACCTAGGAAGCAATACCTCATCAACTAAAAGCGATGTTGGCATATGCATAGGTAAACTGAGGACATCTATCAACGTCCTTAGGGAAATCTTATCTTTCTTATAAAATAAAACGAGGATTCACGCAATTACGTACACCTTCGGGCAAATACCCTTAGGAAAGGCGTGAACCCTCATCGCCCACCAGCTGTTCTACAAGGATCGCTGTGGCATTAAATAACCCACAAATATTGATATGCCATTAAACAGAGAAACCAAACCAATCCTTTTTTATAACTGATAATTGTGAGCTTTATTTCAAGGGACAAGTCACCACTGCTTAAAGCAGTTTCAAGCACTGTGGTCAGATCTTGTTTGATTTCCTCACACTTCCTTAGTTATGTAAGCAGCTTCAGTAGCTTTGAGACCCAGTATAAAATAATGCCCCGGTATAAAATAATTGGCCGAATTATAATGCTTGTATTTGCGATTAAATAAGATGTGCATAGAATAGGTAATGGCAATAAATATAATGATACCATTATCATTATCATTATTGGTGAGAATAAGATAAGCGGAAATTGATAAGACGCAAGAGAATAACAAGTGTAGATTATGTGGAGAAAAAAAAGCAACGATTTAACACATAATAAGCAAATGCAGCAAACGCACAAAATGATTATAAAACTAGACACAACTGGCTGGGAAAGTTGATCCACTTGTAATATAATGGCCGAGGGATTTTGTTTTATGCCTTTGGGTTTAGTTAGGCTGAGAACCTTTCGGCTCAGTGCAACATTAACACAGGTGCTCACGTGCGCGCATGCGGAGCGGACGTGTCACTCAGAGATGCCACAATAGCCCAGATGGGAAACGGGGCTAGCAAGTGCGAATGACGTCACGCACCGGAAGCGCGCAGAGGATTTTGGGATTTTGAAAAAAATCAGTGAGTAGAGTTGAGAACTGGACACCGAACGAGAAGGGTTGACTTTCGCTTGCTCGCAGAGGCCTTGGGCAGGTGTCGCACGAGATGGGGGCGGGGGATGAAAGAGCCAGAATAGAAAGAATTTGTATCTCTCTCCTTCTGTCGAAGTACCTTTAAACTCAAAGATAATAAAAAGTTTCGTACCTGAACTGAGAAGTCGTTACGTGTTTTTCGAATTTCGAGATTCCTATGTTCTATCTTTATGGACATTCGATGTACGATTCACACATAGCCATATCATGGCTATGGTACACACTGAGATGCTGTAAGCACAAACCAGAAATCATCCAAGAAAATGAGACGCATACAGTTCAAGAGATTTTGAGATACAAACGTCCCCGTTGTAAGATATTCAAGGCCCTTCTTGAAATGAACGACGGAAGAACTTCAACAAATGGACCAGAGGACAAAAAAGCTAATAACAATGAGAAGGCCTCACATCCAAGTGTTGACAGAGACAAACTGCATGTGTCAAGAAAGAAGGAGGAAGAGGTCTCGACAGCATTGAAGATAGCGTGGGCGCATCAGTATGAATAGAAGACAACATACGTGGTGCATTAAATAAGTTTCCAGACTTTTTTTAAATTTAAAATTGTCGTAGACTCTTGAAAATTCAGTATGTTATTGCTATATATCTTATGAAATGACTAACCAATTTTTATGATTTCAGCTTCAAAGAAACAGCTACAGCAGGAATTGGAATACATCCTACTAAAGCCTGATTGTCACAGCTGGTGAATTTCCAAAATGCATTCTGGATGTGAGGACACTTTAGAAGAATGATATGCAATAAAATACTGTTTTAAACTTGGAAAAAATGCCACAGAAACGTATGGAATGCTTCAGACTGCTTTTACACCATCTTGCATGAATCGGGCATCAGTTTTTGAGTGGCATAAGAGATTCAAAGAAAGCAGGCAGTCTATGAGCAATGATGAGCAATGATGAGAGGTGTGTAAGGAAGTCAATACACCAGAGTTGATTGGCCAAAGGGTTTGGGTTACTATGTTGAGGTTTTAAGGGAGTTCAGGAAGAGATTCCGTCGGAAGAGGCCAACACTCTTCAAATCGGGTCAGAGGCATTTCCACCGGGACAATGCACCAGTCCACAACTCCATCCTTGTCACAGACTATTTGACCAAGATGGGCATCAAGACAGTTCCTCAGCTTCCTTATAGTCCAGACCTTGCTCCCTGTGACTTTTGGTTATTCCCTAAGCTCAGAGGCTATCGTTATGAGACAACTGAGGAGATGAAAGAGGCTGTGACGAAGGTCATTGACACGCTCACCCAAGAGGACTTCCATGGGCCCTCCAGAAGTTGTTGGAACGGTACAATAAGTGCATTGCAGCCGGAGAAGATTACTTCGAAGGGGTCTAGTTTCATGAGTGTACTATCAATAAAAGTGCCCATACGAAAAAAGTCTGGAACCATATTTAATGATCCTCGTAAAAAAAGAGAAAAAAAGACAGCAACATAAAGATCAAAAGAACAAAATAGCTAGGAAACAGAAATCGGAAGAAAAACAACTGTGTGGATATTTCAAATGACAAACTAACGAAAGGGAAACTTTTAGAAAAAAATTGATTCTCTTTTTATAGCTTCACTAAACAACGACAAAAGGACCTTCTTTGTTAAAGCGAAATAGATCGGACGCAACAGAATACTCAGAAGAGTCCTGGAGACTTGAGGAGACGTGTTGTCATACAGCGAAAAACCATCAATTAACGCTGGCATGAAAAACTCGCAATTATTATCACATAATAAACGAATTTAGCAAATTGGCACAGAAGGAGTATAAGACTAGACACGACTTGGTGGGCAAGGTGATCCACTGGGAGTTGTGCCAGAAATTTAAATTTGACCAAACCAACAAATGGTATATGCACAACCCAGCATCTGTTCAGAGAATGAGATACATAAACTCCTCTATGATTTTGAGATACAAACCGATTACAGAATCTCGGCCAGACGACCAGATCTTATAATAATCAACAAAAAAAGCGAACTTGCAAAATTGTGGACTTTGCTGTCCCGGCTGACCACAGAGTAAAGTTGAAAGAAAATCAAAAGAAGGATAAGTACCTGGACCTTGTTTGGCAATTGAACCGTGGAACATGAAGGTGACAATTATACCAATTGTGGTTGGTGCTCTTCGTACTGTCACCAATGGATCATTAAAGGGGTTAGGGGACTTGGAAATAACAGGACAAATGGAGACCATCCAAACTACTGCATTATTGAGAACGGCCAGAATACTGAGAAGAGTCCTGGAGACATGGGGAGACTTGCTGCTCAAACTTCAGTGAAAGCCCGTTAGCTAACACTGATGTGAAAAAATCTCAATGAGTAAATAATAATAATAATAATAATAATAACTACAACAACAACTTGGATCTTGACAGTGACCTGAAAAAGCTATAGAACATGAAGGTGACTATGATACCAATCGTAGATTGTGAGTTTGGAATGGTCCCGAATGCTTGGAAAGAAGATTAGTGCGATTAGAAATCAGAGGAACGAATTAAGACCATACAGACGTCAGTTTTGTTGAAATCGGTTCGAATACTCAGAAGAGTCCTGGAGAATATAGGTGACTTGTTGTCACTCAGACTCCAATGAAAGACCATCAACTAACGATGGTGTGAAAAACTAGCAAGGAATAATAATAATAATAATAATAATAATAATAATAATAATAATAATAATAATAATAATAATAATAATAATGTGTGCTTATAATATGATAATAGCATTGTTAATTGTGTAGATGTCACGATTCGAAGAGTCGGAGAATATACAAAAAAGACCTAAGAGACTCTAATTGCAGGAGCCAGTAACAGCAATATGAACAAAAATAGTTTAAGGAAAAACAGAAAAACAGAGATAAAAAAAAAACGTCTGGAAAACAAAAATGGTTGTTTAAGCAACTGCATAGATACTTCAAGAGACAGACTTAGGAAATTATAAAGGAGAAAATCTGGACAAGGCGAACAAGGAAATCTTTGGTTTTCTTGTAAAGTAAAAATAACAGGATTTTATTATTTCATACACTCAAAAAGATTATGATTAGGCATTATTTATAACCAAACTCTACAGCATTAAAACTCTGTAATCATAAATATGATTATGTAACAGTTCAAAAATAGATACATATATATATATATATATATATGGAAATTTATTTTTGGTTTCAAAAATGTTACAATCATATTTTCTTTAGTGTTTGGTAATAAACGATACATAAGTCTGTTTTTATTGTATGGTTCTTCTACAAATGTTAAAATTTTATTTCGAAGTAAATGTTTATAAAATTTAAGGTGTACTTATTTTTGAGCGATACAATATATATATATATATATATATATATATATACACACACTTATATATACGTGTGAGTGTGTGAGCGTGTGTGTGTGTGTATAACTGGTTTTAAAGCGCCAGTTACTCGCCTGATGAGCCCCCTCAGTAGAAACAGGTCCACCGGGCTTAGTAACAAGCCACATGAGAAGGCCAGGAGTAGGACTAGGTTATCAGAGGTTATAGATTTCAGGCATACGTGCCCGGACCCACATTTGGGTTCGTGAAACTGCTTGCCTCATCAGGCTCACATTGCACTAAGTGAGCCGATGAGCAGCACTGACAAGCAGGGTTCGAGTCTCTGCTCGTTCCCGACCTCCCCTCCCCTTTATCCCCACTTTAATCGGCCTTCGGGCTTTTGACCTTGTGTCAAGTCGTGTCTGGTGGGAGGCAGCAACAAATATCGGCTATAGATTTGAGCATGCCTTGGGAGTATATTATAGGAAAGAAGGAGCTAGTCTCCACTACCACTCCCGGCAGTATGACAACCATTGGACCCTTCTCGTGTGGCTTGTTACTAAGCCAGGCGGACCTGTTTCCACTGACAGGAGGGGGCTCATCAGGCGAATAACTGGCGCCTTAAAACCAATTGTTCCGGGTAGATGGTGCTCGTCAGTCCGGTAAGACAGACCATCTGGGAGAAGGATACTCTGATTACAAACCACCGCTGTCACACAGTACACCCCACCCGGGGTGGGATGTCTGGAGTCAAGCCAAAGCTTACTGTGTATGCATGTGTGCGTGTGAGTATGCATGTATATATATATATATATATATATGTGTATGTGTACATGTATGAGTGTATGATTATTCATATATATGTGTGCGCCGGTACGTAGAAATTCCCTGGCTGGTGTTTGGGGCGCATTTAAACCATTAGGAGTGATGGGCTCTTGAGTTACTGGTGTGACATCCATCTAGGAGACGGAACCTCTGATCTAAAACCTGCAATCCACGCATTTACCAATCATCTTGCTTTTGCTTGTCATTGGGTTATATTTGCGAGGATTCAGTGAGTGGTATTGGTGTTGTACAAGCTTGTGCCACCTAAATCCATCGAAGTACTGATAGCTCAATGGTTCTGGATCATTCTTCCCTAGCAACTGTGGTGAGGGTGGGGATGAGCATTGAGATAGCTGTCGTCAGTTAAGACGAAGCAATTGCCACATATATATATACAACACCAGTTGCATCTTTCAAAATCTCAAAATGTATTCGCTTCGCTCCTTTAAATACAGAAAAAATCTAACTGAAAACACCTTATAACTCGTAGAAAAAAAAACCACCAAATTCTTGAAGCACTATATATAGAAATTAACAAACCTTCCTTAAACAGCCGCTCCGGGCAAATTAATTCAAAGTTGAACTCTAACTTCTAACTTTGAGGATTTTAGTCACCTCACTTTACGATCCTCCAATGACTGCCTCGCTTTAACTTACAGTTTAATTGATAGGTATGACCAATTAGTCTAACCTCTCAATTAAACTGAATTGACTCACGGTATCTTTCAAGCTGTTTAACGGTTATTCAAATTCTACACTGCCTATCAAATAAAAGATTGTTATTCAATTGTTTAACACCAGTGTAATGGCTCTCATTTACAAAACTTATCCTAGTTTGACACAAAGCCAGAAATATTGAACACGAAGTGAGAACTGAATCTCTAAAATGATCTGCATGCAAGATTAATTAGCAAGCCATCAATTTATACTGAATAGAGAATTGGATCCTCACTGACCACCTCATACTTGCGGCCTTGTGGAAAATCTAAGGTAGAGTTAGTTTTTAAATTGCCTCATTGAGGCGTAATGGTTCACAAGCTCGTCTTCTATTATAATCTAATGCTCAAGTGATAATATCATTTTTGATTGTATAATGTTCCATACTTCTAGCCTTGTGTCAGATTTAAGCTAAGCTTGTATTTTTGAGCTATTTTTAGCACCACCTACCCGTAGGCTAGTGAGTACTCCCATTTAACATAACTTTGTGTCATATCTTGACCTGGTATGATATAGGGGCCTGATAAATATCAATAACTTCGTTGATAATGCCGACCCTCATGGATATCACGTACTTCGGTAGTTCTAAAGGCGATGAAGAGATCAGAATAGATGCCTGCCAAGAAAATATTAATTTTGTTATCATTTAGGAAAGAAAATATACGACATGAGAAATAGGGGAATGAACGCACTTAAAGCAAAGTGTAACGGTTATAAAGTGTTTTTTAAATTCTTCCTGAGGGAAATCGCCTAAACGATCGAGAAAGATCAGCGTTCGCTAACGTCTGCCGAAGTTGATAGGCTAATAAAAATGGAGGGGCGTTATTGTAAGGTCATTCGATTTGGGAAGACGCCATTAACAGAATGGCCGCCCCAGTGAACTTATTTTGTCGTATTCGAAGAGATTGGTCATAAACTTTGTGTGTTCAACAGAAAAGACAATTGATTGTCTTCCACTTCCAAGATAATTTTTCTTCTCTTTTTCTTCCTTTTTCACTTTCTTTAGTTATTATTCTTCCACCTCCACTCTCTCTCTCTCTCTCTCTCTCTCTCTCTCTCTTCTTTTACAACCTCAATATTTTTTTCTTGTTTCTTTCTACAAATTGAAAGACAGAACCTAGATTGACTTAAACACAATAGTATCATGAGACTTTTAGTGTAAATAATTATAATAATTATAATAATAAGAACAACAACAGCCACATCAGCAACAACAACTGTTGTTGGATACTTCAAATTGCAAAACTAAAGAAACTTGAATAAACTTAATTTGTTTTGATAGCAGTAGAAATTAATGACACAAGAATTGATTATCATCTTGAAAAAGCAGCGGAACATAAGAGTGACAGTAATACCAATTGTAGTTGGAACACTAGGAATAATCCACAAGACCCTAGAAAAATGACTCGACAATGAGGATATTAGAGGAAGAATCAAAAGCATCAAAACCACAGCACTACTAAAATCGTCCAGGCTATTTAGACAAGTCCTGGGACCCTGAGTAGACTTGCTAATATTCAGACTCCAGTGGAAAACTTCCAATTAGAACTAGTGTGAAATCTCTAAAGGAACAATAATAATAATAATAACACAGGCGGCAGTGCTGTATTTTCGTGCTTTAATCCAAAACTGGTGACCTCGAAAAGGTAACTGAACTTTTGATCAAAAAATTGGCATTAACAAGCACGTTTTTGTTGCAATAATAATAATAATGATAATTCATTCCTAGAGAGTTTTTCACATCAGCATTAATTTATGGTCTTTCACTGAAGTTTGAGTGACAGCAAGTCTCCTCATGTCTCCAGGACTCTTCTCAGTATTCTGGTTGTTCTCAATAATGTAGTAGTTTGAATGGTCTCCACTCGACCTCTTATTTCCAAGTCCTTCAGTCCCTTTTATAATCCTGCTGTGACTGTACCAAGAGCACCAATATTATTGTTATTATAATTAGTATCTGTCGGTCTAAGGTTAGTGTCTGTTCGATTGGAATCTTCATTTTCTGTTATAGTAATTTTTTTAAAGGTTGGGGTGAGAAAAAGCGTCAAGAGTCGAACGAAATAATATATAAATGACAGAAATCACACATTGTAAAGTGAATTTAAGTCAGAGCGAGGATTAGCAATAGGTCTCCCCGCAGAGGTGTTTCTGTTTCTATCATATTTTAAACACCACTGCTCTTTAAGTGAGTGATTGGCCTTTTACTACTGAAAACTTGTCCGCACAATCTCCAAATCCTCAACGAAGGCATATGACCAACTTTGAAATAAATACACTATATACAACTTAAGAAGTATTTTGTAGAGCCTGAAAATCCACAAAAGTGGATAGCTGTACTTTAAGTATTTTAACTTAGTGGAATGCACAGCGGGGGGGGTGGAAGGGAGAAGAAAAAAGGAGAGGGATTTTTGTGTGTGACCCGCTGTAAAAGAACCCTTACCATGTGTGTTCTCGGTCACATCTGTGTCAAGCGTGCAGATAATAAACAACCCCTGGGTCTGGTATAGCCACAATATACTACCAATGAAAAATAACAAATCGAAACATAATTCAACATGGGGCCCAGACAACAGGTTTGGGTGTCATGAATGGCAGGTGCTCCCTTGATAGCTAACATGGAGGACCAGTTCGACATCCTGGGAATGTTGACTGTTCTTTTTTCAGGTACACAAACGATTCTTTTTTCAGGTACGCGAACTATGAACAAAGTAACCACTCAAATCAGAGACCACAGCATAGAAAATGGACTAGGGAAGATAATAAACTAGCACTATATTTAAAGCGATGTACTCCTATGGATCCCCACATATGGATGTGCAAAAGCAGGACGACTAGCACGAACTTACATACATCAACTATGTGAGGACACAGGATGTAACCCCGAAGACCTGCCGGAGGCGATGAATGATAGGGAGAAGTGGCGAGAGAGAGTCAAGGATATCCGTGCTGGCGGCACGACATGATGATGATGATGATGATATTGTTATTTTAGGAACAATTCTACAAAACGAGGGTATAGAAAAAGAATGATATAAATTTGAACAGAATTCGCTTGATTTAAAACAAACCAAATGCTCGCGGACCAGGTTAGGAAAATAATAAAGAATGATTAGTTTTCTAACCTTGAAATACTGGAAATCCACCAATAAATATACAGGCTAACGTATCAACAGACCTCTAATTCAGTGACAGACACACTAAACACAGGAAAATCAGAAACTCCTATCCAAAACCAAACGCTGAATGATAATAACCAATACACCGCAAACACAAATACGCAAACACTGACCCAAGAAGAAAAAAAGAATGTAGAAATCTTGAAAATAATCAGGTCTGAAAAGAAAACAGCATTGCCTTCTCTCAGGAACCAAGACTGGAGGACAGTCAAATCCGAAACCGGGAAAGTGAATGTCTTTTTGACAAATATCCCAACAAACATCACAGAATTAAACGATTCAATATATGCCGGAGCAAAATTGATCAGTGAATAGATCAGCGTTCCCCTGAAGACCACAGACAGATTAGAATTACAGATTTTTTTTTTTTAAATTACGACAACGAGCAAAAGAGACTAGTCAAAAAGTACTGGCAAAAGAAGGAAGACTAAAAAGATACTGAGACAGGACCAAAAATACAGACAAAACAGGACTTTCTAAAACAACGAATGAAAATTCTACCAATAGGTAGGAGGAGAATGGGCAAAGACATACCAGCAGCCAGATACGAGGCAAAAAGATCTTGGAGTAAAATATGGGTACGGAGAAAACAAAAAAAAAGCCGAATGAATAAATAACATGAAAGCAGAGTTGCGAATACTCGAAGAAGGTCACAAGGTGGAAATACACCTCGACGCACTCAAGTTAACACTAAAAAACACCAAACTAGAAAACCCCTGACCCAGTTAGCGTACATGGATTTCGGTTTTAAAAATTCACCAACATATACGATAGATTGCCAACCGAAATGAATAAATGCATGCAGAAAACTAAGATATCCGGATAGATGACCAAAGGGAAGACCACTCTGATCCAGAAAGACTCTTTCAAAGGAACCCCCGCCTCCAAACAAATATAGACCCATAACATGTCTAAAGATGATGTGGAAAATACTAACGGCAGAAATTAGTGAGAAGATCTACAACTCACTGATAAGCCACGGACTGTTCCCCGAGGAACAGAAAGGATGCTGCAAGGGGACCAGAAGCATTGACGAATTAATATATATAGATCAACAAATCCTCACCGTGAGTAAAACGAGACGGAAAAATCTAGCTATGGTTTGGAATTACTACAAAAAGGCTTACGAAATGCTCCCCTAAAGCTGGACACGACACTGTCTCAAAATGTACAAAATACTCGATAAAGTCAGACTGTTTATAGAGAAGACCATGGAAACCTGGAGAGTGGAATTGACAGCAAGAGGAAAAAGCTTAGTAAAGGTAAAGATACAGAGAGGCATATTCCAGGGAGATGCACTATCACTATTACCGTTTGCAATAGCGATGTTGCCACTCAATCACGTTCTCAGTAGGTGCACCGTGGGATACAAACTCAGTTGATCGCAAGAAAAGATCAACCACTTCATGTACATGGACGACGTTAAACTGTTCGTCAAAAACGAAAGAGAATTGGAAGCCCTAATACAGATTGTGAGAATATATAGTCAAGTTATAGGAATGGAATTTAGCAGAGAAAAATGCGCCATGCTAATAATGAAAAGCGGGAAACGATACATGAAAGAAGAAATCGAACTACCAAAACAAGAAAAAATCAGAACGCCCTGAGAAAAGGAAACGTACAAATACTCGGGAATATTGGAAACTGACACCATCAAACAAGTGGAGATGAAAGAAAAAATTTAAAAGAGTATCTCAGGAGAACCAGAAAGCTACTCGAGACAAAACTATATCGCGGGAACCTTCTCAAAGGGAAAAATACCTGAGCTGTCCCCTCGTAAGATACTCGGGACTGTTCTTGAAGTGGACCAGAGAAGCACTTAAACAAATAGACCAGAGAACAAGAAAATCAAAGACCATTCATAAAGCTTGCATCCCAGAGGTAAAATTGATATACTATATGTGTCAAGAAAAGTGGAAGGAAGAGGACTTGCCAGCATTGAAGACAGTGTTGACGTATCAAAACAACGACTCGAAGGCTACAAAGAAAAGCACGGAGGAAGACTGATCACTGCAACCGGAAACAATACTGACGATTAGCAGACCGGAAATAACCAGAAAACAAAAATGAAAATAAAACCAACTCTATGGGTGTTTTAAGCAACAAACAAGCGACATCTCACACGAGAAAACGTGAACATGGCCGAGAAAGGGAAATCTTATGGGAGAAACTGAATCTCTTCAAATAGCAGAGGAAAAACAGCGCCATACGAACCAACTATATCAAAGCAAGAATAGATAAGACGCAACAAACAGCAAATGGAGGCTATGTGGTGATAGAGACGAAACGATCAATCACATGATAAGTGAATGCTGCAAATTGGTACAGAAGGAAGATAAGACGAGACACGACTGGGTGGGCAAGTTGATCCACAACAATAAATAGAAATTTGACCATACCAACAAATGATATATGCACAACCCAGAATCTGTCCAAGAGAATGAGACGCATAAACTCCTCTGGGATTTTAGAATACAAACGGATTACCTAATCTCGGTCAGACGACCGGACCTGATAACAATCAACAAAAAAAGACAATTTGCAAAATTATTATATCAATTGTGATTGGTGCTCCTGGTACAGTCATCAAAGGATTGATAAAAGGACTAGGAGGAATTGGAAATAAGAGGAGGAGTGGAGACCATCAAAACTATAGTATAATTAAGATCGGCCAGAATACTAAGAAGAGTCCTGGAGACTTGAGGAAACTTGTTGTCTATCAAACTCCAGTGAAAGAACATCAGCTAACGCTAACTCTCAAGGAGTAAAATAATGAAGTAAAAATCAAAGAAAACGAAAAGAAAGACAAGTACTTAGACCTCGCCAAAGAACAAAAAAACTATGGAACCTGAACGTGACTGTGAAACTAATTGTAATTGGTGTGCTTGAAACCATCTCCAAATGCTTGATAAAGGAACTGGAATAGTTAGAAATCGAAGAACGAGCAGAAACCATCCAAACTACAGCACGGTTGAGATCGGCCAAAATACTCAGAAGAATCCTGGAGACTAAGGATACTTGCTGTCACTCAGACTCCAGTGAAAATCCATCAGCTAAAGCTATGAAAAACCTACAAGGAATAATAATAATAATAATAATAATAATAATAATAATAATAATAATAATAATAAAATGATACATAAACTCCTATGTGATTTTGACATACAGACGGTTCACCTAATCTCGGCCAGAAGACCAGACCTTATAATAATCAACAAAAAAAAGAGAATTTGCAAAATTGTCGACTTTACTGTCCCAGCTGACCACAGAATAAAACTGAAAGAATGTGAAAAGAAAGATAAATACATCGACCTTGTAGGGAATTGAAAAACTATGGAACATGAAGGTAACAATTATACCAATTGTGATTGGTGCTTTTGGTACAGTAACTAAAAGATTATAAAAGGGACCAGAGGACTTGGAAGTTAGCGGCCGAGTGGAGACCATCCAAACGACAGCATTACTGAGGACGACCAGAATAAAAAATAATAATAATAATAATAAAGAATTGAAAAAAACTGTGGAATATGAAAATGACAATCATACCAATTGTGATTGGTGCTTTTGGTACTGTCACCAAAGGATTATTAAAAGGAACTGGAGGATTTGGAAATAAGGGGACGAGTGGAGACTATCTACACTACTACATTATTGGGAACGGCCAGAAATACTGAGAAGAGTTCTGGAGACTTGTGGAGACTTCCTGTCACTCAAGCTCCAGTGAAAGACCCTCAGCTAACACTAATGTGAAAAACTCTAATAATAATAATAATAATAAAGGGTATGGCTAGAATTTGCCAACAACTGTCTCTGTGTCCCTCTCTTGGATCACATGACTGTAACTTTTTTGCAAAATTAATTTAATGAGAAGAATTCGACGGGTATAAATGAACAAACTATCTTTTAAGAAACGTGTCTTTACCGAAAGGGACAATTGATTTTTTAAACGATAATAAAGTAAAAATTCGAAATACCCAGAGTAGGAAAAACTGATTTTTCTAAATTTGTTCGATGATCTATATTTTCTTTATTTAACAGCATAACAACTTTTGGGGGTCATTCAAAGTCAAAGTCATCCTTTTAGAAGAACATCATTTACTATTTAACCCTTAGCTGTGGGGATGGATAAGGGGGTTCAAATCTTTCCCTAAGGTCCAAAGTGAAAGTAATAGTGTGACTACTGTTTGAATTTGTTTACTTTGAGGCCACAATGCAACAATGTATCTTAGAGACACCAGAGGAAAAATGGACTAAAGAAGACAACAAAAAGTAACCCACTGTTATTTTAAAAGCAAAGAGAGTATAGGAAACGGGAGATCTGGGCAGAATCTGCTAACTTTAATACAAGTCAAAGACTTGGCGACCAAGTGAGATTGATTCTAAAGAAAGGCTGGTTATAGAAATATATGGACAAGTAAATCGTTAAGAATATACCCAAAGAGACCCCCCTAAATGTATTGAAACACAAAATATTGAAAACCAAATCATCACGGAAGCGAGCACTTGACATCTACATTAACAAAAGGAGACAGGAAAAATGTTGAACAAATAAAAAAAAATCAGGAGTGAACAGAAGACAACTTTACCATCAAAAGGAATTAAGACAGAAAAAAAGTTAAGGTAGGCACCGAAAAAGTAAATAAATTATTGCAATATATCTCAACGGACAACATCAGCGAACTGAATGAGTTAATCTTTGTCGGAGCAAAACTTGTCTGTCATAAAGTAAGAATCCCCCAAAGAAATTGAAATATAAAACCTGGATAGAAGGACAAATAAAGAAACTGTGACAAGTGAAACTACAAAAGAAAACGTGACATACAGGAAGCGAACAGAAAGAAAAGATCCCAAAAAGACAACCGCAGACAAATCTGACAACAGAACAAGGAGAAATAAATCAAAATTTATCAGTGAAAGATGGAAGACTCAAAAGGTACCAGGACAGAGTCAAACAATATAAACAAAACAGGACATTTCCAAATAAAAGAAAATTCTGACAACAAGTTGGTGAAGGGTGTATAAAGACAAATCTTCAAGCAGACGTAAAAGAAACAAAAAAAATTGAAGTAAAATATAAACGTGGAAAGATCATCACAGAAATGCTGAATGGATAAATGATTTGAAAAAAGAATTAGAACTAGAAAAAGGCCCGAAGCAAAAATCACACCTGGACTCACAAAAAACAAACACAAGAAACCACCAAATTTGATAATTTGATAATTTGATACATGGATTCTAGGTTTTAAAATTCATGTCCATCCAAGACGGATTGACCCTGTAACTAAGTAAATGCTGGCAAGAAGCAAGGATACCCGAATGGGTGACTAACGGGAAAACTACCTATATATATGATTTTTAAACACATTTTGTAAATAACATTCTTAAACAAGCCGGAGCTCTTTTTTGCACTCAGTTAAATGGTATTGCTATATAACAGTCACAGTTTAACACCAGTCGTTTGTTTGCACTGTTTGTTCTATTTAACCCATAGATAAAACCCTATCAGGTGCTACCACTCCGAGTCAGAGTGAACCTGGGGGCAATAGCAATGAAGGGGTACTCCACATTCCCAAAATTTCCAAATTCCTCGCTATCAGATTGCTTAATGTCATATCCAGAACACTTGTTAGGGAGGTCTTACCCTTCTACAGAGATGCCGTCAGTATATTCTACTGCCCCTGCCAAATGGACTAACTTTGATTTGGTTTTACTTTCTTTGTTTAATAGTATATTAACGTTATACCGGACATTGACATGATGGTTAGAGTGTTCGCCAGTGGCCCGTGAAATCTGGGTTCAATCATACCAAAGACTCAAAAAATGGTACTTGATGCCTCCTCGCATTATAAGGTACGAATCAAGGGAAAAGTGGAGCAATTCAGGGAAAGGAGTAGCACCCTCCTATACACCTTGGTGTAGTAGCCATCGAAAAGGGAGCCTTCGGGTCACCCTCAACTAAGGTCACCAACTTTACTTACTATATCAACTTTCAAAGGTTATTTAAAGCCCAGGCTCTCTTTGAAGAATAGTAATAGTACACTTGTCCGGGAAGGATACGGGAGTCCATATTTTACAATAGTCATTTCTTTGTACTAACTTATATAGTTTCAAGTAACTAATAATAATCCTCAATCAACAATTACAACTTCAAGTAACTATTCTCAATAGAAATAATTTACAGTTACTTTCGGACAAATACCCTTGGAAAAGGTATGAACCCTCTTATCCTCCCAGCTATTGGTTAAATAGTACCACTACTGTTCTTCTGGGAGAATGACTTTGGCATTAAATAACCTACAAAGGTTGATATGCCATTAAACAAAGAAATCTGAACATAAACCTATTTCTATCTTATACAAATATTTGTAAGGTTTCTCGTAATCATTTCTATTTAATAATCATAATTTGTTTGCACAGTTATATGGTTTCAAGCATGCTTATCTTAGTCGAGGGTGACCCGAAGGCCCCCTTTTCAATAGCTACTACAGTGAGGGGTAGGGGAGGGCGCTACTCCATTCCCTGGATTACTCCACTTTACCCTTGATCCTCACTTTATAATGCTGAGTGTTAAGCAAGGCGATATCAAGTAGCATTTTTGAGTCTTTGGTGTGACTCAACCTGGGATTGAACCCCGGTCTCCCGACGAACACTCTACTCATTAGGCTAATGGCCCGCTTATCTAATACTAATAATTTCTAAATAGATCTATTTCACCTATTGGTCCTAATTGTTTGAATTTCACTTCACACAAATTAACTTTGGGGGTGTCCTCGTGGTGTAATGGTTACAGCGATGGACAGCGGAATCGTAGTACGCGAGTTCGTACTCTAGTCGCGCTATTATGTTCACTTCGGGCAAATACCCTTGGGAAAGGTATGAACCCCCTTATCCTCCCAGCTATGGGTTAGATAGTACCACTACTGTTCTTCTAGGAGAATGGCTGTGGCATTAAATAACCTGCAAAGGTTGATATGCCATTAAATAAAGAAACCAAGCAAATTCACTTTGTAGGTGGTCGGTCACTGTGCCACGAGTTTTAAATTTGCATACTAAGATCTTTATCATGTTTGTACTTTTTTAAATGTGTCAGTATTTTGTGGGCTACACTACAGGCAAAAAGTTTGGGGTCACTCAGGACTTCATTTAAACGGAACACCTTAAAATGGAGGAGGGGGTTAAAATAAATGATAACATTTCAGTGACTACAGTATATTTACTTTTATTTAGACAAAAAAATATATATGCACTTAATTCTTTAAAAATATTTCACAACAGCATCATATTTTCTTTTCAATAAAATCACATCATCTTTCAAAAAAAATCACATCATCTTTTCAATAAAATCACCACCTGCCTTAATTACGTCTTTACAAATTTTTGGCATTCTTTTCAAAAGTTTTTGAAAAAAAAAATAGATAGCAGACCTTCCCAATCATTCTTAATGCACTGGGAAAAAATTTACTCTTAATCTTTGGGTATTTTCTTCAAACTCTCCAATCTACTTTATCCCATACTAATTCACTTGGCAAAATCAGGAGACTGAGGCGGCCAAACCATAATTTCTAATTTCTTTTTTTGACTCGAGCCAATTTTGACATAATTCAGAAGTGGGTTTTGGATCATTGTCTTGTTGAAAGGTGATTTTTTTCTAATCATGCATAACCCAGCTACTATACCATATCTTTGCAAAATCAAATGATATAGTTCTTTTTTTTATAATTCCCTCTCTCCAACAAAACACCCACACACCATAAAAGACGTACCATCATGCTTAACTGTAAGAAGCACGCGCTCATTAGTCCATCTTTCGCCGATCTTTCGTCTCACATACGTTCTTTTCTAACTACCAAAAAGTTCTTTTCTAACTACCAAAAAGTTCACATTTTGATTCATTTGACAATAGATTTTGCCATTCTTTCAATGCCCAGTTCTTTTTTGCCCATAAGTCTTTCCCACTTATTCGACTTCCGTAACAGGGGATTCTTGCACCCTCTGAACCTCACTGATCTAAGTCAAATTTTCACAGCAACCTTTGTCGCTTTAAAGCGACACTGATTACTGTAGAAAGAAATTAAGTTCAGCTGTCAACTGTGAAACAGTTTTCTTTCTGTGTATTTCGCTCTCAACAATCAAATGTTTATCACATCCGCAGTTGTCACTTTTGGTGCTCAATCTCCTTTTCTATAAACACTTACGCCAGTTTCTAACTTCCTTTGTAAAGAATATTTACAAAAAATTGAATAAATGTTTAAAGAGAGGAAGGAGTTTGTGTGATAAAAATGGCGATTTACGGTATCCTCACTTTTAGTTCCCTTAACTAAAAACAACTTCTCAGCCTATCACCGTATCTGTCTATCTGTCTGTCTGTCCCTGTTCTCCGTTCTCTGCTCCCCTCGTATCCCTTTTGTAAGTGTTCTCTCAGCCAATCTCTGTATCTGTGGTCCCAGCTATCTGTCCTCTGGTCGTATACCCTCTGCGTCTAGTAGAAGACTGGCTTCTCCCTCCGTGTCCTCTGGTATATCGAGAGGAGAACATTCCTATTTCAGGACTTTCGGCCACTCAAGCCTGAATATAAAAACACAGGCAGACTCCAAAGGCCCTTAAAGGTGTGATAATAAAAAAAATTAAGCTGTTGATCCCGTTTTACCTGGCATCTGCGTTTTATACTATCAGAGGTGATTCAGTTTTCCAACAAAAATGTCTCAGTCCCTATATGGGCACACACATATGCATACATACGCATATACATACCTATGGTCACCCCACAACCATACACATGTGTACACCCACACGCATATACATACAAATATACATAGAGCTAAGTTTGTATAATAGCGTCAATAATGTCACATAGAAATCTTCAACTTCTAAGCAAATTGCCTTTGAATCTTCAACTTCTAAGCAAATTGCCTTTGAATCTTCAACTTCTAAGCAAATTGCATTTGAATCTTCAACTTCTAAGCAAATTGCATTTGAATCTTCAACTTCTAAGCAAATTGCTTTGAAACTTTAACTTTTAAGCAAATTGCCTTTGAATCTTTAACTTTTTAGCAAATTGCCTTCGAATCTTTAACTTATAAGCAAATTGCCTTTGAATATTTAACTCTTAAGCAAATTGCCTTTGAATCTTCAACTTCTTAGCAATCTATTCTTCCAATTAAATTTCAATTTGTGTCCTCACCTCAATGTTTAGTTACTTCGATTTAGCCACTTTGTATAAATCACTTCAAAATTTAAAAAATAAGTGAAAAATACTTTAAAAATATTGCAATGGCACAATCTTCATTTTTTCTCTTCAAACAAAGAGTTATGTTTTGGCCAAAATAAGCGTTCCTTGTCAAGAGCAACTGGTGGAATATTACTCATAATTTAGCAACATGTATTGTGGGCAGACGAGTCTAAATTTGTACTTTTTGGTGATAAGTGAAGAGGGT